>OX376373.1:132679790-132743153 GCA_947369275.1 Nemotelus nigrinus | reverse complement strand
CATCAAAAAAATTTCAGTGACTATTTATTTCTCGGGAACGCGCCATCCAATTCAGCTGAAACTTTCAGGATGCATTGTAGTATATGCAGAATAGGTCCAGGTGTCACTATATGTCAATTGTCTTAACCCTTTGGCGCCAGCGGCCATATAAGTGATATTTTATTATACCTATTATCCGTCCAAGAATACTTTTTGCAAAAGTTAAAGTCAGCGAATGAACTTCGATCGTGTTTTAATAGTGTGAATTCAAAATCATGTTTTGGAATTTTAGGACCCCATGTGTGCGCTAGGTGCCTAAAAGAGAACGAAATTTTTTAAATTGCGATAACTCTTGACAAAGCTATTCAATCATTATAAAACTTTCATTACATATTGATATTATTTGGTTGTAAATTTGTGTAGCTTTAAATGCGCATGTTAGAAACCCTGTAGCTAGGGCAGGTGCTGAAAGTGAAAACCTTCAAATCATCGACTCTCCTGAAAAAATTGTGTTTCTTGGAAAAAAAAAGCCATTTATGTATAAATTTTATGCTTTGTCTACATAGCCAAAGTAAAAACTTGAAATTTTACAACGGGCACGCCTGGTAACCCTTTCCTAATTTACCTATATTTTAGCATCGAAAACTTATGTTCACGGAAACTCACGAGCCGGTAATCAAAATTAGTTGAAATTTACAGAATATATTGGTCTTAAATAGGTTCAAGTCCTGATGGAAGTGATTTGGAATGCAGACAATGTTGTGCCAGTGGTGCCATTTTGAAAAATCACTGAGAAAAATAATTGCTTTTGGCCCGATAAATTCTGATTCAGTCATTCGATTTTGACGAAATTCACACAGTAATGCCTGGTCCAGAACGCTACGTTTTGTACAACGTTTTATCTGCGCAGTCTTAAACGTTGCAGATAAAACGTTGCGTGTGGATAGGAAAAACTGTGCAATTTTGAGAACTCCACGGAGACGGTACAGTTGCAGCAATAACTGAGGTGGTTAGGCATAGTTATCCGTGAATTGTGCCGAGAAAGTCGGTACGTTTGGACGATTAGCTACGTTTTTTATTCAATTTTAGCAAATGGCAAACCTTCGGCAATGTTCACGAGAGTTTCTGACTGCGTTTTGTGCCTTGTACGAAAGTTTTCCATGCATTTCCATGTATTGTTTGTATTTTCCATGTGATATTGCTGTTCTCATACAAAGTATTATCCTTTGTGATATATGGTTTCACTAATTCCAATAAATGAATGTATGTGTCTATGTACATTCTCAAGTAGCTACGCCAATCATTAGGTTCATCACTTAATTCACGCAGTAATTTAATCTGAGAAAAGTGCTGTCTTTTCAGAAGCCATTTCCTCGAACACTGTGAACGCCGGGTTCTTTTGAGATGTTCCATTTGTTTTCTTTTTCTTCACGAGACAAAATGCGAAAATTGACCAGAGTAGTACTTCTTCCATGGTGACGCCACTAAAACTGCGCTTAAAGAATTCAGATTTGCATCATCTGGACGCTCTTTATTTTTGCAACGTTTTGACTGCGCAGATAAAACGTTGTGCAAACCTAGCGTCTGACCGGCTTAACTGAACCTTACTTTAAGCCGTGTTTGGTAGAAATTTGATTGAAAAATTCGGTTGCAACTGCCAGCTGTGGTAATTTTGGTGTCTTAAATTTTGAAAATTCCTGAGGAAAATAAAGCTCTTTGCCCCATAGCTTCCAGTACCGTCATTCAATCATAACGAAATTCAAATGGCAAATTAAACTTATTATTGGCAGTATTCAGTAGAAATTTAATTTCAAAACAATGATAGGTTTGCCAGCTATGGTTGTTTTGTATTTTTCTGGCATTCCTTTAGTAAGCAATTTTAGCATAGAATTTTCAAATCGTAGTGATCTTGTAGTGAAAATAAATACCAAATATTAAGATCTAGAAAATTTAAAAACTTTTGCGAATGGTAGCCCTAAATTTCTTTGCATCCCTATAGCTTCCAATGCAGTAATCGGATCAATACGAAATTCGCAGAGCAGGTTGACTTCAACGTAAGGCATATGCGACATATACCAGGCTGCCAGTACGATACCTTTTTGTTATTTTCGTTCCAGTTAATGCTTACATTAAGTATTCACATCGTGCACATTGGCAATGAAAATAAGTAAATAATGTTTAAATTTTCTAAAATTTCTAAGATCTGCACATTTTTCGGATGCCAGCCCCAAGCAACTTTCGACCGCTGTAACATTCGATGAAGTCACCGTAATTAAAAATAAGCTGGATTCTATTATTACTTACGGTGTTTAGTTTTAAGTACACACTCAAAATCTGCTGAAATCATCTACTATTCTTCGAACATTAGTGTTTCTAGCGGTTATGATGCGCTAGGGTTATGATTCTGAATTGATAGATTTGGACGACGTCAGGTAACAAGACAAATTGTCATTTTGCTGATGAGTTGTGCGTATTCGATAGGCAGAATTTGCAGGGCCGGGTTCAGCATTCTTGCCGCCTTGGGTAGTTGTGCACTTGCCACCCCTCCCCCACATCCACCCCACTCTTCTGATTCCAGCTCCAAATTTTTCTACTAAATCCGAAAACAACGAATTCGACATTTTTTTCTATATATTCTACTAATACCATACCTAGAAACAAACTACATAAATACAACAGTAGCGGCTCGTCGGTGTACGCAAAGGAATTAGTGCCTCCCTTTTAACCAATTTGCATTTAAAAAAATTATTTTACAATCGGGTCATTCCACGGAAAATCGACCAACGGTCTTTGATCGCTATCGTCAGATTTCAATGAAATTTTCACTGTGAATATAAGTAGTTGAGTTATGTGCACTAATAATTTTTTTTTTTTAAATATCTAATATTGCGGTAATATGGCCTCTTGAAATTTTGACAAACGTCGATTTCGTGTTGCATTCAAAAATTGTATAAAATTTTCTACTTCACGTAGAGCCTCCTAATTTATCTTGTTGGAAAGGGTAAGATGCAAATATCTTAGAAAAAATAGTGCGAGAAGCATCGTGGTCAAAAAGGATCAAAGTATCATTACAGTGTCATTTATCCTTGAATATTTCAAAATGCACACCTTCGATTTTCTTAATTTTTTTATACATTGTAAATAGTTATGTTAGCTACAAATGTGCAAAATTTGAAAGTGGAGCTCGGAAAGCACATTTGTGAGTTATTTTTATAGGTACGAAATACTTTAACCACCAAGAAAATTCAAAGAAAATGGTACCGACACAAGGTGAAACTTACAATATACGTTTGATATTTAATAGCTTGATAGTAGTTCTGCGCTTTTTCGCAAATTAAGGTCTTGTATTCCTGTTATGAGTAATTATTTTATGATTATTATTTTTTTAAAGGAATAGTACTTCGATTTTTTCTGTAACTAACAGATCTAACACTAGAAACAAATTATTTGCAATAAATGAGAATATTCATTTATAATCAATCATTAAACAAAACTAAAGAAAGCAGATTCCTTTTCATTTACTCGCGGCACGAACAATTAGGATTATTTTGGATTTTTCTTACATCTAGAGTTTCTCGCACATATTATACTGTACATATATTTTCATTGCTTCCTTTGTTTGTCTATTTTGCATATTTTTTACAACAATTTACAATGCTTGCGGTTTAATTAATTCCAAAAAGTTGCTTTCAGGGTATAGATCGGAAGTAGTTGAAGTTAAGGAAAGTCGTGGGTTCATAAGACAAAAAAATTTATAAAATGGGCATTCTATGAAGAAAGTTAAAAAATTTACTAGTGTACTGTACGAAGATGTATTTAAAATGAAGCAGAAACCACCCACAGAAGAAACAAAAACAAATAATGAATTATCTATGGTAAATAATATCAGAAAAGAATATTCGAAAGCTAAAGAAAAGGAAACAAAGTGTTAACAGCAACAGACTGCCTAAATACTTCAATTTAGCAGAAACATCGGGGACACATTCTGTCTGTGTATGCATTATACATCAAAACGTTAAATTAATGATTAAATGACCAAAAATAAATTTTCTAAGAAAGAGTTCCGATATAAACTTGGCTAATTAGAAGGACTTCTTATCTCTCATGATATGCTCTCCTCCACAAACAGATTGGTATTTTGGTAGCTGCCAGTATATGTGAAAAAAAAAATTTGATGAAAATTGCGTCAATGGTGTTAGTTACAAGCAATGGACTTGTACAGAACTTTCTACGTTAGAAACTAAATTAAAATCTTCTGCAGACTTCAAATAACATTGCACAACAGTTTTTAAATTCATGTTTAAAACATGAAATTCTTTCGTACCATATTTTGTAAGTTTTACCTTGTTTCGATACCATTTTCCATAAATTTTCTTTGGCGGTTATAGTATTCCACACCTTTAAAAAATTTTGCGACTGTACTTTTACGAGCTCCACTTTCGAATTTGGCACATTTATAGTTTATTCAACTGTTTACAATATATAGGTGTGCATTTTGATTATTCAAGGATAAAGTCACTGTAATGATCCTTTTTATCATTTTTGGTCAGGATGTTTCTCGCACTATTCTTTCTAGGATATCTATACCTTATCCTCTCCAACAAGCCATTTTTGAAGGCTCTACGTAAAGTAAAAGATTTGATACAATTTTTTGAATATAACACGAACCGACGTTTTTCAAAAACTTCAAGAGAATAATCCCGCAAATATACCATATTTTCCAAAACTATTTCATTTTCGATAATAAGTTCACCAGCCCTTCTGGATAACAATATATTTCCAAACTCCAAGGTGGTGAGTTCAGAAATTTTCGGAAAATTGGTCGATTTTCTATGGAATTACCCAATTAATATTTAACAATCAAAAGACTTGATTTTTGAATATTCAAAAACGAAAAAATCCCTTGCCACTATGTGGTTTTATTTTATAACAGTCCAACTACAGAGCTTCGAAGGTAAATTTACAGCAACGCAACGAAAACTTAAGCGTATTACTCAAAACCTCAAGCACTACGTGCCAGTCAATTCAGTACATACTGTTCATTCTAGAGCATTAAGATATACTACAGAGAACACTAAAGTAATCTTGTTTAAGTGCTCAAACTCGTGATTTTCGCATAAATCTACTTAGACACTTTACCTAAATGATGCCCACAAGAACTCTGTAGTGAATGTACCCAGAAAGCGTCGCGGACAGAGCTGCTACTTATTTTTTGGAATAATGCTAGATTCACTTTTATTTGATGTTAAATAATGCTAAATCCTGTAAAATAATAATGCTAAACAATGCTTTCTTATTAGATTAACATAAACATATATTTATATAATTCCAGTGTTCCATTTTACTAATTAGTACTTCCAAGTACTTGGGAGTAGATCGCAAATAGAACACCATCTTCGTTCAAACGAGCAGATTCTAACCTGTCAAATTGTATGCAGTTTTTAAATTTGAAACAGTTGAACATAAAAGGAGAAAACAACGAGTATAAACTACCACAATCGCTAGCAAATATAAAAGTAACTAACAGAAAATTACCTCTTTTAACTTTTTACACATTATAGAGGGCTATTTCTAATATCCTCACTACGAAAACATTCAACATAACCATGAAAAAATCAAAACCACCTATTGACAACTAAACAGCCACCTCACGGCAAAAAATGGCGTAACAACTTATGAACTACCTATATTTTTCAAAATATCATTTGGAATCTCACAATCAAAACAGCAACAATTATTTATTTTTAATTGAATAACAAGTATTAGTGTCGGGTGGGAAAAATTTTCCTCCACCATAATCCGTGCGATTGCTTGCGTTTGAAGCCCTAACAAATCAATGAATTCACATTAATCAGGAAATAAAATATACAGCTAGAATGCATATACTTTGGTAAAATTGAATTTGGGCTCCTGGGAGTCTGAAGTAGATGGGACCACATTACTAACGTTTAGCATCATCACAATAATGGAACGAGAAACATGAATTTACCATATTTAATGCAATCCAAAAGTGCTTTAATATTACATAAATAGCAAAAAACATAAATAGCACTTGTTACTAGCACTGGGATTTCCTAAGAATCGTAGGCAAAGAATAGATGATCAATTATATATATTTTGCTCTCTTCAAAACACAAAGGTGTAGTACTAGTATTAATGTACTTTTAGTCTGCAGCGAATTCATTGGCAGCAGGTGGGTTCGCAGCAGGGATTGATCGGTCGACAACGGTTTCGTTCACTGGGAGTAAGCTTACAGTTGACATTTTCAAAATAGTCTATCCTAAACTGCATATTTGTTGAAATGAGGCAGGATTACATCATGTGTTCAAATGTTAGGTCTGTTCACTTACTCTTTGCAATGCCATGAAGTCGTTTCTGTACGCTGTTTGACTGAACACTGAGATATTCTATGAAAGAACATTCAATTTCAGTTGAATCTGAGCTATTGCTAGATCCTGAAAACTGTCAAACGGTGTGGCGCGAATAAATATTTTCAAAATGCGCCGCAAGGAAAATATTTTTCGCGCAATGTTATTATGAAAGTTGAATATTTTTGTTGAGATTCTTTATTGCTGCTTAAGATGTCTTTGTAATCACTATCATTATTTCAAAATTAGGAAACTGTCACTTCTGGTTGTCACTTCTAAAGAAATGCCATGAGCGCGTCTTTGTACTTTTCATGAATTTTTCCCACCACATGATTCAGGAAGTTTCAGTCCATGGGCAAGATTGGAAATAGATGAGTGCCAGATTATTCCGAAATCTAAATTTAAATGCTAGATGCTAACTCTGAATTTCTAATGCCATTTTGAAAAAAACAATGCCAGATCTAGCATTCAAAATGTTAAAATGGCAGCACTGGTCGCTGAGGCTATTCAGTTTACAACGCTTACCCCTCCACCCGCTTAATGACCCAGAAATTTAGTTGTATGAATGAAATTAAAACGCTGGAAAGCTATCAGCGTCTCTCTTATGTTCTTGTTTCCCGTCATGATTTACGTTAAAGAATTTGTAAATTCTCTTCTGCTCCTCCTCTTACGAGTTGGTTCCCTTCTGATTTGATGCCTTTTATGCTATGTTCGCATGGTATCTGTACGGTTTAAGTTATTGTGATATTGATAGGGAGAATAGAATATATAGGAGTTACAATATTTTTCGTGTGCGATTTTCCCCCAGATCGGTTTTTTTGTATCTGTTTTGCGTAATATGACCACTCGATTGGTTTCGGCTATGTTGATGTTATTTCTATATTGAATTTCTTTAGCGTTACTAGTTTACATTAGGTGAGTTTTTTTATGTCTTCTTCGCAAAAAAAACATACCTGTCATAATTCTTTTGACTTGAATTTTTTGTATAGTCAGTATTAATAAGGTTGGTTAAAGATAGATAAAAGGAAAGTTTTGAAAGGAACTTATAACAAAACTCGTTAAAGTGAGAGCGTATTGAATAGATTCTGTTTCGAAAAGTTAGTATTTACCCGTTTAATATTGATTTTACAGTGGAAAACCAAAATTGCTGTAATTATTCCATAGATGACTTTTCATCTAGATCGGTTGAGCGAAAAAAAGTATCTTATTGATTCTTTGCAGCCAAGACCACTAATTTCGCTCAGTCAACTGTTTGCAAAAAGTAACTATATTGGGCACTTTTCTTGCAAATTATATGAGGATTTATTTTTGCTGTGGTATTGACTATCTAATTAAATTTGCTAAAAGATGCATTATATCCTCAACTTTGATCTATTAAAAAACTTTGACCACTTATTTAGCCTGTTATATGTTTTCAACTTAACTTTTTTTATAATTAAAAAAAAAATTAATGAAATAAGTATTTTCTTTGCTTTCAAATACTATATATAATTTTAACTTTTCTGAGATTGTTGATCTTAGTGAGCAGGAATATCACTGAAATAAGCTGTTGACAATCACTAACTTTTAATATAAATATGGTCAGCATTGAAATACCTGCTTAAGTTTTACACGATATTTCAAATAAAAGGGAGGTAGTTCCGGGCGGCTTCTGCTCGTGAGGAAAAAGGTCGTGGGTGGGCGCCACTCGCTTCACTTTAACGAGAAATACCGAACCGCCGTCGCACTGAAGCGAGAAGTTGTGACCAGTGTTGCCAGTTTAGCTATTTTTTAGCTAGATTTAGCTACAAAAAGAACCTGTTTAGCTACGTAATTTTTCATTTAGCTATTGGCTACAAATTAAGCTACAAATTTATAGATTATAGACAATTTAAATGTTTGCTTTGATTGCATTAACTTCCACTAGTTTATTAATATTTAAAACACTCAGTGCTTAAAAATAATTTCCTCAAATTCTAAGGTAATCGCCAATGCTTTGGGTAGTACAATAGTACTACTACTATGTACTATGTCTTTCTAGGCATAGAACAATAATAATCTTTTACGAACAGTTTTATTTCTTTTGTTCGGTGCGAAGAAAAACCGTGAGTTTTAACTCATTAGGTATAAACTAAAATAGGTAAGATAAACGAAATATGTTTAATATAGAATACACATTATCTGCCTAAATTTGAAGACAAGAACCAAAAAATTCAGGCGTAGACATAATATTGAAATAAAACGTAGACAAAGTGTTCGCACAAAACTCTAGAAGACATTAGAAATCGTGCTCAGTAGTAAAATCAAACGTTAGAATTGTGCTAGCTATGTTTTTTTCTCATTTTGTAGAGTTTTTTCAACACAGCGAAAAATAAAGACTATATTCTCTGAGTTGGGGGGAGTTTGTTTCCATACTTCACATCGGATTTGAAGGCAGATTTTGATAACTGTATTTCCAGTATTTGAATTGACGAGTATACGGACATTTGAGTGATATTTAGCAAAAATTTATTACAATTTACTTGAAAGAGCTAGAAAGGGGAGCTGTTGAAAGTATTACTACTACCATAAACACGTGCTTAGAAAACTACATCCTAAATATTACAAATATGACAGACAAAGCAAGTGTTATGGTCGGAGTCAATAACGGTGTATTGAAAAAATTAAGTCGTCAAAATCCTTTTTTAACATTAATAAGATGAGCTTGTCATTCCGTTCAGGTTTCAGTTTCTGCAGCTTGAGGATCGTTTCTTCCCCAAACCTTAAAGTTTTTACCTGCAGAAATTTATAATTGGTTCTCTAAATTCCTCTGAAGATGATACGGAGTTCGTAAACGAGGTGGTTGTCCAAAACGGGATCAGTATCAAAAATCAGTAACCAATAACTATGGCTAAAACTCCACTTCAGCATAGTCCAAACATCAGAAGAATGTTATTTAGCAAAAATGATTTACAAGGAGTATAACAATCAAAAACCTTTTATATCTCCTATTTCTTCAACCCATTTTAAAGGATGCTTCTATCATGAAAAAATAGAATAGAATTCTGTTGAACTTAATAAGCTCTTCAATAATTTTTATACTCTTTTATACTGTTAAATTAATAAACTACTCATAATACGATGTACATCCAATATTTTTCCATATCAATTATACACATTAGCCTAATAAAACTGTTTTCCAGAACCTTGAGTTTTTTATTGTTGAATTTAGCTACACTTTTTAGCTACAACGTGAACATTTTAGCTATTTTTAGCTATTTTTTCCCTCAAATCTAGCTACAACGGCTCGAAAAAAGTTGGCAACACTGGTTGTGACGGCGCGCACTAAGATGTGGAAAAAGATCACGCGATTCTACGAGAAAAACGTCGGAAAAAAACGAATTCCGCTGCTTGGATTAATCTACGCCACAGTATTAAGAGCCGATCACTTGACAATATAACATCACTTCACGCTTTATTCACTTTCTTGTAACCTAGTCACTAAAATATTTACGATAACTCTCAACCTACTTATCAATTCCAAACTGAATTCGAACTATAAATTATGAGATAACAGATTGAAAAAAACCTATAGACTGAAAATAGTGTGCAAACTCCCTTGCTAAATCCCCACGACGTCAACTGCTGCATCGGTGGGGCCTCCTTGTCGTGAGCAATTGTGAAGGCTGATTTGTTTACTTAACCCTAATTATCTTTATTATGTAACTAACCTAGGTTAAACCAGACGGTGGATCTATCGCGTTAATAGTTTGGTTTGTCAATCTCCTCTTTGTAAATCTCGCAATTCGTGACGCCGGGACACCCTCCACACTTCAGAAAACTTCATGGAAATTCTCGATGATCTTCCATGCCCATTTCGCGTGCCAGGCTCATAGATTCAGAAGCTTATTTGCAAATAAGATCGCTCGTAGGCAAATTGTAAAAAAAAACTATTCTTTCCACTTTGAATTCTAATCTTTTCTCACGCACCTATTCATTTTATCATTCTATTTATGAGCTCCTTTGCACATATGCTTCTTACAATACATGCCGTACCTTTTTTTTGTTTTCTATATATCAACCACTAATACCGATCGAACTCGATTTTAGGTAAAACTCCGAAATCTATAGTTACAAAGAAGTACCCGGGTCCGGACGGGAAAGGAGAAAAATAGCGAAAGGGAAGGAAAATAATAATGGAACAAAATAAAGGAATAAGGAAAAAAAATATAAGAACCCACGCGGAGTCAATCACACGCTCATTGTATACATTTAATTTCAAAATTATGTCAAAAGTATATGAGAAAACTAACCCACTCATTTATCTCTAAGTTTACGCCCATCTAACCAAACTAAAACTAACCCTTATGTTAAGACACAAAATTAATGTTCTAAACTCCGGGATAACTACCACCTAATCTATACGACCACCTATCGCTTATTAATCCAATTCAACCAGGCTACTACACCACACATGAAAACTTATGCTAAGCCCCATCGAACTACACTAAAGTTTTTATATTTTTATACCGCCACCACTAACCTACCCCTCTTATATTCTAGTCCCACCATTCATTAGTACCATAGCAAAATACCTCGGAGATTTTTTTTTATAGTTGATAAAATACTTCGTTTCCTCCGATTATTTCAGGACTCTACCCCGTTACTTCATACCACGTACCGCTTGAGATCCTTGATGTGCCACAAACCCATAGCTTTCCCATTGGAATCTTCGAGCTCATACGTCCAGCCGGACACCTTCCTTCTCACCGTGAACGGTCCTACATACTCTGGGGCTACTTTGGTGGAGAAGTACTTTGCCGCGTCCGACAGGACATAATTTTGACACCATACCAGATCTTTCGGCAGAAATTGTTCGTCGCAATGCTGCATATCATATCGTGATTTTTATTCCCGAGTTGCCGTCTTCAACCGTTCGCGAACTTCTTCACGAACTTTCTGCAGTCATATCGCCTTTCCTGTTCCGTTCTCGTGCGTGTCTCTCTTCCCTTGAAACTCTGGGCCTTGGGGACTTCTAGGGTGAATGGTCATTTCCCTCCCAAAATTATACTTTTGTGGGTGCATGTTCGTAGAGCACAACCGATCTTCGGCAGTACCTTATCCCATTCCCTGTGATTCGCAGACACGTATGATCTTAGCAGACGCTTGACGTTTTGATTGACACGTTCCGCTGGATTTGTTTGCGTGTGATACAGTGCAGTGAACCTTAATGTAATTCCCAAAGACTCTGCTGCCTGTGCGAGTTCTTTAGATCGAGATTGTACACCATTGTCACATACAATGACTCGCGGAACACCAAACAAAAAGACGACGTGTTCCTCGAGCAAACGTACCTCTGCCGCGCCTGTTGCTTCCCTCAAGGTGAATAGTAGTCGAATCTTGGTAGCATAGTCCACCACTGTTAGGATGTGCGCATGCCGATGTAGAGACCGTGGTAAAGGCCCTACCAAATCCACACATATCATTTCCCATGGGGAAATCGCTTCTTCATTCCTTGACACCATCTGACCCATGGGAGGCTTCCACTATACCTTAACAGCTTGGCAGACCTTGCACCTCTGGACATACCTTCTCGCATCTGCTGCCATCTTCGGCCAGTAGAATTGTCGTGCTAGTTGATCGATTGTCTTTCGGACTTCCATATAACCTGCTGTGGGCTCGTGGTGACACTGGAACATGATCTTGGAACACTCCTCTACGGGAACGACCTGTTTCCACGCGTTTGTCTCCCGTGGCCCCGCATACCAACCTTTGACGAGCTTCCACAAGATGCCTCCTACTACCTTCCAATTTGAATACCCGTTTCGGTTCTCCTTAACTCTTTT
This sequence comes from Nemotelus nigrinus, assembly GCA_947369275.1. Taxonomy (NCBI): domain Eukaryota; kingdom Metazoa; phylum Arthropoda; class Insecta; order Diptera; family Stratiomyidae; genus Nemotelus; species Nemotelus nigrinus. The sequence goes on along the minus strand of OX376373.1, from coordinate 132,731,002 downwards.
CAGCATGCTCGAATACCATCCGTCTGTCTCCGGGGAGACAGATAAGCTGTTGACGTTAGCAATTGCTCGAGAAAGAGCATCTGACACCAGGTGGTCCTTTCCTTTTCGATGTACCACCTCAAAATCGAATTGCTGGAGACGCACGGCCCACATTGCCAATCGTCCGGTTGAGTCTTTCAGCTTATTCAGCCAAACCAGGGAATAGTGGTCGGTTATCACTACGAAACGAGTACCTTCGATGTATGGGCGGAGTTTCTCGATAGCCCACAATACACCTAAACACTCCTTTTCCGTGGTCGAATATTGTCTTTCGAGTTTCGATAGTGATCGGGCGAAATAGCTCACTACCTTCTCTCCCGTTGGAGTTGCCTGGCTCAACACCGCCCCGCACGTCAGAGGCGTCAGTCTGAACTTTGAAAGGGAGATCGAAATCGGGACATGCCAGAATTGGGGTGGTAGTCAGCTTATGTCGACAATCAACAAATGCCCGTTCGCTTTCCTCCGTCCAGATAAATTTCCTGCCTTTCTTTAAAAGATCGTTGAGAGGTGCCACCAACTTCCGGTACCAGGACACCATTCCCAGAAACTGTCTGACCTGCTTCATTGAAGTTGGGTGAGGAAAATCACTCACTGCCTGCAACTTCTCCGGATCCACGTGAAGGCCCTCTTCGTCCACCAGATACCCCAGACACCGAAGCTTCGACCGGCATAAATGACATTTTTCCTTAGATACCCGTAGGCCCGCCTCCCTCAGACGACAGAAAACCTCGCGCAGAATCTCCATATTTTGCACAAAAGTCCGAGTTACCACGGTGATGTCGTCGAGGTAAGTAAACACAAATAGCTCTAGTGCGGGACCCAGCACTGCATCAATCAGACGTTGCTACGATGCGCCCGAATTATGCAGACCGAACGGCATTCTTAGAAACTGGAACAAACCCTCCCTGGCACGGTGCCGAGAATCCTATATTGCCGAGAATCCTCCGCCATTGGCACCTGCCAGTAAGCCGACTTAACATCCAATGTCGAAAGGTATTTCGCATTGCATAACTTATCCAACGTGGTAGAAATATAGGGCAGCGGATAAGCGTCTTTCTCTGAAACCGCGTTGACCTTTTTAAAGTCCACGCAAAACCAGTACGACCCGTCTCTTTTGCACACCAGTAAAATTGACGACGACCACGGGCTTTACGATGGCTCGACCACTCCCATCTTCAGTATTTCGTCCAACTCAATGTTGATCTGCTTCTGCACAGCTGATGAGACAGGGTAGTACCTCTGCTTAATATTACTTGAGGTTGTTTTGATCGTATGCTTGACGAACTTAGTGCAACCCAAGCCGTCCCCCATTAACTTGAATTGCTCATCCAGCAAATCCTGTAAAAGGCCCGGCTCCTGTACTGACAAGTGGGACTGACTCCACAGCGCTTTCCCCGGCACCACTTCAGCCGACGCAATTGAATTCCACTAATGCCCTGCATGTCGAGGACGACCCCAAAATGCTGCCAGAAGTCGACCACAAGGATCACTTCTTGAGGGATGGACGGTATGACCAACGTGTCTAGCTGATGCACTCTTCCGTTTAAAGTAAACTTTAATTGAATCTCCCCTGCTAACGAACAGGTGTCGCCATTCGCGAGTCGCACTTCTTTGACCTTCTCCCGGTTTAGCTTTAATCCCTTCCTCGCCAGATGAGACCATCCCTTTTCTCCCAAAATTGTGCAACTTGCCCCCGAGTTCAAAAGTGTGGGCGGCCGTTTTGTTTTCTATCAGGTCATACTCCACCACCGGCTGACTATCTTCCTGTTGCGGTCTTGTCGTAGTGCCTACCCGACCGCTTAGTGAGCATGACGCTCGTTTCCCGAAGAATTGGAATTTGGTTGAGATCCTGATCTTTGCCCCTGTCTTCGAGTGCGACAATTTGGACAGGCGGATCGCATAACACCTCGGGGACCACATTCAAAACAGCGACGAGGCACCGGACAAACCTTTGACATATGTCCCTCCTTCTTGCTGTTCCAGCACTGAACCCTACTCGATTCTGCCAATGCTGAAACTCGTTCCACGCTTCTTGAGTTAACATATGCTAGGTCTGGTTCGAGACAGCGCCTCGACCGTGTGTTGGGTGGTACGAACGCCACCACCAATTCCCTTGTGGCATCCAGAATTCGGCCCATCTTTACTAGCTCCGCGATAGATGTCACCGGAATCAAGCACAGCTGCTGTTGGTGACACGGTGCTATGTTTCTCCGAAGCAGACATAGTTTTTCCTCCTCTGAGCAGCTTGTTTCTAAACGGCTGAAAAGGCGTTTCATAATGGCCCCGTAGACCCCTATTGATTCGCTTTTGCCCTAAGTCCACCTCCGAATTTCTTCCCGTAGACGGTCCTCGTAATCGGATGGCAAGAACTCCGCTTTCAACTCCTTCACCATCTCGTCCCAGCAACTGAACAGGCCAAATTAGCGCTCGTGAGTCAAAGAGGTCTACCGCTGCTCTTAACTCTTGAGGTTTAGTGAGTCCTCTTGCCATTCGCAACTCTTCTACACGCTCTAGGAAAACACTTACAGATTCTGACGAGTCACCGCTAAATTTTAATCCCCATTCGGCTACTTCTGCCTGAATTCCAGGTTTGGGGGATTGTGGCGTGGCTGCGTCCTGATTCGCGTTAGCCTCAGCCTCTTCACCAACAGATCCCCATAGCTACACTCAATCACTCCAAACCTTGTCTGCTTTCTCTATTGATTAGATTCTATCACACACGCTAAATTCGATATATTTCTTTATATTTCTTTACTCAAACTCGCTCCAATGCAAATTTATTCCACACTACAAATACCACATTCACTTTTTCCAGAACTCAGCCCTGTATAGAGCTAAAATCAATTTTCAGTACGATATTCGATCAAATTCCCTTTTACGCCAAGATATCACAAACGCAGTTTCCAAAAAATATTTTGAGAAATAGATTTTTTTTCGTTCCAAGTTATTGGATCACACATTCAGTTTTCCTGCTCCTACTGGTATTCCCACAATTTGGGACTGAGTATATTTAATCTTTCCCTATCAAACAGGGACACTTGAACACTATCGGCTCGGTTCAACTCGGCCACTGGCACCCTAAGCCGCGATCAGCGAGCTGAAACAAAACCTGCCGAACTCTCGAACTCCTGCTCCATAAATTCGGTACGAATAAAACACACTCACAGAAATGTTTACTAATGGTCGACCATTATCTTTAACCCTTTGGCGCCGGCGGCCATTTAAGTGATATTTTTAACATACCTTTTATCCCGTACAAAAATAATTTTTACAAAAATTAAGGTAACATAATGAATTTGGAACAAGTTTAAAATATGAATCGGATAGTGTTTTGGAATTTTTCAACCCCAGGTGTGCACTAGGTGCCTAAAAAGAGAATGGGAAAATCTTCAAAACTTTAAATTGCGATCATTTTTGACAGAGCTACACAGCCAAAGTAAAAAATTTGAAATTTTACAACGGGCACGCCTATTAACCCTCTCCAAATTAACCTATATTTTTAACATCAAAAACTTCTGTTCACGGAATATCACGATCTGATAATCAGAATTAGTTGAAATTTACAGAATGTATTGGTCTTAAGTAGGACCAGGTCTGATAGAAGTGATTTTGACATGAGGGCAATTTTGTGCCAATGGTGCCATTTTTAAAAATCACTAAGAAAAAATACTGCTTTTGGCCCTATAAATTCTGATTCAGTCATTCGATTTTGAAGAAATTTACACAGTAGCTGAAGCTTACTTTAAGCCACGTTTGGTAGAAATTTGGTTGAAAAACTCGGTTGGAGCTATGGTAATTTTGGTGTCTTAAATTTGTAAAAATCTAGCGCATCAGAACCGCCAGTAAACTATTTTTCGAAGAATTTATCTTTGAAGGACTTGAAAATGTGTGAAGACGTAATACACTTCTTTGTAGTATCATATCAACCATTTCTTACTCAAAGCAACATATATCATTTTCTGACAGCATTTCCTATAACTTAAATGATGAAAATGTTCAGTGCTGGCAACATTTGTCCAACACAGCAGCAATAAGTCTACCATAACAAGCTCGTGCTTAATCAACGTATCCGTTGAATTTCGTTTTCATCCAAGGATGTCATCGAAAGTTTCAGCGATTAAACTATGTCTGGAATTGCCATGCGTAAAATTTTTGAAACTCGGAAAATTTAAATATCGGTTGCTTATTTTATTGTAAATGCTTTGGTTATCAATACAAAATGGAAGCATCTGTTGGTGCAATATTTACGAAATTGTCTGGTGCTGGCAATCATGTGCTATCACCGTAGCTGCTTCACGTTGTCTTAAACCCACCCTATGAATTTCGTTTCGATTGAATGGCTGCGCTGTAAGTTAAAGGAGTGAATATAATTTTAGGGTTACCAGCGTCCAAACTTTTTAAATTTTTGAAACGTAAATATTTGTTGCTAATTGTCATTGCAAGATTATTCCCATTTGGAAATTTTATGACAACATCGCTCGATGAAGAAATGTCAATAAATTATGAAGTTAATCATAGGTGGCAACCCTTTCATGATTTTTCAACGAAATTCCGACAGAATTAGAAACGCAATAAGATTCACTTATCACATGAATTTCGTTTTGATTACGTTACTGCATCGGAAGTTATAGGGAAAAAATCTTTATTTTCCTGAGGAAATTTACAATATTTAGGAGACGGAAATTGCTGTAGATGACGTCTCTATTCTAATTTTTCAACCAAATTTCTATGAAATCTATCTTAGAGTAAGGTTCACTTACTGCGTGAATTTTGTTAAAATCTGGTGGCTAAATCGGAAGCTGTAGACCAAAAACCAGTTTTTTTCTCACCGATTTTTCCAAATGGCACCACTGCCACAGTGTTGCCCGTATTTCAAAATCACTTCAATCAAACCTGGCCCTAGCTTATTCCAATATGGCCTGTAAATTTCATATTGATCGCATTATCCGATCGTCAGTTCTCGTGAGCAGAATTTTCGGGTGCTGAAAATAGAGGTAATTTAATCACGTGGTTGCCGTTCTTGTTTACCGTGGGATTTCGAAAAATGTTTTTGGTGGACAAAAGTCAAAATTTATCAATAATTTGAATTCATTTTCAAAAATCAAAAACTTTTCAGGAAGGTCGATGATTTGAATGATTTTTTTCAGGTGCCCGCTGTAGCTACAGAGTTACCCGCACAATCTTGAAAGTCCATTTGAGTTAAACTTTAGTCTACATCAATACGTTCTGAAAATTTCACGATGATCCATTGTTTTGCTTAGAAGTTATGACAAATCGAAATTTGAAAAAAAATCCTTGCCTACTTTTAGGCACTCAGTGCCTGCACAAGGCTCAAAATTTCCATTTATTTATCATAAATAAACTAAAAACATAATAAGTTTTCATTCCTTTTATGTTTTTAAACAAAAATTTACACTGCTTGGAAATATAGGAGTACCTTAAAATTCACTAAAATGCCCGCCGCCGCGAAAAGGTTTAAGATATTTGAATTGTAGCAAGTCAAGGACCTACCTGCTATATGCGTCTATTTCCTCTGAAAATTTCAGCTCAATTGGAGCGGCCACTCCAGAGATTATCTCCCTTAATCATTTTGCTGATATATATCCATATATATATATATATATATATATATATATATATATATATATATATATATATATATATATATATATATATATATATATATATATATATATATATATATATATATATATATATATATATATATATATATATATATATATATATATATATATATATATATATATATATATATATATATATATTCTCCAAGGATGTCAATGATTTTCCTCACCCAACTTCAATGAAGCAGGTCAGACAGTTTCTGGGAATGGTGTCCTGGTACCGGAAGTTGGTGGCACCTCTCAACGATCTTTTAAAGAAAGGCAGGAAATTTATCTGGACGGAGGAAAGCGAACGGGCATTTGTTGATTGTCGACATAAGCTGACTACCACCCCAATTCTGGCATGTCCCGATTTCGATCTCCCTTTCAAAGTTCAGACTGACGCCTCTGACGTGCGGGGCGGTGTTGAGCCAGGCAACTCCAACGGGAGAGAAGGTAGTGAGCTATTTCGCCCGATCACTATCGAAACTCGAAAGACAATATTCGATTTTCATTCCTTTTATGTTTTTAAACAAAAATTTACACTGCTTGGAAATATAGGAGTACCTTAAAATTCACTAAAATGCCCGCCGCCGCGAAAAGGTTTAAGATATTTGAATTGTAGCAAGTCAAGGACCTACCTGCTATATGCGTCTATTTCCTCTGAAAATTTCAGCTCAATTGGAGCGGCCACTCCAGAGATTATCTCCCTTAATCATTTTGCTGCTATATATCCATATATATATATATATATATATATATATATATATATATATATATATATATATATATATATATATATATATATATATATATATATATATATATATATATATATATATATATATATATATATATATATATATATGACGAATTTTCGGCGAAGCGAGCTTAATACTAATTTTCTTCGAAAATTAGTAAAAATTCCGGACGAAAATAAAGCTCTTTGCCCTATAGCTTCCAATACAGTCATTGAATCATAACGAAATTCAAATGACAAATAAAACTGATTGTAGGCATTATTCAGTAGAAAACTAATTTCACAATAATGATAGGATTGCCAGCTTTGGTCGTTTTTGTATTTTTTGACATACCTTTAGTAATCAATTTTATCATAGAATTTTCAAATCCTTATGATCTTATAGTGAAAATAAACACCAAACATTAAGATATAGAAAATTTGAAAACTTTTGCGTATGGTTACACTAAATTTCTTTGCGTCCCTATAACTTCCAATGCAGTAATTGGGTCAATACGATATTCGCACTGGCTTTTTTGTTATTTTCGTTTTAATAAATGCTTGCATTAAACATTTACATCGCAAACATTTGCAATGAAAATAAGTAAACAATGTTTAAATGTTCTGAGATCTGCACATTTTTTGGATGACAACCCCAAACACCTTTCTATCGCTGTAAATTTCGATGAAGTTACCGAAATTAAAATAAGCTTAGATTCTATTTTTACTTAGGGTGTATTAGTTTTAAGTGGGAATAGTTTAGTGGTAGAATACACACTCAAAATCTGTACAAATCCTCTACTTTTCTTCGACCATTAGTGTTTCTAGCGGTTCTGATGCGCTAGGGTTTTTTCTTATTTACCCATTCCCTTCCACACATTGTTAGACCAGAATTCAAATTGTTTTGTGGGAATTCAAACCGTTTAATATTTGTTTTTTTCTAAGAATTCCACTTATTTATGCAAATCTATATGAAATATTTATAAATCGAATCCAAAGACTACAATTCAGCTATCAAAAAACTTTCTTTTCCTACTCAAGAAAATTTACTTTCAGTCCCACAAGTGCGGAACAAAGAAACTCAAAAATTTTCCCGTGTACCGTTATGACCGTTAGCACCACGTTGGACGCCAATTTATTACCGTTACTCGTGCAACACGTTCCAAAACCCTTTTCTCCCCGACTGGAACAAAAGGGAGGTAGTTCCGGGCGGCTTCTGCTCGCGAAAAAAAAGGTCGTGGGTGGGCGCCACTCGCTTCACTTTAACCAGAACTACCGAACCGCCGTCGCACTGAAGCGAGAAGTTGTGACGACGCGCACTAAGATGTGGAAAAGGATCACGTGAATCTACGAGAAAAACGTCGGAAAAAAACGAATTCCGCTGCTTGGATTAATCTACGCCACAATATTAAGAGCCGATTACTTGACAATATAACATCAATTCACGCTTTATTCACTTTCTTGTAACCTAGTCGCTAAAACATTTACGATAACTCTCAACCTACTTATCAATTCCAAACTTAATTCAAACTATAAATTATGACATAACAGATGGAAAAAAACCTATAGATTGAAAATAGTGTGCAAACTACCTTGTTAAATCTCCACGACGTTGACTGCTGCCTCGGTGCACCCCCCCCCCCCCCCCCCCCCCCCCCCTTGTCGTTCATTTAAGCCGGTCGCTCTGCTCTCTTCTACAATTCCTTCGGATTTTTCTTTTTGGTTCGGTGGCTTGCCGCTCGATTTTGAACTTCTCATCAAACTCAACACTGCACATCGTCCCGATTCGATGCCGTCGTCTAGCTCGAGTATCAAAATATCTCCGTCGAGGTCCAACCAGATGATTGAAATATAAAAAGAAAGGCCAACGTCAGTTTTCTTCTAATTTCCGAAACGGACATCCATCCACTCACCCAGTTAAAATCAAAAAGCAAGCTCTTTTCACTTCTTGGCGCGCAAGAAAACTTTTAGCGGCAACGGAATTTTTGAGCCCGTTGAGTTCAATAAACTCAGCTTTGAGTTCGTGCAATCCACAGCTGAATTCCACCTCGACCTATTTCCGCTTATTCTTTTTCGATCTTCACCGTGGAACATCTGTTCCACCCGCCGTTTGACAACCAGAACTGTCATCGTGATTCGTAAGTCCGAAAAACTAGTGAATTACTAGTAAGTTGATAGACATAAGTTATTTGGGTGACTTTGTAGCTCGTTTCGACGACCGTAGGTCATGTGTCCTTTCTGTGTCGTGTTTTCTTAGGTGTATCGTGAGTTTAGCTGGTTTGCTGCCGGAATATTGGGGCTTTATTTATGTCGTGATTGTCGTTGATGGTGATGTTTGGTGCTCGACATGTTTCTTGTTGTGGTATTTTTCTCGTGTTGCTTTCACGTTGATGCGGCGTTGATACTAACTCTATCTGCTACTATCTATTAACTACATACTAAATTGAAAATAGTGAGAAATTGTGACGGCTGATTGTGACGGTGTGAACCGTAAATCGTTTTTTATTCTTTTCAAACAAGAAAATGACCATCCTGCGTTATAATTGGTCACAATAATAGTAATGAATATTCGATAGGCAGTTTCAACATTTGAAAACACATAAGACAAATCATTTTTATCGATAAATCTTAATAATGGTAACGGGAACTATTTGCAAATTTTTTCGGCACGACAAAATGTGTGAAAGTGAACTAACTCATCGCCCAACATGGATTGAAATCGGAGTGATGGATTTTCTTTCAGCAATTTTGATTTCTCACGAACTGCATCAGATTCCAGCTTATCGAATCGAATAATGATGGCAAAGTTCTCTTTGATAGCTTGATATTTGTTACATCTCTCTTCTAGTTTAGTTGAAAACCTATCGAGTGTGGCGTTCAAAGTTTTGACTCTAAACGTGTCACGACCCGAAAATTGGACTTCACTATTATATTATTTGATTCAGCTTTTGCTGTTTTTATAAGATTAGAATTATATTTTTGGAAAAATAAATTTAACTCTTTGATTATATGAAACTTTTCGAAAATTTGCCGCCTTTCCACTCCTCTCAAATATTTGCCGTACTGGACAGTTGCCCAAAAGTGCCCATACTTAAATCCGGCCCTGAGAATTTGGTATAGTGATGCAGGACGAACTAACAGCGATTTTTATCTTTGACAACATTTCGAAGCCACGTTTAATATTTTTTCTTGATTTAATATTGTTGCGGAACAGCTGTGAACAGCCGCCACCACAACAGAAATTGTAGCCTGACCTGCTACCCTCGCGTGACTTTATGTGCCGGCTAGACACCAGTGTCGTGGGTAGATTGAGGGGCAGGTCAAACGGTCTAGCAAAACTTCCCCGACAAAATTCTCCCGCCGTCCAACTCAGATCATAGCTATCCTCCGTACCATCTTTCAAATTTCGCCAAAAGAAAACCTCTCAAAATTTTCTTTCAAACTTTTCGCAACCAGCCACGACGTATGCTCTCTCTCCCAACCTACACCGCCTCGCGCCAAAACCCAACTTTTCCTCAGCCAAAGCCAAACTCAAAAAAAACTAAATTTCCTCTAAAGAAAAATTCCCACGGCGGCAGCCACCGCTGCCGCCGCGAATCAAAACTCCAACTTGACTCCCTGAGAAGGCAGCATTTCCCATCCATTCCTAAGCGATCTGCCACGTACAGTTGCTGACCAGCCGTTATCAGCTGTCCAACCACTGCACAACACACGCAGCCAGCACACAACATTTCTAGTTTCGCTGGCCTTATAACGCAGCTGATTCAAGTACTGCTGCAAATCAGCTGCGCTCAGGCCAGTGAGCCCAATGCAATGCAATGCAACATTTGAAAATCAAACGCATAGACAGAGCCTGTTTTGGATGGCCATGCAATGCACTTGATTATCGAATGCAGCATTGCACTCGCAATATTTGTATGTGTGTGTGCGTGTGGTGGCGGCAAGGCTGTTCCGTAACAATATGTTGGTTTTGCAGTTTTTCGTACTAATCGCTGGATTTTCAGCTTTGTTGTATAATAGGTGCGTTATTTTGCTCTGGTATAGAACAGAATAGAGCTTTGCTGCAAAATCAACGATTTAGTACAAAACAGCAGTGCTTTCGCTAAGATTTCTATAGGCCGCTGTGGTAGCGGAAAACAGCTGAAAATAAAGAGAGAAAATAACAAGTATAAACTACCGCAATCGATACAAAATAGAATAAGAACAAATAAAAAATTACCTCTTTTAACTTTCTACACATTACGGGGGCTCTTTCTGATTTCTTAACTACCAAACCAATCAACATAACCTTGAAAAAACCAAAGCCACCTCATGGCAAAAAAGACAACTTCTCATGAGCTTTTCTTTTAAAGCGACAATTAGAGTCAAAGCGCCACCTCTACGACAACCGAAACATATAACATAAACTAAAAAATCCAACGTAGGACAGCGACCTCGAGACTGTTTCTTCTATGTAATACAACGACGAGTGAAGACATCCAGAATCCTGTGACTAGAATATTTATATTTTATTGCTGTATTTCCTTCCGAAAATAAATCGTTTTGTATAGATAAACTTCCGTGGATGTTTACTTTAAATAGAGATGACAAAGAAAACAAAGAAAAACAAACTCACAAACATTCCAAGTCGTAATCAAAATCGGGTAATATCAACATGCCGTTGAGAAAGAGGATGCTGTTAGTAGCAAATATTAAGATCAATATATCTCAAAAACGATTATGGTTACAAGAAAAAGTTGTAAGAATTGTTTTGTTGGAAATTTTTTAAGCTACAAATTTGTAATACGTTGTTTTTCAGAAGACGTGACCGTTACTGAGATATTTAGGAAAGGCCACTTTTGGTGACCTTTCACCCCGTATAAAAAGTAACGCAGCACTCGGATCGAAGGGGACTTTTGACGTTTAGTTTAACATGCCAGTACCAAGGTTCACATCAAAATTCAGCTTTCTCCTAATTTTTCGGAAGCACCATGTTAAATTTCCCCGGACTAAAGAGGCATTACGTGCTTTGTGGATGCGGCGACTGCCAGTGCACGTGCGAGCCATCTTGTCCGTCTCGACAAAAAAGGGCATGACACCGGTTCTTGAGATGGCCGATAAAATTGTGACGGAGTTTAACGCCGTTCCAACAGTAGCAGCAACAACACAAGCACCAGCTCCGCAGTCCGATCCAATATTGCTCAAAATTTGAAATCGGCTTGAAAGGTTAGAAATTGTAAATAAACGAGAAAGCTGGACCAAAAGGCGCTCAAGTTCCTGTCCGCGAAGATTCTCAAAATCTCGGCAATCTGAGAGCAGACGAAAAAGGCAAGCAAAAGATGATGGAAACTCGCTATTTTGTTACTATCATCGCGTGTACGGCGACAAAGCTTACAAATGTCGGCAGCCGTATCAATATAAACAGACGGAAAACTAAAACCGTCACCGCCAAATGCGGTCATCGGTGGCGTCCACTCTCATAAGAGCCGCTTATCAGATACCAACAATGCTGTCATTTAAGCATTTTCAGTGCTAGATGTGGCATTATTTTTTCCAAAACGCCATTAGAAATTCGGAGTTAGCATCTAGCATTATTTTTAGCATTTAAGGTACTAGTACACTTTAGAAGGCAAACATATGATCATTTTTCAAAAAAAATTTTCTCAGAGATTTTCTTAAATATTAACATGAATCTTTTTTTTATAATATTATTTGATATTTGAAAAACACAAAAACAATTTTTGTTTTATTTGATTATTTATTTTTCCCTTTTATAAAGGGCGCTGAAATCATGTTCTGAAAAAACCGTTACTCCACGGCGGACAGATAATCTATGAATTGGTAGGTTTGAAACAAAAAATTTCAACAAGGTTTTAAAAACGAAGGTCTCTTACATCGTAATTTGCCACGGTTTTTAAAAACCAAAAATCAAAAAATAAATGGCGGACTTGTGAAAAAAAAATGTCAAAAATCGAACCTTTTTTCCTAGTTTCTTTAACGCCAAAAATTTGTTTTTCATTTTCTTTGTCATATTCTGGTATATTACAATGTAAGATACTCTAACAAATAAAACGCCATAAAGTTTTTCAAAATTGGTTCGGTGAATCCGGAGATTATCTATCTGCCGTTTTAAAAAACGAGAAAAACGTGTTTAAAGTTTTTTTTTGTTAAAATTTCGAATTTGGAAAAAATATTTCAGGAGGTCATTTTTGAAGTTATATTGAGTCGAAAATGCAATAACAAAAAAACGGTTTTGTTAAATCTATAAAAGGTACTAGTACCTTAAATTTAGATTTTGGAATAATCTGGCACTCATCTATTTCCAATTTGGCCCATGGACTGAAACTTCCTGATTCATGTGGTGGGAAAAATTCATGAAAAGTACAAAAACGCTCTCATGGCATTTGTGTGACAACCAGAAGTGACAGTTGCCTGATTTTGAAATAATTATAGTGATTATAAAGACATCTTAAGCAGCAATAAAGAATCTCCACAAAAATATTCAACTTTCATAATAACATTGCGCGAAAAATATTTTCCTTGCGGCGCATTTTGAAAATATGTATTCGCGCTACACCGTTTGACAGTTTTCAGGATCTAGCAATAGCTCAGATTCAACTGAAATTGAATGCTCTTTCATAAAAGATCTCAGTGTTCAGTCAAACAGCGTACAAAAACGACTTCATGTCAATGCAAAGAGTACGCGAACAGACCTTACATTTGAACACATGATGTAATCCTGCCTCATTTCAACAAATATGCACTTTAGGCTAGAGTATTTTGAAAATGTCAACTCTAAGCCTACCCCCAGTGAACGAAACTGTTGTCGACCGATCATCCCTGCTGCAAACCCACATCTTGCCAATGATTTCACTTCAGACCACAAGTACACTAGAACTAGTACTACACCTTTGTGCTTTCAAGAGAACAAACGATATATAGTCGATCTTTTATCCTTTGTCTACGATTCCCAGGAAATCCCAGTGCTAGTGACAAGTGCTATTAATGTTGAAGAAAAAGCGAAATATTAAGTAAAATGAAATGCAAAGTTAGATATTCCAATATTAAAGCACTTTTGGATTGCATTAAATATGGTAAATTCAGGTTTCTCATTCCATTAAATCGTGATGATTCTAATGTGGCAAATACATATTGGCCGAGACCAGGCGAGCCGAAGTCAGACGAGACCGCGAGCATGTGGACGGCATTTGACAGCTCGTTCGAAATCGCTTTGACTCGTGCTCCAAACCCATTCCGATCGGATGTGGCACGAGCGCCGGCGAGCCCTGTCAAAGTCGCTCGTCTGGACCGTCCACACACTTGGGCTCGCCAGATCTCGCCTGGGCTCGGCCAATATCTATTTGGCACATAAAAATTAGTTATGTGGTCCCATCCACTTCAGACTCCCAGGCGCCCTAAATTCAATTTTACCAAAGTATATGCATTCTAGTTATATATTTTATTTCCTGAATAATGTGAATCAATTGATTTGTTAGGGCTTGAAATACAAGCAATCGCACGGATTACGGTGGAGAAAAATTTTTCTCATCCAACACTAATACTTGTAAGTCAATTAAAAATAAATAATTGTTGCTGTTTTGATTGTGAGATTCCAAATGATATTTTGAAAAATATAGGTAGCTCATGAGTAGTTACGCCATTTTTTGCCGTGAGGTGGCTGTTTAGTTGTCAATAGGTGGCTTTGATTTTTGCACGGTAATGTTGACTGTTTTCAAAGGAAATTATAAATAGCCCTCATAATGTGTAAAAAGTTTAAGGAGGCAATTTTCTGTTAGTTGCTTTTATATTTTCTAGCAATTGTAGCAGTTTATACTCGTTGTTTTCTTCATTTATTTTCAACTGTTTTAAAGTTGAAAACTGCATACAATTTGGCAGGTTAGAATCTGCTCGTATGAACGAAGATGGCGTTCGATTTATCCATCGATATAATTTACTTATATCCATCGATATAATTTACTTGTAAAGGTTATTTGATTATTCCGCAAAGCAATCGAGTTTCCCGTATCAATATTCTCTGCTTTGATAAGCTTAAGAGACGATAGACATTGTCTATGCTGATTTATAGACAAAAAGGGAACCATGATCATGATTAAATAACCTTCACAAGTAAATTATATCGATGGATATAAGTCGGAGATGTTAAAATTTGTCACAACTGGCGTAAATAGAAGTTAATGATTTCCAACTGCAAGTGGTCACATCAGTATGCACTGTGTATTGGTGTCTGATGAGAATACTTACATACTTACTTACTTACATATATTCGAAACCACTTTGTCAAATAATATTGTCTATGTAAATAAAAAATAAAATATTTTCAATTTTGATCATCCCGCAAAAAAACAATTCCAATTTGATTCGGCTTCGGAGGCTTATTCCGCAAAACGGTCGAGTTTCTCGTATCAATATTTTCAGCTTTGATAAGCTTTAAAGACGATATATGTTATTGTCTATGCTGATTTATAGACAAGATCACAATTAAATAACCTTTATACATAAATAGATGTTTATTTTAATTCAATCAGAAAGCATTATTTAGCATTATTATGTTAAAGGATTTGGCATTATTTAGCAATAAATAAAATTGAATCTAGCATTATTCAAAAAAAATAAATGGCAGCACTGGTTACCGACTGGTAAAGTGGACTAGTATTTCTCGTCGATACAGGAGCAGAGGTATCGGTAGTCCCATGTCGAGGTAAAAAACAAAAACAAGCAAAGAAAATGTATGCTGCTAATGGAACGACTATAGACACGTTCGGAGAACAAACTCTGTCACTAGATTTAGGACTCCGACGTGTATTTAAATGGGCCTTCTGTATCGCTTCAGTAGATTATCCGATACTGAGAGTAAACTTCCAGCACTATAATTTGCTGGTAGACCTCAGAAGGAAAAGGCTTGTGGACAATCAGACAAAAATACAAACGACTGCAGCTCGGACAACCGAATATACAGGAGGTGTAACGATGGTGAACAAGCAGGCACCATATCACGAAGTGTTGGCTGAATTCCCAGAAATAAAAAACACCGCCTTGCCATCATCTTCACATAGAAAAATAATACAACATCATATTCAAACTAAAGGCTCACCTATAGCCAAACATGCACGCCGCCTACCCAAAGAAAAATATGAAACAGCGAAAAATGAGTTCGAGTATATGGTGGTTCAAGCAGCACATGAGCGGGCCCGCTCCATATAGTGCCGAAGCAGTTGTGTTAATGGAGACCTTGTGGCAACTACATGCGACTAAATGCTGTAATGTTCCTGATCGTTACCCAGTGGCAAACATGGAAGACTCCAACCACAATTTATATGGCAAAACAGTCTGTTCTACAATAGACTTAACTCGAGCTTACCATCAGGTTCCGATTGCCAAAGAAGATAGCGAGAAGACAGCCGAAATAACTTCCGTCAGACTTTTCGAATTTTTCACGATGCCTCTCGAACCTTCCAAAGCTATATCGACATAGTTCTTTCTGGACTGAACTTCTGCTTCAGTTATTTGGACGACATAACTATTGCATCGAGCTCATAGGAAGAGCTTCGAAAACATCTCCGAGGTCTATTTAGTCGTCTCAAGGAGCATAACATTAAGGTAAATGTGGCAAAATGCAATTTTGGAAAACCAGAAGTAAAGTACTTAGGATACTTGGCTACTGGAAAAGGCATGCAACCAGTTGCGGATAAAGTGAGTACTATTTTAAAATGCCAAAAACCGGTGACAGTCCAGAGCTTGCGAAGATACCTGGGCATGTTGAACCTTTATAGAAAATTCATGAAGAACGCTGCCGAAATCCTTGCACTACTGAATGGATCTTTAAAACATTTAAAGAAAAATGATAAGGCACCGATATGTTGGACTGCAGAAGCAGAGGATGCCTTTGAGAAGAGCAAAAGTATGTTAGCTTCAGCAACTACGCTAACCCATCCTGCTCAAAACGCCCAACTTGCCATCACGACTGACTCCTCAAACACTGCAATAGGAGCAATAATGGAGCAACTGGTGGACGGCGAATGGATGTCTTTAGAATTCTTTTCGAATAAATTTTGCGATGCACAGCAATACTACAGCGTTTACGATAAGGAGCTGCTGGCGATGCACTTTGCCATTAAATATTTTCGCGACAAAGTCGGAAGAACTAATATAATACAGCCGCATATACCAGTGGCACTTCGACAACAAGCATTCAACTCGGTACACCGTCTGTCGCATCCGAGTGGAAAAGTAAACAGCCGCTTAGTGCGAGAAAGATTCGTTTAGCCAAGGATGCATAGAGGCATTGCAAACTGGGCCAAATCATGCATGCAGTGCCCACGATTAAAAGTGAGCCGACATGTCACTACTTTTCCTCTTCAATTCGCTGCACCAGATAAACGGTTCGATCATGTACATATTGATTTGGTCGGTCCACTAGCACCTGTCAATAACATGAAATACGTCCTTAAGATATTTGGCCGTTTCTCCAGGTGGACGGAGGCTGTACTCATCGTGGACACGACAGCAAAGACAGTAGCGAACAATTTCTATCATCACTGGGTTGCACGTTTTGGCACACCACGAATCGTCACAACAGACCGAGGCAGTAAATTCGAGTCCATGCAGTTCCGGTCACTTACAAGGCTAATAAGATGCAAACACATACGAACGGCTGCGTATTATCCGTCAGCAAACGGGACGATAGAACGTTGGCATCGAGCCTTGAAAGCAGCGTTGATGTGCCACGAAAACGAAAGTTGGCTCTAGGTTAGTTGGCTACTGCAGTTCTACTTGACCTTAGAACAAGCTATGAAGAAGACATTAAATGCTCAGCAGCGGAGATGGTGTATGGAACTTCACTGAGAATACTGGGCGACTTCATTGAAGACACAACAATGAACAACGATCCAACTGCATTTGTCAGCAAGTTTCAACCAGATGTGTGACGTCTGCGCCCAACTCCACTTGCCCAGCATCAGAATAAGAGCATATTTATCTATAAAGATCTGACGACATGCAGTCATGTCTTCGTACGTATTGATGCCATGAAAAGATCTTTGCAACAGTCATATGCTGGGCCATATTGTGTGCTTGAGAGAACGTCTGCAAACATTTTTAGCATTTTGTTAGACGGCAAAGAATCTCAAGTTACGATAGATAGATTGAAACCAGCCAACGTGTTAAACCCGGACATGGAAGAACTGACACTATCACCATTTCCGGATTACGAAAGCCGACGACTTCTATAAGGCCAATGACAAACACGGTGGTTCCAGCGAAGCGTTTCTCGGGAGGAAAACGGAGTTGGCTTAGTCGTGCGTTCATTTATCATTGTGATGACACGCACCGCGGGTAGGACGCCTCTCGGTTTTATAGTGCAAAACTAAACCGACTCGGTTTTCCTCTCGGGAAACGCTTCGCTGGAATCGCCGTGTTTGTCATTGGCCTAGCTCGGACACATTCGAAGCCAGCTAAAACAAGAGCGCAGGCGAAGCTGATATTTACTTGCCAATGAGACAAGCCTTAGGGAGGAAGTATTGTAGTGACAACTAGACCAATGACACACTCGGCGGTTAGTATTTAACGCTTCGGTTTGGCGCGAGTTAATGACTAACATTCTTATCCATGAGAAAATAAAGATAAGCACATGGCAGAAAATGCCAATGATAGCATTCTAAGTAAACAACATCGTAACATTATCTAAATATGGAAATATTGAGCGTAAATATGATAACGCATATGAACTCATGGTATGAAGATAAAAATAGACGATAAGGAAAAGATATAAATACTGCATACGAGCATTGTAGCGGCATTCCTAATTCTTAGTTGTACCATGATTGTTACTTCTACTATAGTATCTGTCATGGACTAAAGAGCTATAAATAAAGGAATCATTTATTTGTTAACCAAGTATTTTATTCTTTATAAAGTATAGGTGAAGCAAGTAAATTAGCTGGGGGCTCAACCGGGATACGAGGCAAGTATCCTGCATCATAAGCTGTAACAAGTTCCTGAATCAACCTTCTACAAGCACAACCGAATCTAAGGCACGTATCAGAAGCAAGGACGAACAGCGATCAAACTTAAAACTCGTATCCAGCCAAAAAATCTACAGCTATCTGACAAACACCACAAGGACCAGGAAATCCATAGCAGATTCAACCTATGGTGCATATCATCAGAAACTGAGAACGTCATACAACATTCCCGGACGGCAAAAAAGAGGGAATCTCGACTGTGCAGAGCATTATCATCCGAAATCAAGGAAAGTTACCCTGCTACAGCGAACAACAACGAAGAAGAAAACAGGTTAGTACAAAACCCTACAAAATAAAGAAATCTATTACGAAGAAGTTATTGTGTGCAAACCGTGAATAATAAAGTCAATAATAGTGAAAAATAATATAGAACGAATTAGTGCGTGATAGATCATAAGAAGAAGTGAAAATTGTAAAAAATTAAGGGTATTAAATACACCCGAGCAGAATTTTAAGAGAATTCGCTCCCTTCCACCATTTATGTGAGAAGGATAAATAACAAGTAGACTCATTGCAAAGAGTGACAGAATTTTAGGAGAATTCGTCACCACCCGTCCTTTATACGAGGTGGAAAATAAGAAAATAATTAAAAGAAAATACTGTAAACGCACGAAATAAAATTTTCTCGAAAACGAAAAAATTAATAAAAAATATAACAGAACGTAAATCAGCGAGCAATAAAATGGAGTTAACTCGCATTTCAGCAGAATGCGATGCATTAAAAACTCAAGTATTACAAATTCAATCAAAAATTGATGCACAGAACTTGAGGTTACAAGAGATGGAAGAAACGAACCTATCTAGTCCCATGAGTGACTATGAGGATCAATTATGTCAATACGACAGTTCCACACAAATTAATGTAAATATATTCAAGAATTTACATACCTTCTCAGGAACTGAGTCAGAATACAGACCTTGGAGAAAAATGGTCTTATTATTACACAACTCAGTCAAAACGTTTCAGAACACTAACATATATCGTGAAATATTATTAATCATACGCTTCAAAATAATCGGTTCAGCGGCAGAGGTCCTAATAAACAATAACACGAAACAAAACTTCGATGCAATAATTGCACAATTAGACCATACTTATGCCGACAAAAGACCCTAATACGTTTTAGAGAACGAAATGTCTGTTCTACGACAAGGCGCACAAACGCTTGAAGCGTTCCACAACAAAATAAACTTACAATTAAACCTTGTAATAGCTAAAGTCGAAATGACGTATCACAATGAAGATGCAATTAAGGCTCTAACGACCGAAATGGAATCAAAAGCCATTCGAACGTTTATCGCAGGCCTAAACAGCATAGCCACCAGGAACATGCTCTATGGACAAAATCCTAGAACACTGAGTGAAGCGTATGCAGCCGCCCAAACGATGTTCCATGACACGCAAGTCCATGGACTCGATAATCATTTCCATACAGGATATCGACCACGTCATATACCGTTTCAGCAGCATCACAGACATTACAACCCGCCGATAAATAGAAGAAATGATTTCCAGCCAAACAGAAATCCTTTCAATAACAATGAACAACGACCCGAACCGATGGAAGTAGATTCATCAAATCACTTCAGAAGAAATAATAATAATTTCAATAACAGAAACAATCAATTTCATAATAATAATAACAACCTAAAACGAGAAAGAGAAATGTCTTCACAGAAATTCAGACACCCGCAAAAAATGCATCGAATGAATGAAACAAATCGTAACAATACTGAGTCGTTAATAAACAATATCCCAGATGAACGCGAAGAAATTGACGGGAGTAATTTTTTAGAATTTTGAAAGGCTTACCACACCTTAAATTAAAGACGCGATCGGATAGTAAGCCATTAGAAATTTTCATATTATTAGACTCAGGAAGTACTAATAATTATATAAATCCAAACATAAAATTAGGAAAAAATGTAAAACTAGATGTACCCATTGTAACTAAGACAATGCATGGGACTTCAAAAATCTTCTATAAAAGAATAATAAATATTTTAGGTGAAAACGTCACATTCTATGAATTAAATGCATTAAAAGAATACGATGGTATATTAGGATTTGATGGTTTATCAAAGTTACGAATAACCTTCGACTTAGCAAATTTTAACCTAAAGATCTTTACAAATAAGAAATCAGTAGACTCCCAAGAAATAAATTTTACAATTCATGATGAAACTTATACAAATAAAATTAGGGAAATTATGAGAAATAATTCGTATAACGAAACCTTACCCTTCACGACGACTATAGAGGCAACTATACGCACGAAAGACAATAACCCTATCTGGACAAAGCAATATCCTTCCCGTATAATAACAATGAATTTGTCAACGAGGAAATAAATAAACTATTACAGAATGGAATTATAAGGCCAAGTAAATCACCTTATAACTCTCCGGTCTGGATCGTACCAAAGAAAGGTACCGACGATAAAGGTAACCCTAAAAAGCGACTAGTGATAGACTTCCAAAAGTTGAATTCTAATACTATTACGGACAGATATCCTATCCCAGATGTCAATATGACAATACAAAATCTAGGGAGAGCAAAAGTCTTTTCGACGCTCGACCTCGAGTCAGGATTTCATCAGATTAAGATAAAAAAGGAAGACATTGAGAAAACTGCTTTTTCAATAAATGGAGCTAAATATAAATTCGTAAGAATGCCCTTTGGATTGAAAAACGCACCTTCGATATTGCAAAGATGTGTTGATGACATATTGCGACCATTCATAGGCAAGTTTGCTTATATTTACATCGACGATGTATTAATATACTCTTCTTCACCCGAAGAACATATTAAACATATCGAAATAATTATAAACGCATTAAAGAAAGCCAACATGAAGTTATCCGCAAAAAAGTCTCATTTCTTTAAATCCGAAGTCGAATATCTAGGTCACATAATACGACATAATAAAATAACTGTTGACCCAGCAAAGATAGAAACAATAAACGAATACCCAGTACCTACAAACCTAAAAGCATTAAGAGGATTCCTTGGATTAGCATCATATTACCGCAAATTCATAAGAAACTTTGCCCAAATAGCTAAACCACTGACTATCCATCTTCAAGGAGAAAACGCAACAATAGGGAAAAATAAAAGTAAAAATGCTATAATAAAACTAGATAAAGTAGCCATAGAAACTTTCGAAGAATTAAAAAGCAAACTACGAGAACAAATAGAGTTATACCAACCTGATTATTCGAAACCATTCGAATTAACAACGGATGCAAGCAACATTGCAATAGGAGCAGTGTTAAGCCAAGAACGGAAACCTATAACCTTTATATCACGAACTTTGAGCAAAACAGAGCAAAACTACTCGACTAACGAAAAAGAACTACTAGCTATAGTTTGGTCTCTACAAAAATTGCGCAATCACCTATACGGCATTACAGATTTAACGATCTATACGGATCACCAATCTTTGATATATTCCATATCAAGCAAGAACCCAAATATGAAATTAAAGCGATGGAAAAACCTCATAGAGGAATATGGCGCAAAACTCGTATATAAGCCAGGAAACCAAAATGTAGTTAGTAGCAGATGCATTATCAAGACAAGAAGTAAATAATTCAACTGATCACAGTATACACTCATAAGAAAGCTCTGGTACGGAACATATAAAAACCACATCAAAGGCAACGAATACATTTAAAAATCGAATAATATTAAGAGAAGGAAGTAATGAAAATGTAAAGCTAACTCAACCATTCCGAGGATATACCCAATGGGAAATCACATTTGCATCAATAAATTATGTGTTACGACAATTAAAAACGATACTAAATCCGAAAACAAAAACCGTATTTCATACAGATCTCGAAACATGTCACAAAGTAAAAGACCCAATATATCAGAATTACACCACATATAAGAAAGTATTCTCACAGAAATATCTCATCGACGAAACAGATGAAGGAAAACAAGCATACCTTATACGAAAAACACACGATAGAGCACATCGCAACATGAAAAATAATATAATTGAACTCCAAGCGAAACACTTTTGGCCAGAAATGAAGAAACAAGCTCATCTATATGCAAAAAATTGTGAAAATTGTCATATAAACAAATATGAACGCCACCCGAAGAAACATATACTAGGAAGAACTCCTTTACCACTAAAACCAGGCACACATATCCAAGCAGACATTTTCCATATGAATAATCAAACATATATATCCTGCATCGACAGATTCTCTAAATATACGTACTTTCATTTTATACCCAACAAACTAAATATCCCCGAACATTTAAAACAGATATTTCGAACAATATTTCCTAAAATAACACACCTCACTACGGACAATGAAAGCATATTTACAAGTAGTACCACCAAGAATATACTACAAAATTTAAATATTGAACATTACTTAACACCGGTACGACATTCCACCACAAACGCTTCGATCGAACGAGTACATTCAACTATCATCGAACTTACAAGACTTCTTAGTACCCAAAATAAAACAAACCCACAAGATGAAATCTATAATGCAATCCACGAATATAATAATACTGTCCACTCAGTTATAAAACAGAAACCTATAGATGTCCACTTTAATCATGATATATGCAAATATATCTGAAATATTGAAATCATCACAAGAGAATATGATACGGCATGAGAATAAACATAGATCTTATAAATCCTTTCAGCTGAACGACATAGTGTATGCACGGAACAACCAACGCAACAAGGCCAGTAAAAGATTCATTAAATATATAATACAAGAAGACCGTGGGGACACGATTCTCACTACCACGGGGAAGATCATCCATAAGGATAATTCACGGAACCATACCACAAAACAAAATAGAAACAACCAAATGGATAATGCTAACACTAGTAATATACAAAGTACAGACACTCAATGTAACTAACGTAGGAAACAAAAACTTTATCCTAATACAAGGAGACCACGCATATACGTTCCAAGAAACTAAACTCTTATTCCATATAGTAGAATTATCCCAATATAAAATTGCATTACAGCAAATTAAGGAAAGGAACAAACCTGATAGTATAGACATACATACCATAGAAAGATTGAAACTTTACTTGAACAATTAGACGAACATAAACAGAAACGTTCTATAGACTTCTTAGGGACTATTATAAAGTTCATCACAGGAAACCCTGACAACAATGATCTATTAGAAATAAAAGGAGCATTGAACCAATTGATCACGAGTAACGAACAACAAAAAGCCATAAATTCAAACTTTAATAAACGATTGTCAGAAATTCAAGAAACTTCAGCCCATTACTCATTCCTTTTAAACGAAATATACCTGAATTTACAGAATGTGATGGAAGCCATTAATCTTGCCAAGAACAATATTGTATTATCGTCCATATTCAAAATTAAAGAAATAAAAAATATAATAAAAAGGGAAAAAATTCGAGTACCCATAATTAATGTCTTAGAGTATTCAAACATCTATGTTATGAGAGTTCACGAGAACATAATATTCACATATAAATACCCTGTAATCGAAAATCGAATAAAATTTTACGAAATTATAACAATCGCACATACCTATGGAAAATATGTAATGTACCCATACATTGGAAAAAATGAAACAAATTATATTGCTTTAGAAAATTGTAAGAATTATTTGAATGTAAACATATGTAAAGTAAAGAAAACCAATGACAATTGTACTATTCCAATGTTAGAAAATAAGAAAGCATATTGTAAACTCATACAAGAGAATGACAAAGAATTTGTAAGACTCAACCCAAAAACGATATTCCTCACAGGAAAACACATTTTAAATAATGAGTTAAAAATAGGAAAATACCTAATTGAATTCGATCAGAATGTAACAATAGATAATGAAACTTACGAAAATCATGAAAGAAAAGCACTTGAAACATTGCATAATTTTGAACATAACGAAGTAGAAATCCTAAAAATAATTGAATCAGAATCAAACCTAAAATTTTCAAACATACAGTCCTTAAATAAATTTGTATTACC
Source organism: Nemotelus nigrinus (assembly GCA_947369275.1). Classification (NCBI taxonomy): domain Eukaryota; kingdom Metazoa; phylum Arthropoda; class Insecta; order Diptera; family Stratiomyidae; genus Nemotelus; species Nemotelus nigrinus. Next base: position 132,706,571 of record OX376373.1, on the reverse strand, counting down.
AATACAAAAGAATCCAGTAAAAATCCACTCTAATATTGATCACTACAGCCATAGTAACTTCACTTATAATATTTCTATTAGTAAAAATCTTGAAGAGATATAACGAATATAAAAGAATCAAACTAGAAAAAGAAAAACGTAAATTATACTTGCAAATTTTAAAAGATAACGGCATTGAAAGTGAGGACACTTTATTTTAACAACGGGGGGAGTTAATGACTAACATTCTTATCCATGAGAAAATAAAGATAAGCACATGGCAGAAAGTGCCAATGATAGCATTCTAAGTAAACAACATCGTAACATTATCTAAATATGGAAATATTGAATGAGCGATAATGTGAACATGAGCCCATGCAAGCGTAAATATGATAACGCATATGAACTCATGGTATGAAGATAAAAATAGACGATAAGGAAAAGATATAAATACTGCATACGAGCATTGTAGCGGCATTCCTAATTCTTAGTTGTACCATGATTGTTACTTCTACTATAGTATCTGTCATGGACTAAAGAGCTATAAATAAAGGAATCATTTATTTGTTAACCAAGTATTTTATTCTTTATAAAGTATAGGTGAAGCAAGTAAATTAACTCGCGTCAGTTGACACACACAGCGGTTTTCAGAAGCGTTTATTGAGTCGGTTCAGCTAAGGCCAATGACAAACACAGCGGTTTTTGCGAGGCGTTTCCCGAGAGGAAAACCGAGTCGGTATAGTCGTGCATTACTTTAGCATTGTGATGACACACACCGCGGTGCGAACCGCCTCTCGGTTTCGGAATCGCGTCGGTAGACGAGAGAAATGACCCACCGACTCGGTTTTCGAGCGTTTTTCGATTAGTTCATTGCTGCGCAGTCCGATCGAGCTGAAATTTTCTGGATGCATTGATGGATGCATGGGATAGAGGAAGGAAAATCTGATAAGAAAATAGATTTTTGAAGGATGGTTAGGATACAGTATTGGGAAATGAAACATTTGTGGGCACTTGGTTTCTAAAAGTAGGCAATTACAGATTTTCAAAGAAAATTAGTATTAGAATCATTTTGCCCAAATTTCATATGCATATAATTACTTACATATATATGTATATACACATAAATGCATATGTATGTGCGCACGACTACTTTTTTCACAAGCATCTATATGATATTTCGACGTAATTTGTTACTGAACCGACTCGATAAACGCTTCTGAAAACCGCTGTGTGTGGCAGCCGACGCGCCAAACCGAAGCGTTAAACGCTTCGGTGAAACCGAACTGTCTGTCATTGGCCTAAATATTACGTCGGAGTATCATATAGATGCTTGTAAAAAAAGTAGTCGTGTATAATATATATGTAAATATAGGTATACACATATATATGTACGCATTATATGCATATGAATTTAGGGCAAAGTGATTCTAATACTAATTTTCTTTGCCTACTTTTAGAAACTAAGTGCCCACAAATGTTTCATTTTCCAATACTGTATCCTAGCCTTTCTTCAAAAATCAATTTTCTTATCAGATTTTTATTCTCATATCCCATGCATTCATCAATGCATTCTGAAAATTTCAGCTCGATCGAATTTCGCAGCTATGAACAAATCGAAAAACGCTCGAAGAACTGAGTCGGTGGGTCATTTCTCTCGTCTACCGACTCAGTTCCGAAACCGAGACGCAGTTCGCACCGCGGTGTGTGTCATCACAATGCTAAATGAATGCACGGATAAACCGACTCGGTTTTCCTCTCGGGAAACGCGTCGCTGGAACCGCCGCACAGTGGTCTATTTCTCGAAAAAGGTGAACTTTATTCATGAGAACCATTAGATGTATGAAATTGAGTGTTTCTTGGGTTTTCAAACATGGGAAATCCATTTCTGGGGTTATGTTGGCTCCAACTTTTAACAAAAAATTTCCAAAATGGGTCAAAATTTGGAAAATTTCACTTTCAGTGAAAACATTTTTCTTCTTAATAAACGAGTGTGACTTATCATTTCCATAGTATTTTTGCCGCCTGAACACGAAACCGCTGTCCAAATCCGTCTATCGTGCCTGAAGAAAATATCATTTTTAGATTTTTTCCTGCTGGCGCAATTTTTATCAATATTGTGACGTGACAGCCAAATTTTGCATCACATTCGTGACAGCAAGCAAAAATGCCGTGGAAATAATTATTCAAATTCATTTGACACAAATGATGTCGCACAGTATTATTAATTTGATTTGCACCCCTACTCATAAAGTTTAATCGAAACAATTGTAATTATTTTGAATAATTAAATCATGCGAAATTCGCCGCATTACTTTATAATTGGCCATTTTTTGAGGCAGCAGAACAAGCCGAAATGAACAAAACAAATCGAAAGGAAACTTAATTTTGCAATAGCCGTTTTTTTTTTTTTGTTTTTGACTTGTGCAAAATTACATGAGATACCAAACGAAAGAGCTGAATATAAGAGTGGATGAAATACAACAGACAAGGCCGAATACCAAGACTATCGCAAGAAACTCCTATTTATTTCCTTATATATGTAATATTAGATCGCACGATTTTTCTATGTCATACGATTTTATGAATTTTGTGTAGTCTGTAAGTCTTTTACACACGGGCCTTTCTGTCTCAAATTGACCAAAAAGGTTTTATAAAAACTCACTCTTTCTTCTAACTTTATTGTATTTCTTTTGTTTTCTAAATGATATAAATCGAAAAATCGACCTGACAAATAAGTGCAAATAGACTTAAATACTATTTTTTGTAGGTGGGTGTTTTCCCAAATTGTTCCCAACTGTTGCCGAAATGACAGTCATAAAACAGTGACAGTGATCATAAGACGCCCTATCCGACTTTTTTCATTTTAAGTTAACACCGAATTCGAAAGCTGCATACTCGATTACATCTTTCTACCAAATTTGAAAAACCTATCTTCTATGGAAGTATCTTAAAATCAATAGTAAAAGGAGTGAAAAAGGCCTATCTACAGCATATAGCAAATTTTACAGCATATAGCAAATTTACAAATATTATCATTAACCCATGCATGCATATTTACAATTTTAGCAATTAATACCTGGCACGAAATTGTTTTGTACAGGTAAAAATATATTTTCCATAATGTTGCTTTGCATATAATTTCAATACTAAGCATATACATACCTGAATTATTCTATGATCATACATAAATTATCTTGCGAACATATTTCATTGAATTGAATTTAGAAGCAAGTTGGGAAATTTGATGATTCTAACGTACAGGTGAATGGGTAAATAAATGTATAAACAGCCAAATAAACATACACCACTTGAAACTTTACCAATAAATATAACAAGTAAGTGTAGGGCTTAGAAACTATTGTTTTATTTATGAAATTCAACGTTGTGTTTATCTCAATCTCACGAGCTTCAACCTGGTACAAATGCTTGCTATTGAGTGCTAGTGCAAATGATAAGCAAATACTGCAGAGCACGTGGACTGGCGCAATAAGCGCGCAAAATGTTGCATTTTATGCAAGGTCGCTGAACTTTGAAAGGAGTTTACGAGCGTAGCCGTAGCTAGCCGCAGGCAAATTAAGTTTTGATAGTTACTTTGGACTTTAATGAATACAACTAGACCTATTTCGTAACAACGTTTTGTGACGCTTTAAACTTAAAAGGGACTGGAAGTTTTAAACACCGAATTCCTATACTATCTGCAGTATGAACACGGTGAAAGGAGGAAAGGCTAAATCATCAATTTCTTTCATAGCTTAATAACGTTGTATTACTCAAACGTATTTTGATCTTCATATTCTTAATTTAAAAATAGGTTAAAAGACAGATGCAATTTTTGGCTGTTTTCAGCACCTGTGCTCTTACCCTTAAACTAATGAAACCCAATTACCACCTCCAATGATGGGGGCCATATAGGACAATATTACCCCCAAGTTTCAACTTCATACTTAAAAGTCCATAATTTGAATAAAGTTCACCTTTTTCGCGAAATAGACCACTGTGCGCCGTGTCTATCATTGGCCTGAGAGTCGTAAAGCGCCACCTCTTTGACAATCTAAACATATAGCATAAACTAAAAAATCCAACGTTGGACAGCGACGAGTGAAGACATCGGGGATCCTGCGACTAGAACATTTATATTTTATTGCTATATTTTCTTCCGAAAATAAATTGTTTTGCATAGACAAGCTTCCGTGCGATGATAACACCTCTATACTTTTTTCTATCAGCACATTTTATAGTTCAGCATGTGAACTACCAATGAGGAATAGAATTTCTGTACTAGTGAATTCACTGATACAGGAGTGCTGTGTTCAATGGGTCTGTTCTCTTCTCTTCTGGACAGAGGAGCAAAAAAACGGCACCTAATATTTTTAAACATAATTCGATTTTAGTTGACCGTATGTTGTTTAAAGTGGAAGAGATATCTAACAGATTTTTACGGTTTTAGCAGTATATGTGGTTCAAAAAGCTGTTTAATAACAAGATATCCCACGGCTCTGAAAAACTAACAGTAAATCTGTGGTTTGTGAAGTTTTTCATTCGCACCACTGTTTTTGTCTTTCATTTTCGTCGTCGTTCATTTTATTAGTTTGATTTTCAGAATTTGTAAAATTGATTTTTATTTTTAATTCAGTAAGCTAGACGACGTCTAGACTATGCAAAACTTTCTTATCGATTTTTCGATTTTAGATGCTCGAAAGCTATCTTGCATGATTTTCAAACATTCAACATACATATGTCGAAAAATATAATAAAAAAACAAAATTTATTTCAGCAAACTGGGGCTTATGTGGCGCTAAAGATAATCGAAACAAATTCCAAGACTGAAATCAACAATTTCATGCAAATAATTTCTTTTGCGATAAATAAAAACTTTCTATGATGGTGACTTTCAAATATGTATATTTAGCTTTTCTAGTAGTATCCGCTAATCGAGTGTCCATTAAATCACACTAGATTCAAATAAGATGACATATAACAGCAATAAACATTTTAGTTTAATACCGAAAAGTATGTATGCGTTGAATTTGGAGCTATGTAAAAATATTGGCAACAGTTTTATTGTGATTCTCTATGATATTCTCCTTACTGAATTTCCGGCTCATAGTTATTGGCTGTCTTGGAAGATTTGTGTCAAAATTATAAATATAAAAACTATTGATAATCTTAAAAAATTTTTAAGATTCATTTAGATTTTTACGTAAAGGGTTGTTTTAATTTTTTTTATCGCAGTGAAGGACAAAAGTCGTTTTCAGCTATTTTTTTGGAGAAAAGTATTAAATTTTCCTATTGCATAGTAGCGGTTTTTACTTTACTTCTCTAAAATTTCTTGCCACCAAAACAAATCCTTGTTATATGAACCGTCAGCCGATCGAATATTTCAACAAAAAGCTGAGAGGGAGTATTTAGTAATGGAATTCACACTCCTTCTAACTTTCAGTTGACATGAACCACTGTCTCGATCTTCTCAAACCTACTCGAAGCAATATTTTCCCTCTGTATTTGGAGAAGATAGTTAATCATATTGGGCCCAGCAGATCGGACTTATAACAGCAAAGATTCATTTATATCCACCACTTTCTACTCGTATGGGCACTAATATTTGGTTCTAAGTTTCTGGTAGAAGGATTTTGTTGAACGACTCGTATTTTGGTGCAGCTTCCAGGCTCTCAACTCAAGAATATTATAATTTCTACAAAACACCAATAAAGTAGTAAAGTAAAACACCAATAATATCCATTACAAACCATTTAATCTAGCAACTACATCACACAAGCACATACTAAAAAAACAATATCCTCCAAATGCCGAAAATGTTCTCATAACTTTAACCTTAATCAGAAACAAATTAATTAAGTAAACCGATAATCACTCTCCATATCTCCTCCTCCTGACTCGTTCATTTGGAATTCGCGCGAAATAACTTACTAACATCTGTCAAAGTCATTCATTCTATCATGGCCATCATATAAAAGGCCTATCGCGACTTGCAATCTGACAGGTATTAAGCTACTTTTTAAAATGGCGTAGTCCTCTCGTTATTAAGATTCATTGGGAATTGCACAATGACAATTGTTTGACATTTCTCTGACAATTAGTTATGTGAATGGTGCTGCTCGGTTGAATCAGGGAATAGAGTCTATAGTATCATATACAGCGGACGTTTAGTCCGCGGACTAAGATGATGTGTCTCATCATTTGTTTGTATGTTCATAGTGACAGCCTTGGAGATGGTCCCCAACCGCGTCCAAGCATTTTTTTGTCACCCAGAGTGCCTTAGTGGCCTTCAGTGTGGTTTTGTTTAGATGATTGTCGTTTAGATGATTCCACCTAAATTTTTTAGTCCACGTGCTGTATACACTCGTGGACCGACCTAAATTTAGGTCGGTCCACGATTTCAAATATAGGTCGTGGACCTAAATATAGGTCGTGGACTATAATCGTTGTAAACACACGCGACCTAAACATTGATTTTTGTGCGACTATTAATAATGTATGTATGTTGAATATAAGCTCATAACATTCCCCTTTGACACAAAATCATTGAAATAAACATGTTTGAGAGACAAATGAAACGATAAATACAGTGCATGAAGGAAAATTAAACTAAATGACAGCTGTCATATACGGACGAGGACTGAATTCCACCTAAGCAAATTTTAGGTCGGGTTCGTTGTAAACACCTGAGGACTAAGTTCATTTAGTCCGCGCTTTAGGTCAGGTCACTTTTGGTCCGACCGGTGTAAACCGGTACTATTTTCCTATCATCCGGAGACTGGTTTCGAAGTTTTTGTCGCGTAAAAGATATTTCGGAACTTTGCAATTTGGAATACCTGCCACCTACTCTCGGCAATGTGAATTGTAAACAATTGCCGTTTGTGGTTGGTAGGATTTATTCCACTTTAAAAATCATCAAATTTTGATAATCTGCAAATTCTTCTATACAAACGATATTTCGAATAAGTGTCCCGATGAATTGGGGTCTGATGCTAAAGACTTTTTATATCTAAATTGCTTGTAAAAGATCCCAAAACAGCATTGATTAACATGACATATAAGTTTCCTCATATCTCCTGTAGGTGGATCTCGTGAATTTCTTTATAACCATAAAAAAACATCACTGTGTGGACTGGTTGGGAAAAGTAGCTTAGGTCCGCCATCTTGTAGGTTAATTGCTTTTGCGATAGGCCTTTTATATGAAGGCCATGATTCTATTCATGAAAATTTTACAGTTTTCAATAATTTGGATGCTGCAATCTAGTAACAAACAATAATTTTTCACGAAAATCTACTGCATTTTCATCATTTATCATAGCACCTAGGAAAACTATTGCTGCGGGTGGTGTCTAATCACTTACTCAATTACAACTACGCAGACGTCACAAATTAGCACTTAAATTCGGTTTCATGACAGCTTATTTTCACAGATGTTTAGGATTTTTTTATGTACTGTGGATGCAGTAAATACCTTAAACAGAACATGCAACTTTCGCATTAAACATCAATGCATCCGACATGATCACGTACATTGCGTTGATTAAATCTTTCGCGAAATATCTTACACTAGTAGCGTATACTGCACACGCTTAGTCCGCGGACTATACATCAAAATCCACCTAAATTATTTAGTCCACCTACTGTAAACACTCAGTACTAGTGTACGTTAAACATCGATAGTACTATCGATACTAACGATAGTTCAGAACTATCGAAAACATCGATTTTTTTTTGCAATCGATAGTTTTTGAACACTGAATAAAATGCGTAAGGTAACATTTCGATACCATCCCATCCACTGTGAGTATTTTACGTTTGCTTCGTTATTTATTGTAGAATGAAATAACATGAAGAAGAAAAAAATGTAAAATTTAACTGCGCGTGAAAATCATAAGCGCAGAAAATCGAGACTGAGAGAAAAAGAATTCCAAAAAATGATTTTGCTAAGTATAATATATGCAGCAATCAATACAAAACAAGTAAAAACACGAAAAATTTATCAGATCATTTAAAACGGAAACATAAATCATAGTGGAAATTATTTTCTGTTGAGCCTAAAGCAAAAACTCATGGTCCTAGTAACATCTTTGAGAGCAGTTTAACTAAATCTAGAACAATCATCAAAAATTATTTTGGAAGAGCGAAATTCTAAGCAGATGATTCTGCCCGAAAAAAATATTTAGATGAACTATATGTTCTTTTGGTTGTTTTGGATATAGTGCCTTTGCGGAAAGGAGAACATGAAGGATTTCGTGGCTGATTTGGACGAAAAACATGCGATTCCTGACACCACAACATTGAAAACATCCTTGGTACCAAAATACTTCGAAGATGTTAAAACGCGGGTTAAAAATGCCATAAATGCAGTTCAACATATTTTTTTAACTACTGATATGTGGTGATCAGATCTAATTTTTTTCGGAGAGGGAAATTAATTTTTACATTATTGACGAAATTTAACATAAAAGGAAGACACACATTTGAGGCAATGGCAGAAGTAAGTTGCATATTTATTTTATGCCTCTTTGATGAATACTATTGTTGGTGTAATTGAAAAGATAAATTTTCAGACTCGAAAATATTCACAGAATTAAGGACACAGAGTTCATTGAGTAGGTTGTTTTTGGAAGATAGGGAGTACTTGTCTTGTTATTTCTTGTTTAGGCGAGAAATACACTAAGAAAATGGAACATTTGGTCGAATATATTATAATAATGCTGCTTGCATGTTAATGCAAGCAAAACTTCTTCAATTTAATCATGTTCCATGCTTCGCGCATACTTGAAATTTGAGTTTGTCTGATATTTATGACACCTGATTTTCATTTTATCATGAAAAAGTGCAAAGATATTGAAACTTATTTTCAATCGAGTGCAGTTATTTCAGATATACTGATAATTGCACAACGGCAGCTCAACAAACCTGAATTGAAGTTGATTCAGCAGTTCCAGTCACATTGGAATAACGCATACACCAAGATCAAATGTTTCTATGATATCAGGCAAGAATTGACTTTGGCATTAGCCGAATGTGAGAAGGCACCTGAAACGTTACTCACCGAAGATATAAATGTATTGCCGAATATTATTCTGCTATTAGAAACATTTGCTGTGGCTACAACAACAATATCCGGCGCAAATTACATTACCTCTTTCTTATATAGCTCCGTTATTACGAGGGCTGACTCTACAATTATCGAAAGTGGCAATTAACATAAAAAACACTGCTGGAAAGTATATTTATAATGCTTTATGCAAGTCAGTGCGGGAACGATTAATACCGTTTGAGAAAGGAGCCCTTATGATGCTAGCCACTATTCTGGATCCAAGGTTCATAAAATAAGTGAAGACGATAGAAAAATAGCTGCGCAATCTCTTCAAATAGAATATACTTCTATTCTGACGACACAAAAGCCGCAGTCAACCCAGAGTACTTATGAATTTACGGCAATTGCATCTGCAAAAAACCCAACAAACTGGGAAAATTTACTGACGAAGGAAAAGTGGAGAGCAAAAAAATCGAAGTAGCTATTATTTCTACCTGAAGATCTATTCAAATGCAAAGCTTATAGCTGCCCAAATATTGATGCAGTAATACATAGATATATACCAAAACCTGGAAACACCTCCCATTAAAAACGACAAATGTCCCATCGACGACTACTGGTTTGATTCAAATACTGAGACAATGACAATGTTTGCTCTATAGCATCCATGTATACTTGCGTCTTCTGTTCCGAGTGATCGAATTTTTTCGAAAACTGGTGTAATTCACAGTGATCGCGAAAACCGGTTAAAGTCTCAATGCGTCTCAACGAATTGCTTTTCCTAAATCAAAATGCTTAGCATTTCGGAAATGAATAAAACTCTATATTTCTCTACAATAGTAATTGATTTCTCAGTTATTTTAAAAAAAAATATGAATCCAGGGTGTATCTATTAATTTCGCAAAAACACATATACACCATCGATAGTCTATCGATAGCCTATCGATAGTTTTTTAAAAAACATCGATATTATCGAAACATCCAACTATCGATGTTTAACGTACATTACTCAGTACCCGACCCAAAGTTAGGTCAGTCCACGATTTCAAGCGACCTGACTTAAAATAGGTCGTGGACTATGTACCGCTGTAAACACACCTGACCTAAACATTGATTTTCGCGCGACTATTAGCCCTAGAATGGTACCCATGAGTAGTTTTTACTCACATGCGGTATATGTTTTGTCGCGCATCAGCCAGTTGGCTACTCTGAGTGCCATGAGGCTAGAAGCTATATAATCTTATGTTTAATGCTAAAATAAAAAATGTACATAATACTATTGTTGCCTTTTTTTTAGTAAAAACATGTACCTAAAATCATCCAAAAATTTACCGTATCTTTCTAGAGTTAATAATGTATGTATGTTGAATATAAGCTCATAATATTCCCCTTTGACACAAAAAAATTGATATAAACATGTTTGAGACACAAATGAAAACGATAAATACAGTGCATGAACGAAAATTACACTAAATGACAGCTGTCATGTGCGAACAAGGATTAAATTCGCCCTAAGCAAATTTTAGATCAGGTTGATGTAAACACCTTAGGACTAAGTTCACTTAGTCCGCGCTTTAGGTCAGGTTGCCTTTGGTCCGACTTCTGTAAACCGCACCACTATAACGCGCGAGTCTAAAAACAATAAGAAATATTTAAACATATGCTGATAGTATGATTTATAGCACAACGTCTGATACATTCGGACCAACGAGTATTTATGCATAAACACCTTCACTAATATTCCGTTGTATTACTGTTGCATAATTTTGCATTCAGAAAGTGATGTGAAGAACGATTCACTTTTACATAAGGTTCATTATTATTAGTTTGCGTTTACTTAGGTTGTTGAGAATGGTTAACTGCAATATTACGATAGGCTGGGATGAAAGCTTCCAGGTGTTACATTTCAGTAGCCGCGAAAAATTCATTTTTAGTACCCAATGTGGGTTTTTACTAACGTTCGAAGAACTTCAGTACTAAAATCGATTTGGCCAAAAATTCACTTTTGTATGTATACATATATATATATATATATATATATATATATATATATATATATATATATATATATATATATATATATATATATATATATATATATATATATATATATATATATATATATATATATATATATATATATATATATATATATATATATATATATATATATATATATATATATATATATATATATATCTATATGTATATATATATATATATTGTTACCGTTTCAATTGGAATACCGTCTCAAATGGAAAACCTTGCGCCCCCGAGTTGGAACGTAAGGGTGGCAGATTCGGTTGGCTTATGCTCGCGTCGAGAAAGGGGTGGTTCGGGCGCCACTCGCTTCGAAAACCAAAATCTGCCTCGCCACCGTCGCCCAGAAGCGAGAAGAGGGGACGGAGCACACCAGTACGACACTATTCACTGTTTAATCGCGTAGTCAATCTACCCCACGATAATTATTGGAATTCAAACGATAATGGTTAATTAATTCGAACCAAACAATAACGATTGTATTTCTCACTTTGTAATACACACAATTCGGCTATATCTTATGTTCTAATTTTCAACTTACGACCGCGCCTTTACTTACAAACTAAAATCTCATAATATATGTTTGTAAATCCAAATAATACAAGAACTAAAAACAGCATATAAAAAAAAATAAAGATACAAATGAAAGGCACCTGTTAAATCCCTCGCTGGGGCCCTGATGCAAATCGACTTCGTCGCGTTTCTCCTTTCCGCCGAGATGATCGTCGCCACTCAATAATCCATGCCGCCGTCAGCACAATTTCTTGCAAAATCTTCCTTTATCCTCCGTCGCTGTTTTCCGTGGAGTCAAACTATCTTCTCGCTGTCGCCAAAAGAAAATATTTCGCTGGGCTATTGACTGCGCCGCTAACACTCGTCACAAAATCCCTCGATGCTCGATATATAATAATAAGATAGATTTTCCACGTTAATTTTTACCAATCTCGGCTAGCCACAACCATCCGCTTACCCAGTCGTTTTTGAAAAAAAAAGTCCCGCCATTCGCTTCAGCGCTCGTGCCCCAAAATTTTCATACTTATCGGGACTTCTTTGACCCGTTGGGTGCAATAACCAGCGTTTCAATTCATTCGAGTGGAACATCGCATCCACTTGACGTCTACATGTCCCAACTTGGGACAACAAATTCCCCGACCTTATGTCATCTGACTGGCTATGACAATTCCGAACCGTCAAGTCAGTAACATGTATCGAGTCGGCGTTATTCATGTCGTACACACAAATAGCAGCCCTTTCCTGCACAGCAGCCCCTCGTCACCAGGTATGTAATTAGTTCACTTTTCCAGTGTCTGTTCCTCCACTGATAATGATATTTCCGCATTCGCGAGATGCACTGGTGAAATCGGCTCCTCCGATCACGATCTTGCGCCCATTGGAGAGCGGCCGCGAATTCGATTCCATTAGATAAACCCGGCATGCTTGATAATATCGCGTCAATCCCGCCTTCATTTGTATCGCGTATTAGTTACCAGCTAACTACGAATTGGTTAAACTTAATTGGTGTATTCATTCGGGCGTAGAAACGATCACATCCAGATGTAGGTCAAATATTGACCGAGGTCAGGTGTTGCTGGGCGAGAGCGCGTCGATCCATGCTCTGCCCTGCGTGTTAGTACGTCCGACAGCTTTGTAGGTGTTTATGTGCTATGACTTCTGGTCGTTTTTCTTCTCGTGGCGGCTAAACGGCAGCAGTGGCTCGATTCGTATCAGAAGATCGTGGGGTCGGTGCGCTTCGTTCCTTTTTTATTTGCCTTCTCCTAATCTAAGAACTAATTACCTACGTATCTACTCTACTTTTACCAGTTCAAGAATAAATTTACACAACCATGATTACATTTCTACTTGAATCAATCGTTACTGTTTATGTTTCACCTCCATCGACCTTCTTCTGGAGGGCGGTGGAGGTCTTTTTTTTTTTCTCCCCCCGATAAAAAAAATGCTCATCGCGCGACATGAGTGACCGTGACACCCCCCTCTCCTCAGAGGATTCCGTGGGAATCCTCGTCAACCTTCCGTCTTGTTACAATCAAACGTTACCGATTCACGTTGTAATTATCATACCGTTTCTGTACTAACTATATGTCGACTATTCATTTCATCCAATTCTTCTGTTATTGTTTTTTTTTTCTAATTATTTAACCGCGTTGCCAAATCATACACCTTATATGGCACCCTTGAACTCTGGATTTTCTATCCTTATTTACTAACTACTACCACATCCATGTTTTCCCATTCATACCACGGACTCATTCTAACTTCTCTACCAAATACATCTGCATGCTTACAAGTATCGTGTCGTAACTTTGTAGCTGGTGTGGGTACTTTTTGCCTTATTATGTAAAATTCTAATATTATTCGACCTCGTTTTTAGATTCTCTTAAATGGGCACACACTACCAAAAGACGAAAGACTAAAACCCCACCGAAGTTCAATAATCGACAAAAAAAAGGACCCAGCAGTATCTCGAAGGAAGACCCTAGATACATCCAGCGAGAGTATTCGGTAATTTTTCTTAATCTTCATTATTACTAATTAATATCCATACTAATCCTACGAAACTCACTTATCCCTACACTTAACCTGGGCTTAATTCTAAGTAAATCCTCACCCCCTAGTACTCAAAACTTAACATCTACCACCACCGACTTAGGCAAATTCTAGATTACTACATCTAACCCTACACTAACACTCTTATTGCTTAGCCCCGCCACCACTTCTAAACAATACTATATTTGTAGCGCATATGATTTGTATTTCAACCCGCCACCATTAATCTACCCCATATTATCCTCTAGTACCATCACCATTCCCTAATCTAAAAGCCACCCAAATCAGAAATTCGCTGGTAATTCAGTTACTATTAATACCCCCGTGGCAAATTTATGACACTGCCTACGTTGCCTCATGCCACATACCTCTTGAGGTCCTTAACGTGCCACACTCCCACGGCTTTCCCGTTGGAGTCTTCCAGTTCATATGTCCAACCGGACACCCTCCTTCTCACCGTAAATGGTCCCACATACTCTGGTGCCAATTTGGCAGAGAAATACTTTGCCGCATCCGACAGGACATAATTTCGACGCCATACCAGATCCTTTGGTAGGAATTGCTCGTCCCGACGCCGCAGATCGTAGCGAGATTTTGATACCCGCGCCGCAATCTTCAAACGTTCGCGAACCTCTTCTCGGACCTTACGTAGCAATTCCGCCTTCTGGGTTCCGTCGTTTACACCACTGCCGTTCTCGTGCGCATTTGGGCCTTTAGGAATACCCGGGTGAATGGTCATTTCTCTGCCAAAATTCAAGAAATAGGGAGTTGCCTTCATATTTTCGTGGGTGCATGTTCGTAGAGCACAACCGACCTTCGGTAGCACCTTATCCCATTCCCGGTGATTCTCAGACACGTATGACCTTAGTAGGCGCTTGACGTTTTGGTTTACGCGTTCTGCTGGATTAGCTTGCGGGTGATACAGAGCAGTGAACTTTAATGTAATGCCAAGAGCCTCTGCCGCTCGCGCGAGTTCTTTGGACCGAAATTGCACACCATTGTCACATACAATGACTCGCGGAACGCCAAACAAAAAGACGACGTGTTCCTCGAGCAATCGAACTACTGCCGCGCCTGTTGCTTTCCTCAAGGGAAATAGTAGTGGCATCTTGGTAGCATAGTCCACCACTGTTAGGATGTAAGCGTGACCACGCGGTGATCGTGGTAGGGGTCCCACTAAATCCACGCAAATAACTTCCCATGGGGAAGTCGCCTCTTCGCTCCGTGACACCATCTGCCCCATAGGAGACCTCCGCTCTAATTTGACCGCTTGGCAGACTTTGCAGCTCCGGACATACTTCTCCACATCCACTGCCATTTTTGGCCAATAAAAATGTTGTGTTAGTCGATCTAAAGTCTTCTTGGTTCCCATGTGTCCAGCAGTGGGTTCGTCATGACACTGTACCAACGCCTTCAGCCGCTCGTATTTCGGAACTACCTTTTTCCACTGGTTGCCTACTTGGAGCTTGGGATACCGACTTTTTACCCACTTCCACAACACGTTTTCCACCACCTTCCATTTCGGGTATTTGCCGGGGTCCTTCTGCACCTTCCCCATCATGCTTTCGTACCACTCATCCGTCATCTGTGCGGCAGAGACGCAGCCTAGGTTTGCGACAGCCCTCGAGAGTGCGTCGGGCACTAAATGGTCTTTCCCCTTGCGATGGATTACCTCAAAGTCGAATTGTTGTAATCTCACCGCCCATCTAGCCAATCTGCCCGTAGGGTCCTTAAGGCTATTTAGCCAGACCAGGGAATGATGGTCTGTAATTACCACGAATCTTGTTCCTTCTACATATGGCCGTAGCTTCTCCACTGCCCATAATACCCCCAGGCACTCCCTTTCAGTAACCGAATACTTTCTTTCCTGTTTGGAAAGCGCCCTACTGAGGTAACAGATAACCTTCTCACCATCCGGGTGCGCCTGGCTGAGTACTGCGCCTATGCCCACATCCGAGGCATCCGTTTGGACCTTGAATGGGAGGTCGAAATCTGGACAGGCTAGTACAGGCGCTGATGTGAGCTTACGCTTGCACATCACGAAAGCCTGTTCGCACTCCTCAGACCATAAAAATTTTCGACCCTTCTTCAAGAGATCGCTTAAGGGAGCTACCATTGTCGCATGACTGGGAATGAATCGACGGTACCACGATACCATTCCGAGAAGCTGACGAACTTGCCTTACAGAAGTTGGGCGAGGGAACTCGTTCACCGCTTGAACCTTCTCGGGGTCTACCCTAAGACCCTCCTCATCCACCAGGTATCCCAAGTACTTGAGTTGCGCCCTACAAATCTGACACTTCTCTTTCGAAACCCTCAAACCTGCGACTCTCAGTCGCTCGAAAACTTCCCGGAGAACCTTCATATGTTGCTCGAAAGACTCTGTCACCACGATAATATCGTCAAGGTAGGTGAAGACGAATGGTTCCAAAGAAGGACCAAGTACGGTGTCGATTAGTCGTTGCCGCGTCGCACCCGAATTGTGTAGCCCGAACGGCATCCTTAGAAAATGAAAAAGTCCCCGTCCCGGTACTGTGAAGGCTGTGTACTGTCGCGACCCCTCCGCCATTGGTACCTGCCAGTAGGCTGATTTCACGTCTAACGTGGATAGGTATTTAGCGTTCCGTAGTTTGTCTAGAGTGGCGGAAATATATGGTAGAGGATATGCATCCTTCTCGGACACCGCATTCACTTTTCTGAAATCTACACAGAAACGGTAGGACCCATCTTTTTTACGCACCAGGAGAATAGGCGATGACCAAGGGCTAGAGGAAGGCTCAACCACTCCTAACTTCAGCATTTCGTCTAGCTCAGTGTTAATCTGACGTTGTACTGCCGGTGAAACAGGATAGTATCTCTGTTTGATCGGAGTGGCACTGGTTCTGATGGTATGCTCAACCGCCGTCGCGCAACCTAATCCATCTCCCATCAAGGTAAACTGTTGCTCCAACAGATCTGACAGCTCGCACTTTTCTTGCTCAGACAAATGTGACCGGTCTCGCAGAGCCCCTCTGGCAACTGCCGTCGTCGCAGCCAAAGAATGCCACTGCTGACCCTTCATATCTAATACCACTCCAAATCGTTGCCAGAAATCGATCCCCAAAATCACCTCTTGGGGAACTGACGGGATGACCAATGTGTCTATGTCGTGTTTTCGGCCGTTTAAGGTATACTCCAAACGTACTACCCCAGACACCGCACAGGCTACGCCGTTGGCTAATCGCACCTCTTCAATCTGCTCATGACCCAGTACCAAGCCTTTATCCGCCAAACGAGACCAGCCTTTCCCTCCTAGTATCGTACGGCTCGCCCCTGAGTCCAGCAGCCCCTCCATAGTTACGTCCTCAATATCCACCTGTATGTGCGGACGACTATCACTACTACTCTCCATAAGAGCGTAGTCCACGACTGGCCGTTGTGTCCTTGGTTGCGGCCTGATCCCCGTGCTTGCCTGGCCGCTTAGGAAGCACGCTGCTCGTTTCCCGAAGCCTGTTGGTTTGATCGGAATCGAGACTCCCCACCAGTAGCCCTCGCCCGACAAGTTGGGCATGCCGACCTCATTACCCCCTGTCGACCGCAACCAAAACACCGCCGTGGCTCCGGGCACTCTCTCGACATATGCCCGTCTCGCTTACAATTCCAGCATTGGATCCGGCCGGCGTTTGACATCGCAGCGACTCGCTCAGTACCTTCCGTTCCCACGTACGCCAAATCTGGTTCCAAGCATCGTCTGCTTCGCGTGGTGGGCGGTATAAATGCTGCCACTGAAGCCCTGGTGGCATCCAAAGTGCGTCCCATCTTCACGAGTTCGGAAATAGATGATACTTGCTTCAGACTCAGCTGTTGCTGATAGAAGGGCGCTATGTTCCTTCTTAATGTTCGCATCTTCTCCTCCTCCGAGCAACCCTTCCTCAACCTACTAAAAAGGCGCTCCATTATCGCAACGTACACCCCCATTGACTCATTCTCCCCTTGAGTTCGCTTCCGGATCTCTTCCCAGAGGCGATCTTCGTAATCCGAGGGCAAAAACTCTGCCTTTAATTCCTCTACTAACTCGTCCCAGCATCCGACAACGTTTCGGTTGGCCCTAAACCAGATCAAGGCCCGAGAATCAAAAAGGTCGACCGCTGCCCTAAAAAGCTGTGGCTTACTCAGTCCTCTTGCCTGACGAAGCTCCTCGACGCGCTCCAAGAAGGCATTCACTGACCCAGATGAATCCCCGCTGAATTTGAGCCCCCACTTGGCAACCTCTGCCAACCTAGCGCCCTTAACCGATTGCGAAACGGATGTACCTGGATCTTCATTAGATTGATCTTCTTCGTCGTCGCTGACACCATCGATTCTTTCCATCAACGAGCCCATCGCCAGAATCAACCTATTCCGAAGACTTTTTGCAGCTTCCCTTTGTTCTTTAGTAACCGCCTGTAAATTTGCCAAACGACGGAACCCAAATTCAACCTTCACCTGAACCTTGATGAATTCCGACGACGTCCTATCTCCCGAAACTCTGGCCACCAGTTCCTCTATCTCCACTGTCTTCGCGGTCAGCTCGGCATAGTCCGTGTCGTAGTCGAACGGGTACTCTGTTTGGACATACGAAGTGTCCAATTCTAACTCTGCTTTCAGCGTTGCCCGCAGCGACTTGCGCATATTATCCACTGTATCTGCGGCAAAACCTCGGATGGCGAGTTCGTAAATGAGCTCATCCTTGCTCAGGCGGTCCACGAGGATCTTCATACGTGCTAACATATAAGTTTCTGCTACGCTCGTCTCAAACTATCGCTCTACGCAACTAACCCTGGCTAAAACACTGTTTAACACCCTGTCTAACTCAATAAGGGTGGATCCTAAGGCCAATACTGAGCTACAATATAATGTAAATTCTCTCCCAACTATCTGTCCGCTAAAGAAAACCAAAATCCACCTGAAAATCTGTGCCTCTTAACCTAAGAAACCAGACACACTTCCACACCCTCAAAATTCGATATTATTAACTTGCACTCACACCACTCAAATAAATCCAGAATTCAAATAAGCATATAGCGATATATGACGATCAATAACATACAATATCGTCATGCAAAAAAAAGTAACCAGAAATGTATAAAGGCTCTAAAACAGACAAGCCCTTATTTAACCCGCAAATCGAATAGGGAGGATTTTAAGTCAAAAATTCGTACCGCGATTTCCCTTTAATGATATTACGAAAGATACCCTAATGGTTTCTCTCTTTCGGAATTTTCGCGCCTATCGAGCCTCCCACAATTTGGGACTTGGCTATCAAAATTTTCTCACGAACCGTTACGTACCGTTTCTACCGTTAGCCCCACGTTGGGCGCCAATTTGTTACCGTTTCAATTGGAATACCGTCTCAAATGGAAAACCTTGCGCCCCCGAGTTGGGACGTAAGGGTGGCAGATTCGGTTGGCTTATGCTCGCGTCGAGAAAGGGGTGGTTCGGGCGCCACTCGCTTCGAAAACCAAAATCTGCCTCGCCACCGTCGCCCAGAAGCGAGAAGAGGGGACGGAGCACACCAGTACGACACTATTCACTGTTTAATCGCGTAGTCAATCTACCCCACGATAATTATTGGAATTCAAACGATAATGGTTAATTAATTCGAACCAAACAATAACGATTGTATTTCTCACTTTGTAATACACACAATTCGGCTATATCTTATGTTCTAATTTTCAACTTACGACCGCGCCTTTACTTACAAACTAAAATCTCATAATATATGTTTGTAAATCCAAATAATACAAGAACTAAAAACAGCATATAAAAAAAAATAAAGATACAAATGAAAGGCACCTGTTAAATCCCTCGCTGGGGCCCTGATGCAAATCGACTTCGTCGCGTTTCTCCTTTCCGCCGAGATGATCGTCGCCACTCAATAATCCATGCCGCCGTCAGCACAATTTCTTGCAAAATCTTCCTTTATCCTCCGTCGCTGTTTTCCGTGGAGTCAAACTATCTTCTCGCTGTCGCCAAAAGAAAATATTTCGCTGGGCTATTGACTGCGCCGCTAACACTCGTCACAAAATCCCTCGATGCTCGATATATAATAATAAGATAGATTTTCCACGTTAATTTTTACCAATCTCGGCTAGCCACAACCATCCGCTTACCCAGTCGTTTTTGAAAAAAAAAAGTCCCGCCATTCGCTTCAGCGCTCGTGCCCCAAAATTTTCATACTTATCGGGACTTCTTTGACCCGTTGGGTGCAATAACCAGCGTTTCAATTCATTCGAGTGGAACATCGCATCCACTTGACGTCTACATGTCCCAACTTGGGACAACAAATTCCCCGACCTTATGTCATCTGACTGGCTATGACAATTCCGAACCGTCAAGTCAGTAACATGTATCGAGTCGGCGTTATTCATGTCGTACACACAAATAGCAGCCCTTTCCTGCACAGCAGCCCCTCGTCACCAGGTATGTAATTAGTTCACTTTTCCAGTGTCTGTTCCTCCACTGATAATGATATTTCCGCATTCGCGAGATGCACTGGTGAAATCGGCTCCTCCGATCACGATCTTGCGCCCATTGGAGAGCGGCCGCGAATTCGATTCCATTAGATAAACCCGGCATGCTTGATAATATCGCGTCAATCCCGCCTTCATTTGCATCGCGTATTAGTTACCAGCTAACTACGAATTGGTTAAACTTAATTGGTGTATTCATTCGGGCGTAGAAACGATCACATCCAGATGTAGGTCAAATATTGACCGAGGTCAGGTGTTGCTGGGCGAGAGCGCGTCGATCCATGCTCTGCCCTGCGTGTTAGTACGTCCGACAGCTTTGTAGGTGTTTATGTGCTATGACTTCAGGTCGTTTTTCTTCTCGTGGCGGCTAAACGGCAGCAGTGGCTCGATTCGTATCAGAAGATCGTGGGGTCGGTGCGCTTCGTTCCTTTTTTATTTGCCTTCTCCTAATCTAAGAACTAATTACCTACGTATCTACTCTACTTTTACCAGTTCACGAATAAATTTACACATCCATGATTACATTTCTACTTGAATCAATCGTTACTGTTTATGTTTCACCTCCATCGACCTTCTTCCGGAGGGCGGTGGAGGTCTTTTTTTTTTCTCCCCCCGATAAAAAAAATGCTCATCGCGCGACATGAGTGACCGTGACAATATATATATATATATATATATATATATATATATATATATATATATATATATATATATATATATATATATATATATATATATATATATATATATATATATATATATATATATATATATATATATATATATATATATATATATATATATATATATATATATATATATATATATATATATATATATATATATATATATATATATATATATATATATATATATATATATATATATCATCAAAAAAATTCAGTGACTATTTCTCGGAAACGCGCCATCCGATTGAGCTGAAACTTTCAGGATGCATTGGTGTATATGCAGAATAGGTCCAGGTCTTACTAAATGTCAATTATTTTTAGCCCTTTAGCGCCGGCGGCCATTTTAGTGATATTTTTAATATACCTATTATTCCATACACAAATAATTTTTGCGAAAATAAAGTTGATGAAATAAATTTCGAACGTATTTTGAATGCGAATCGGATAATGTTTTGAAATTCTTTAACCCCCTAAAAAGCGAACGAGCAAATTTGAAAATTTTTAAATTGCCATAACTTTTGACACAGCTATTCAATCATTACGAAATTTACAGAACATATTGGTATTATTTAGTTGTAAGTTTGTGTTGCTTTTAACGAGCGTGTTGGTACTGACAGTGACAACCTCCAAATCATCGACTCTCCTGGAAAAATGCCGCTTCTTCAAAAAAAGCCATTCACATGTAAATCTTATGCTTTGTTTACAAAGCCAAAGTAAAAAATTTGATATGTTATAACGAGAACGCCTGGTAACCCTTGCCCAATTTACCTATATTTTTAGCATCAAAAACTTCTGTTCACGGAAACTCATGATCCGATAAACAGAATTAATTGAAATTTACAGAATGTATTGGTCTTAAATAGGACCAGGTTTGATAAAAGTGATTTTTAAATGCGGGCAATTCTGTGCCAATGGTACCATCTTGAAAAATCACTAAAAAAAATGACTGCTTTTAGCCCTATAAATTCTGATTCAGTAGTTCGATTTTGACGAAATTCACACAGTAGCTGAACCTTACTTTAAACCACGTTTGGTAGAAATTTCGTTGAAAAATTCGGTTGGAGCTGCCAGCTATGATAATTTTTGTGCCTTAAATTTTGAAAATTCGTTGAGGAAAAATAAAGCTCTTTGCCCTATAGCTTCCAGTACAGTCATGGTATCATAACGAAATTCATATGGCAAATTTAAATTATTGTAGGCAATATTCAGTAGAAACCTTGTTTGAAAAACAATAATAGGGTTACCAGCTATGATTGTTTTTGTGTTTTTACTTTGGTAAGCGATTTTATCATAAAATTTTCAAATCGTAGTGGTCTTGTAGTGAAAATACACACCAAATACTAAGATCTAGAAAGTTTGAAAGCTCTTGCGAATGGTAACCCTAAATTTCTTTGTATCCCTATAACTTCCAATGCAGTGATCGGATCAATACGAAATTCGCAGAGCAGGTTGACTTCAACGTGAGGCAGATGTGACTTATTTTTGGCTTCGGTGCTAGCAAAGGACTGCTAGCACGAGGTGTTTTTGTTATTTTCGTACCAATAAATGCTTGCATTAAGTATTCACTTCGCGAATATACACTATATAACAATATATATGACAATACATACAATATATAATATATAAGAAAACAACAACAATATAACAACAATATATAAGGCAATATCTAGCAATACACTCGAAATCTGCACAAATCCTCTACTGTTCTTCGAACATTAGTATTTCTAGCGGTACTGAAGCGCTAGGGTTTTTATTTTTAGTGTGGAAAGATACGATAGTCGGGAAAGTTGCAAAGATTTGTTAAGTTTATTATTGGAATATTTTATATGCGAAGGAATTATTTTGCATTTAGGTTATTTAATTACGTCATTTAAGTTGTTTTTTACCCGAATTTAAATGCATTTTTTTATGTCCACAGTATATCATTATTCTTCTTTTTACTTTGTCTCTAAAAAAATTACACACAGTTACAGTGGACCAGTAACAATCGATGAATTAGAAAAAATTAAGAGCCGTTTCAATAAACTTCAATGCAGGATGATAAAATTTTAGGATAGAATTAAATCAAACTTAAAAAAAATCGCCATTAAAAAAATAAGCAAGAGTTATATTCAGTTCTTAGCGTGAAAAGTTGCTTCTTTATGTAAAGCCAATTTTATTTTTCAAGATAAACTCTTTCAATTACCTGCGTGAAACGAAACCGCTCATCACCGACTAGCCTTCGCAGTCTGTAAAAAAAGATAAGCCTAAGTTTTGTCGATTTCCAACAGATAGCAGCGCAGTGGACACGATCCAATCAAATACCGAACTCAAAATATCCTCCAGGTATCAGCTGGTCGAACCAAGGCAGATCACACACGCAGCAGCGATTACTCGCCACTCGAACCGTGTCCCGTCTAACCCGCACGCAACTGCTAGCGCTCCGATTTTCATTATATACAGTTCAATTACGTTCAATCAACATACCAAAGTCCACGTCAACGATGCTGAACCATTTTTTTCAGCTTAAACAAAACATAATTCGGAAAAGCACTAAATAGCGTCAAACCAACAAAACTCAGTGAGAATACTCACCCCAATTCCTCGAATAATCCTTCTTACTACCGTACTTCTTGTACATATATTTTTTATTTTTAACTCACTACAATCTTGTATTTTTTCTACATTCAACTCACTCCACTTTTTTAAACTTTTACCATTATTTATTTTGACAATAATTTTCAATTGATTGTCAAATTGAAATAAAAACAATTAACATTCAATCGACTACTGCGTTTGTACAAAATAAAAACATTATTCTTTTCTGTCAAAAGTTGCTTTCGGAATTGAAATGCAGATGGCATTGAAACGTCTCCAATCATTTTATGCCAATTTAATAGGGGTGTTTTTTTTGCTCCGATACAGAACAGAATATAACTATGCCGCAAAAACAACGATCTAGTATTGACACTAAAATTGACACAGGTTGCTGTATTTGCTGTGGTAGCACACAACAGCTGAAAATAAAGGGAGATAATAACGAATATACACTACCACAATCGATAGAAAATAGAAAAAGGACTAACAGAAAATTACTTTTTTCAACTTCCTACACATTATGGGGGCTTTTTCTAATTTCCTAACTACAAAAACATTCAACATAACCATGAAAAACCCAAAGCCACCTCACAGCAAAAAAGACAACTTCTCAAGAGCTTTTCTTTTATCTATCAGCACATTCTATAGTTCAGCACGTGAACTACAAATGTGGAATAGAATTTCTGTACTAGTGAATTCACTGGTGCAGGAGCGTTGTTGTTTTCAATGCATATACTCTACTCTCTGCTGGATAGAGGAGCAAAAAACACGCCTAGTATGTGCAGCTCATTCTTTCAAGCTAAAAAGTGACATTTGTAATTTATACACAGGACGAATGTTTCGTCGAGCGGCATGTAAAATTACTTACCTCCATGGTTTAGCATGTGAAAAAAACAGGGGTGAATAGGCGAGGTGACCATTTACACTCTCAGCTTGCCAACACTTGGCTGTGTTTCAGTGCTGCCATATTAGGGATTTTAACCCTAGATTTAGGGATATTTTAAAGACTTCAGGGGACAAACAGGGGGAAAAAATATTCAGGGTTTTGTTTAGGGTATTCTGAAATTTGATAATGCATTTTTCCGGAACGGATGTTTCGATAAATAATAATTTCGAAATGCGTCATGTCCACCTTTTTCTGATTTAAGAAAATATAAAATATCAATCTTCAATCATACCAATAAGCGGATATTGGTGATGCTGTTTCAAAATTGATATTTCTACCTTACCGATTGACGACAGAGGCCGCGCTTGCCGTACCCTATATCTCTATCTATTCAACTGAGTGACTGATTCACTTTTTCGTGGGTACTATTTGCAATACGCTGTCGTCAAATCTATGATGAGGTCATTTAACCACCCTCGCTCTATCATTGTTTGATGTGCATTGCATTTAACGCGGGGACATCCCAAAATATCGGAATAAGTCATATTCGTTTCTCCGAGCTCGCTTATTAATTAATCAACCGATGAAATCTGCCCATGGTACTGCCTAACTGTCTCTCGCGACTCTGTCGATAATAAACCTTTCGGGACTAATTTTTTCTAAGTGAAAACTAAACGCACCCAGGAAAAAATTAGTCCCAAAAGATTAGGATGAGTGAAGGAAAGTTTCACCTCACCTTAAAAAAGTTTGCTTCAATGCGACGAAAGTCTTACACACATAAAAATTAATATTTAAATAACCTGGTTTTCGAGAATCCCGAAAAATTTCCCGGAAATGACGTCACTATGGCTACTTAGGGTATTTTCAGGGATAAATAGGAATTTTCTGGGGGTAAGCCGCAGCGCCTATCTGGCAGCACTGCTGTGTTTAAATTCGGCATCACACTTCACTATTCTTATGCAACCTCGGAAGTGCATCATTTAAGCTTAGACGTAATTTTATGAGTTTTGTCTTGTTAAGCTAAGTACTAAGTTCCGCACAAAGTGATGAAGTTGAAATTTTGAGAAGTGTCCTAGATCTGATCTTTCTATGGAGGGACAACTTTGACAATACATACAAGTGGAGAATTTGCTGATTACTGTTATTGACTAAAATGTTAGGTATTGATTGGTTATATGTTGTGCCGTAAAAATCAGTACAGTTCAATTTTTACATTCAGACACATCATGCCACTTTTTAAATTGAAAGAATGTTTGGCCTATTCAACTGTGGTGATGAGATATGCTGTTAGTGTCATCTGGCTTTTGAGCAAATATCAGATTTTTCACATAAAAACTTTAATATTGCTTCGACGAAAACTCTGTATGAAAATTTCACGTCAAATAGACGTGACTAAAGTGATTAAAGTTAATTTTTTCAAGGGAAATTATAAATGAAAACCCCAGCTGAGATATTTACTCTGTTTTAATACCAAATTTTAGACTTTTCACATTTTCCGAGTATTTAAAATTATTTTTCGTATCAAGCTGTGACCGACTGATTATATTGAAATGATAGGAAGTACTTTATTTACGATTTTAAAATTTTAAAACTTTAAGATTTTACAAATGATTTTCGACTCTTTCATTTATGTTTCTTTTCTCAAAATATGAGCTTAGCCAGTGATGAAGATAGTAGACGCAAGAAGCAGCAAATAGCAGAGTTTGAGAGGCGAAAAAATCAACAAGCGAAAAAAATATTTAATTTGTCGCTTGATGAACTCACTCAATCCGGAAAATTGTGAATATTATAATTCCGTGATGTACCGAATCTGAATGATTCTTCTAATTTATTAAAAGTAAACGAAATGCTGCATTTATCCTTAGCACCTTTACGAAAATTGTCAAAATAAAAAAATTGTTAGTATATTGGTGAATTACCTATATCAATAGCGCGTGAAGATTCCACAACATACCTGTGAAATACCACTTAAAAATATCTTTACCTACCACAAAAACTAAATATTTTTAATCAGCGAATTTACAACAATCTAAAATAACATCCACATCCATAAAAAAAATCTGAAGAAAGTATAAATCTTCAACAAACTTGTATACATAGCTTTTTAGTGAATAAATTCAAAAAGAACTGACAACAAGAGGAATAACAACTTCAAAGTATTTCCTTTATGATATACTGATTTATTCATGGATAATTATAATTTTTCTGACTTCTTCAAATCCAAAAAGAAAGAATTGACTACAATGATGCCGAGAACTAGTTTTTCAAGAATTTTTTCATACATCTGTATTTGATTTCACCCTGAAAACGAAGTCACAGACAAGTCATTAATATATTCGAACCGAATTAAATGCCCATAGAATGGAATGTAATAGACGATAAAATTTGGATGTGTCTAACTTTCCGGTTACATATGAAATTCAAATCAAACAGATTTGTTCAGTTGCATACTAAATTACTTTTATAAATTTGTTGAAAAGTGAAATTTAAGCAACTGACCGTACGAGGAGT
>OX376373.1:132476557-132679590 GCA_947369275.1 Nemotelus nigrinus | reverse complement strand
GATCGAAACTGACCGTCGCGGAAGAACATATGTGCACTTTATATGTGCATATGATGAAGATTTTGATTGAAACTTTCTTCCTGTAGACTTTCTCAATTTTTTTGTGATTGGATGCAGTGAGATTATCTCAGGAATGCGATGTCCGATCGAAATGAAATTTTTTAAGGATATTGATGAAGTATAAGAGGTATAGATATTGGATAGGGATATTCGAGCAAATTTTCAGAAACAATTATATTTTGATGCAGAAAAAAACCTCAAAATACGATAATGGGCGAAATGAAAATGGTTGGGTGTGCCCGCTTTTTTTTGGATGGTTATCGCTGTGATTATTTGTTATATCTGGGAGTTGAAGTGGGTTTATAATTTAAATAAAAAAGTTTTTGATTTTCATTAGCTCTTGAAGTGTATATTGAAATCAGTGTACATTTCACACAATTCGATGCAGTGAAGTTCAGTGTATTTAGATAAGATACTTGTGAAAATTTGTTTCTAATTGATCATTATTCTATAAATTCATTTACCATTGATAAATTTATAATGGTAAACTTTTCAATTATATACCGTTTCGGAAAAAGTTTCTATGAGTGATTTTTTCTTCGCTGAGGTATCGTTTTAGAATAATGTGAGTGGGGAGTACTTCAAAGAAAGCAACTGTTTTCCACATTTATGTTGTAGGAAATGCGGCCATAAAATGTTCATGTGATTAGCATCATATATGTATATATAGCAACTAACAATGTTTATTATTCACAAATTTTGGACTTTAGACATAGTTAGGTTATAATTAGAGATTAAGCGTATATACTGGAATAGGTATTCTTTTGGGACAATCAGTACTTAGTATGAAATTCAAAAATTCTAGGTTCGAGTGTTTTCGTATTTGCGAGTATTTTCGTACTTGCAAGTATTTTATTCAAATTTTCAAAAAGTTTCTAGGGCAAAGGTAGCTGAAATCGAACAAAATCGGCCAATTTTGGGTGAGAGTGGTTTGGGACATAACGGGCCAAGATCTATTTCTGCGATACAAAAATTTCAGTTTTGTAGGGGAATAAGGGGTTTTTTGGCCATAGTTTGGCAAAAACTGCCTTTACGGCACTTTCGATGATTGAAAATGGTCGGAGAGTACAATAGTGATATTTTAAGGGCGAGAAAAAATGTTGATAGGGGAAATTGGGTGAAAACGTTCTTACTTACCAAAATTATTTTTTTGGTCTAGCATGAATTCGGGGACCTTTCTGAGTTGTTTCGGGTCAAATTTTCATACAAGTCTGTAAAAAGCGGTCTAGTTTCGAAGATACGGCAAAATGAAATCCGCCGGAAAACCGTCTGGAAAAACTGAAAGTAGCACTTAAAGTACTAAGGAAGAAAAGGTTGAGATCCTTTTTGGCTCTCCAGTTGGCTTCTCCGGCTGTGCTGAGGCTCTCCTCGTGACTGCAGGTCGCCACGAGGGTGTCTCCAACCCTACCGGGGTTGTAAAATTTACGAGACCGCGGGAGTTAAGATGCCCCTGGATTCATATCCAGCCTTACCGCAGAAGTTGGCCCCCTAGTGGGTGCATGTTTAATAGGCGAAACATTTTGTTTTTATCATTTCTTAATAAAATTTTCGTTTAACTTCATGCTTCAGTGAGGCGAAGTGGAAAACCTGCTGTTTTAGATTAGCCAAGAAAAGTTTGATATAAGAGATCGATCGATGAAAAGCCATATAGATGGCAACAGTATTAGTTTGTTCTATCTTAGTAAATTTTTTGACTTTGGTAATTTGAACGAATACAGGAGATATTTTGTGCATATAATAAAATGAAAATCAGATTAAATTGATTGAATTTCATCGTTTTTCTTTAGGCGAAAAGATTTGCCAAATAAATGGCCGACCATTGGAAAGTTACGGACAAGCTGCGCGGACTAATGACTCAGTATCCTTTGAAAATTATCTTGCACCATCACCATTCTGGCTTGGGAACCTTGTGTTTGGAGGGTGGGGGAGGGCATATCATACCTTTTTATTACATCAATGCAAATCGTATGTATAGTATATATAGCATACTTCAACAAATACTTGCTAGTATTTTTGGAACATGCATTTTTTTGCACTTGTACTAGTTATACCTAGTATGTGAAAATCCTAGTACGACCCGAAAAAAAAGTACTAAGATTGAAAACTTATTATGTTTTAAGTTTGTTTATGATAAAGAAGTGGAAATTTTGAGCCTTGTGTAGGCGCTGAGTGCCTAAAGGATTTTGTTTCAAATTTCGATTTGTCATAACTTCTAAGAAAAACAATGAAAAACAAACATCGTGAAATTTTCAGAGCGTATTGATGTAGACTAGAATCTAACACACATGGACTTTCAAGACGGTGGGGGCAACGCTGTAGCAACAAAATGTTCTTGAATAGAAATCCTTCAAGTCATCGACCTTCCTGAAAAATTTTTGACTTTTGAATATAAATTCAATTTATTGATAAATTTTGACTTTTGTCCACTAAGTCAAATAAAATATTTTAAAATCCCGCGGTAAACAAGAACGGCAACCCGTGATAAAATTACCTCTATTTTCAGCACTCAAAACTTCTGTTCACGAAAACTGACGATCGGAAAATGCGATGAATATGAAATTTTAGCTAGGACCAGGTCTGATAGGCGTGATTTTGAAATACGAGCAACACTGTGGCAGTGGCAAATCGCTGAGAAAAAAAACTGGCTTTTGGCCGTTAGCTTCCAATTTAGCCACCAGATTTTTCATGTAGTAGGTGAACCTTACTCTAAGACAGATTTCATAGAAATTTGGTTGAAAAATTAGTACAGGGACGCCAGTTACGGCAATTTTTGTCTCCTAAATATTGAAATTTCCTCAGGAAAATAAAGATTTTTTCCCTATAACTTCCGATCCAGTGACGAAATCAAACCGAAATTCAT
This sequence comes from Nemotelus nigrinus, assembly GCA_947369275.1. NCBI lineage: Eukaryota > Metazoa > Arthropoda > Insecta > Diptera > Stratiomyidae > Nemotelus > Nemotelus nigrinus. The sequence continues at coordinate 132,676,670 of OX376373.1, read as the reverse complement.
GCGATAAGCATATTTTGTTGCGTTTCTAGTTCTGTAGGAATTTCGTTGAAAAACCGTGAAAGGATTGCCAGCTATGATGAATTTCGTAGTTTATTGACATTTCTTTATCGAGCGATGTTGTCATAAAATCTCCAAATGGGAATGATCCTACAATGACAATTAACAACAAATATTTACGTTTCAAAAATTTAAAATGTTTGGACGTTGGTAGCCCTAAAATTATATTCACTCCCATAACTTACAGCGCAGCCATTCAATCGAAACGAAATTCAAAGGGTGGGTTTAATACAACGTGAAGCAGCTATGGTGCTAGCACATGATTGCCAGCACCAGAAAATTTCGTAAATATTGCACCAACAGATGCTTTCATTTTGGATTCATAAACAAAGCGTTTACAATAAAATAAGCAGCCGATATTTAAATTTTCCGAGTTTTGGAAATTTTTCGGATGGCAACCCCAGACATAGTTTAATCGCTGAAACTTTCGATGATATCCTCGGATGAAAACGAAATTCAAAGGATAGGTTTATTAAGCACGAGCATGTTATGGTAGACTTATTGCTGCTGTGTTGGACAAATGTTGCCAGCACTGAACATTTTCATCATGTGTTATAGGAAATGCTGTCAGAAACTGATATTTGTTCGTTTGAGTAAGAAATGGTTGATATGATACTACAATGAACTGTATTACGTCTTCACACATTTGTAACTCCCTCAAAGATAATTTCTTCGAAAATTAGTTTTCTAGCGGTTCTGATGCGCTAGACTTTTTTTTCTTCACTACAAGCACGACAGCGAAAACATTAGTTTATGATTTTGTTTAATATAAAGACATAATCCTTCTAATGGTAAAATCTTGCACTTCATCAATCCTACAGTGCTCTGTAAATCTATTTTAGAACTTTCATTATTTCCAACATGTAATTTTTGTACACCCGTAGATACAGCGAACATACATCGACATATGTAATTTTTCACCAGGTCTACATTCGTAAAACATAAATGTATTTCCCGTTCGACCACCATAAAACGCATCACGAGAATTCAATGGTGTGTTCCATGTCTTTATTCTTTTCCATTTGCAAAAACATGATTTTAAAGCCTATCAAAACAGGTAGCATCCCCTTACCTTCCGAAAATATACGCCGAACTGTCGATCATGAGGTTGTAATAGCCCCGAAGTTAAGAAATATAAACCCAAAACTAAAAATGCAGATTTGTAGAGGATGGTAGTTCAGTAGGTACCCTATGAATTCAAAAGACGTTGTTTATAGAATAAGCTTTCAAGAATAAAAGAAAAAATACAAATATTCATATTAATTATTTTTGACCTTTATTTAAACCACAATACATTAGAACTCCTTAGAGTTAACTTCATATAAATAATTGACATATGTCTATAACCAGGTATTTCTTTTTCTTTTGCATCCATAAATTTTAAGTTGCAATCTTCATTCATCTCGAACTTTGAATCATTTCTCTGTTTATTCCTATTTGAACAGCTGGTTGTGGTTCTACCGGTTGCAAATTTTCGAAAAATAATTTAACAAAACACATGTTCAATACAATGACGTCTTTTTCGGCCTCAATTTTGCTTATTTTCTATAGTATAGGCAGTGTAATCTTATTTAGACACTCCTGTTTAATGCTCTCACCATTTAATGTAGTAATAAATCATTACATATACAATACTCATTACTTCGATTGATGCATTTGAAGCGCGCAATAATTTTAACAGGTTCATTTCGCCTATTTTCTAGGATCTTTTGACAAGGTTTTTAAAACTTATCAACGTACAGCTTGTCTAACAAAAACTTTGGGGTCTTTAGCCCCAAAGGTAGTTGATTATGCATTGCTAGTATCATTTCATACTATGTAGGATTGAAATTTATCTTTAAAGTAGGCCGCTCTGGCATTTCCTTTTAGTTTGATATTTTCTTGCAGCTATACTTCTGATGTCGCCTTAAAATATCAGCTCTTGCTAACGATTTTCCATATTTTATACATATGAAGCTCGTCATGTTGTTATATCTCCTCTGCTCTAAATGATATATAGGCGGAGTAGATTTTATACCTGGTTAAGCAAAGAAACTGCAGCATTCAAATTTAAAAAGGGTCGCTTCTAATATTGAATTTGTCATTTTCATCACATTTTTCTAACCCACCTTAACAAGCTAATAACCAAATGAGGTAGCGGGCAATGTTCTTAAGTTCTCATCTCTATCATGATAGACATAATGCAGATCATCGTTGTATTTCAAAATAATAGTAAACTGTTTGTAGCATATATCATTATCAGTTACAGATGCTCTATTTTTTTAGAAGTTTCAAAATCATAACTTTTCCAAGGCTATGGAATGATAAACAATTCAGACTATCGATAAATATTTTTCTGAAAATTATTTGCAGGACTTCAAAATAAATTTAACAATGAATGTATAAGTACCTGATGTATAATTTTTTTTAAATAAATGTTTTGCACGCTTTATTAGAAATAAAAACAATATTATGCTCTTCAAAATAAAATTAAAAATAGTTATGCTATTGGTGCTGTTTTAGATCAGATGAGTGATAAAAAAGTAGACTTGTCCATATCATATGCAAGTCGGACTCTAAAAAGGGAAGAATCAAATTACAGTACAACGAAGAGAGAATTATTAGCAGTCATCTGGACAGTCCTAAACTTTTGTCCCTACCTGTGCGGTAGAAAATTTAAAATGATCACCGATCACCGACCATGGTTACGTAATTGTTAAGACCCCGGAAGTAAACTCATCAGATGGGGACTAAAACTAGAAGAATTCGACTATGATATTGTCTATAAACAAGGCCGAATAAGTTCCTACGCAGACGCTTTATCAAGAATAGAGCCAACCAGTGAAGCTAAAGAAGAAGTTACAAGAATTATGCTTGCTAGTGTGGAAGATGCTTAACAAGACTATGTTAAGGGGACGTAGCACCTTCAAATTGAAAAAAAAATGTTTTTTTTCAAAGGCTTGTGCTTAATTGAATAAAAAGACATATCTTAAAGTAATTTTTTACACTTACTTGACTTCTTTTATACTACATTAAAAAAATTGTTTAACATTTTTTGTGGCCCCCTGTCGTCTGCTACAATTTTTGGAAAATACACCAAAAAAACCTGGCGTGCATGATAGCTGTCCTCAGGGAAGTCTGAGAAAACAAACAAAAACGTGGTTTTGATCAACATCAGAGCGGCCTTAGAATGATTAAAAAAAAAATTTGGTTGAAAAATAACAAAATGGCGGCGTTTATTCGAAAATCGAGGTTTTTTTCACCAGAAATTGGTTATAACTAAATAAATTAAATGCCGGCTTTTTCATCCGTAGTTCATTCTGAGCGTCAACATGTGCAAATTAACGTGTTTAAATTTCAGAACGATTGGATAATATTGTTTTTCTTAATCATGCACGCCAACTTGCAAAACGTTGTTTCGAGAAAATCGCGCTTAAAGTTAAAATTCAATATTTTTTGCAATAAATCTTACCGAAAATTAATCTGCGATGCCTGGACCATACAATGTACCTTCTTTTTGCTCATACTCCTCCTTTTCCAAAGATTTTTGCTCCCTTCGAGCAGTTCTGGCCTCTTTAGATGCCTCAGTCGAGTGTTTTTCCACCTGGTTGATTCTTGCAGCATCTCTATGTTCTGCATGTTCCAGCGCACGTTCGCTAATCGTAACTCCCATTACTTGCATTATTTTTAAGATAGCCATAAATCCTTCATTAAATGTACATGCAGAAATATTTGCAGCCATATTTAGCACGTTTTCCCACAAAAAGTATGTTTGGGGGCCAAATTCCAAACACCAATTCTATTACAATTCAATGATACCGAAAATATATGATTATAATGATGTCTACGATTCAATAGATTCAACTAAGTCCCATGTTGCCTATATAACGGCAATATATAAAGAGGACCAAAATCCCCATTCAGCACTATTCCTCGATCAAAGTCTTAACAAAGAAGTTATTTTAAATAAAACCTATTCCTTATACGATGTTGAAAAATCAACAACGAAGTACAAACAAAACATATGTAATTGTTTCATAAAACATTCATTATCCGAGAAATCATCCTACCAAGATTCCTTTTATTGCTTTTTGGACCTCAAAAAATCACTCTAACAAAACAAAGTTGTTGAAATCAATATTCCAAATCCTGCTGATTCTCTTAATCAATTTAAATACTATATACTACGGGATATTATTCAATTCATTTTCCGCAATGAGAAAATAAAAATAAATGTATTTCATAATAAAATAATATTGCTAAGCGAAGCTTTAATTCCTGAAATTTTAAAGCAATTTCATGATTCCTCAAGATCAAATCACACTGGATTCCATAAAACTTACAACAAAATCAAGCAATATTATAAGTGGCAACACTAAAAAGAGGGATAAAAAATTACATCAAGAACTGTGCATCTTGTCAGTTGAATAAAACTGCTCAAAGGTTAACTAAAGCCCCAATGGAAATAACATCCACAGCCAATACACCATTTGAAAAAAAAAGGTTAGGCATCGTAGGTCCACTCTCCATTGCTGAGCAAGGAAATCGATTCATTTTGACCTTACAAGATGACCTCAGATTTTCTGATGCATATCCCATAACAAATCATGAAGCAAAAACAATCGCAAACAAACTATTAAAATTTATAGCACGATTCGGAACTCCAAAGCAAATTTTCACCGATTAACTCGAATTTCACCTCATTCCTCATTAAAAAAGTGGCCAAGTTATTTCATATTAAATTATTAAATACTACTGTTTATCATCCTCAATCAAACGATGCACTTGAAAGAACACATTCCACTCTTAAGGACTACTTGAAACACTACGTAGCACTACATAACGTACAAAACGATTGGGACGAATATATTCCCTTAGCCATGTTTCTGTACAATACAGCTGTTCACACCACTACCAAATTCACTCCATACGAATTGGTATTCGGAACAAAACCTTTATTACCCAGTTCAATAACACAAGTACCGGAATTCAAATATACATATGACTATTATTTGCAAATTAAATACAAATTCAAACACAAATTAAATAAATCATTCGAGATAGCAAGGCAAAACATAATAAAATCAAAGGAAACTAGCAAAATTTACTACGATAAGAAAATTAATAATCCAAATTATAGAAAGGAGACTTTGTTGTAATGAAAAACAATTTTAATAAACCAGCAATTGGAGACACCAAGTTCTATTATATTCGGATTATCTAGAAATTATCACACATGTAGACATCGATTCATATGGCGAGAGATTGGATTTAATCAAACAAATAGCAAAATCATAATTTAAATTATGTGAAGGTATTTCTAAAGATCGTGTAAAATTATACTGCAATCAAAATTCCCACATCGTAAATATTAAAATGCATGAAATAATGAGAAATGAAGAATCTATAAAAGACAGGTAGGTTAGGTTAGGTTAGGTTAACGTGGCTGCCGATCTTCAGAGGCCTGACGACCAGCACACATAGGCACAGGAGAGGCCCGTTGTGATACCACAATATTTTAGTGACTCTCTTCTACTCACTAAAGTCAGGAAACCATTTGCTTCCTTTGAGAAACCGGACTATCCCCTTTAGCTTTACTAGGGAGAGTTCCGTCAGGTTTGAGAGAAAGGGTGCACCAAGTGCCGCCAGTCTTCTCCTTGCCAAAGCCGGACACTGGCACATGAGGTGTAGGACGGTTTCCTCCTCATCCTCAGAGCCACAGCTCCGACAGAAGTCATTAAACTCTACGCCCAAACGTTGTGCATGCCGTCCTATCAGGCAGTGGCCCGTTAGAACGCCCACAGTGCAACGAAGGGCGCTTCGAGTTCAACCTAAAAGCTGCCTGGTGCGATGCGCATCCATGGATACCCAGGACTGCCTTGTTATCACACAGGAAGATTCATGTGCCCAGGACTTCTTAGCGTCCTCAAGATATTTTTGCCTTATGGCCAGTTTGACCGATGTCATCGGTATACCTATTGAAAAGGAGCAAGAGACCTCGGGTAGCAAAGTTCCAAGCCTTGCTAGCTCATCGGCCTCACAGTTGCCCTGAAAACCCCTATGTCCAGGTACCCAAATCAATTGAACAACCGAATGTCTCGACATCTCCCTAAGAGATGCACGGCATTCAGCAACAATCTTGGACATTGTACAAGGACCAGCAAGGGACATAATAGCCGCTTGGCTATCTGTGAAAATACCAATATTGACCCCGAATATTCGATTACACAGAAGCCATTCGACTGCCTGATAAATAGCCACTACCTCCGCCTGAAAGACACTACAGTGGTCTGGTAGACGGAGGGACAGCTTGAGATTCAGCTCATCTGAGTATACACCACTCCCAACTCTATTGTTTAGCTTTGAGCCGTCAGTGTACACATGGATAAGCCCATTTTCAAGGGTGATACCATCACACCATTCCTCCCTGCATGGAATGCGAGTTGTAAACTCCAAATCCAGTATGCATTGTGGGGCGATGTAGTCAACAACCGCTGGTGCGGGTACTCCCTCGGCCAAGATCCTCGCATGACCGAACTCTGTCCTATTCCATGCTGAGTCTCACAGCTGCAAGATTAGCTTGCTGTGAGATCAGTAGGTTGGTTGGAAGCCAATGTAGCAGCACAAACAGTGCCTTAGTAGGGGTGGAGCGGAGCGCTCCAGTTACCAGTAGTGCAGCCATTCTCCGCACTTTTTCAAGCTGCCGTTTGCAAGTAGCCTTAAAAGCAGCCTGCCACCAGAACGCCACCCCAAACAAAAGAACTGGCTCCACCACAGCAGTGTAAAGCCAAGCAACAGTACGAGGCTGCAATCCCCAACTCGCCCCTATGGCCCTTTTGCAGCAGTAAAGTGCGTTGAAAGCCTTCCGAGCTCTTTCTGCCACATTGTACGTCCATAGTAACTTCGAGTCAAGGATCAGCCCTAAGTATTTGACCTTCTGGCTCAAGTTAATGGAGACCCCATTCAATTTGGGTAACTCAAAATCAGGAACTTTGTACCTCCTTGTAAACAGCACTAGTTCCGTTTTATTAGGATTCACATTCAAGCCGCACTCACGACTCCAACGCGAAATTATGTCAAGAGAGTGATTTAACCTCTCCGATAGCGTAGATAAATACTTTCCCGACACTGAAACAGCTATGTCGTCTGCATAAGCAATCACTTTGCAGCCGGCACGGTCCAGCTTCCTTAGAAGAGTATTCACCGTGATGTTCCACAACAGGGGAGAGAGAACTCCACCCTGAGGTGTGCCTGTGCTGACTCCTCGTCTTACGCTGGCATTACCCAGCGTAGAGATTACAACTCTACTTTTGAGAAGCTGCACAATAAAAGCAATCAGCCGTTCATCCACATGCATTACCGAGAGAGCCTCAACAATTGCGTTAGAATTAACGTTGTTGAAAGCCCCCTCGATGTCCAGGAAGACAGCAAGCGTATATTCCTTTAGAGCAAGAGATTTCTCAACTTGGTCAATAAGGACGTGAAGAGCAGTCTCCACAGACTTGCCTTTGGTATAGGCGTGCTGTGACTGCGAGATCAACATAGGATCGATTGATCGTTTAATATGGTAATCAATGATCCTTTCCAAAATCTTAAGCAGGACTGAGTTAAGACTTATTGGACGATAGTCCTTTGGCTTAACATGAGAGACTTCTCCTGCTTTCGGAATAAACACAACTCTAGTTTCCCGCCAGCTGGTGGGAACATACGAGAAGCGTAGGCAAGCGTTATAAATCTCCCTGAGCCATGGTAGCGATACTTCTATGGACTGCTGAACGTCAGCCGCAAGCACGCCATCAGGGCCCGGGGATTTAAACGGCTCAAAGGAGTTAATAGCCCACCTCAGCTGAGAGTTTGATATTCTGAAAGGTGGCTCTCTACCGTAATTTAGTTCCGTTTGGTGCACTGTCCTTATAGGGCAATAATTACCCGGGAAATGTGCGTCCATAAGAACGTTTAGAGTATCTGCACTCGAACTAGTCCAAATGCCCTCAGGGTTCATTATGCACCCCATAGCCTTTGGTGTCGTGCTTAAGACCTTACGAAGGCGATTTGCCTCGCTGGGACTCTCTACATTTCCACAGAAAGATCTCCATGAGGACCTCTTAGCCTTGCGTATGGCATACTTGAAAGCCTTCAGCTTCGTTTTATACACCGACCAGTCATTAGATCTTTTCGAGCTATTAAACTCCCTCCTACATTCTCTCCGCAGGATGCTGATTTCCATACTCCACCAGGGAGGCTTAGGATTGCCTGTGGCCGGGGGTGGCTTACATGCTTCCTTAGACGCGGAGTTGAGAGAACTAGTAAGGGTGTCAACCGCCCGATCCAATTCATGGTAGCAGTCAATGCTCCTAGGAGCAGTTTCCAGTGAGGATCGTACCAGAGACTTAAATAGCTTCCAGTCCGTCCTCTTTCTGTTGATAAAGGCTGCCTGCATAGCAGAGCTTCGGCCAGCCACGTTATACGATATGTACCTATGATCAGAGAATGAGCACTCTTGTAGAACCCTCCAGTCACGGAGAAGATGCGAGTGCCGCCCACTAATCAAAGTAACATCAAGAACCTCCCTGCGGTTTGAGGTAAGGAAGGTTGGTTCACTACCAGTATTGGCAATAAAAAGGTCGTGGGCCAGGATGAAGTCAAAAAGTTCCTCACCTCGGCCATTAGTGTTGGAGCTACCCCATACTTCATTATGAGCGTTGGCGTCAGTCCCTAGAATAAGAGGCACACCAATCTTTTTGGCTTCAGCCACAACACCCTTGACAATGTTGCAAGGTGGGCTACCGCCATGATCGTGTGCCATGTAGCAAGAAACAAACCAGTATGGTATCTGGTCGATTTCCACTGCAACAGCCATGTTATCCCTGTCACTGAAATTGTGTAGTACAAGGACGTTTATGGTTTTCTTGACAAGAATGCAGACACGTGGCTCATGTAAGCCATCGGGTACCACTAGTCTGTATCCCTCAGTGCGTAACCCGCAAACCCGGTTTTTAGCAACCCATGGTTCTTGGATTAGAATCAGCTCCTCCTCTGTCCTAGACAGTCGGAGGAGCAGGGTAGCTGATGCTACTTTGGAATGGTGAAGGTTGATCTGCAATACCTTCACCATCATTTATTTTCGACGATGGTTAGATCCAGGTCCTCCCCGTCTGACATAGATGTCTGCCCAGCCTCTTCCTCTGCTTCCAGAGTCATGAGGTCCAGGCAGCCACCCAAATCGGAGGTAGTCCCGACACTAACCCCGTCTGCGTATAGGGATTCCACATCCGACTCATCCTCAGATGTCGCCCTCGAACATGTGTCCAACCCCTTTTTAGGTGGGTCCCCCGTCATGTTAGTCACCTGTTTAGGTTGAGGTTCCTCAGGTGTTGGATCTCCCGCAGCAGAGCTCTTTGGCCTGTCGCTTCGGTAGATCCGCAGGGCTAGTTTTTCGACCCCATACCTGATAATGCCTTTTCGGGCATCTAAGACCGGGAGTGCCTCTTCATTGATAATGAAGAGGGCCTCCCGCCGATTATCCACCGGCTCTCCAATTTTCGCAATCCTCCAATTTTCCGTTGGAAGATCCGGGTTGAAAAGCCGCACTATTTCCAGGACTTCCACTGGATCCGAGTGGAAACTTGGAATCCAAGTCCTGCATCTAGGCCGGCTGGGAATCTCATCCCTCTGCACCACCTTAAGCTTAGCGCCTGGCCAGAGGTCCCCCAGCTCGGAGATTGCCTGCTTATAAAAATCGGCTGATCGTTGGTCCCCACACGCAACCAGCCTGATTCCTTTGTACCAGCCCGCATCGTTCACCGTAGGTGGTGGACCCGAGCTGGCCTTCTGCAGTCTGCAGCAGACTCCAAATAAAGCCTGCCTGATCTTAAGCCAGTTTTCGGGGGAGATGGTTCCATCTCCCTTGCTGGCATCAATCACGGCCCAAACCAGGCACTCTTTGGCCATTTCACTAAATGGCCGAGTTATCCCTGTAGGAGCCGTCACTACTTTCTGCTTTTTGCAGTCTTGTCTGCCCTGATTCATCTGCTCAGCCGACCTTTGTCGTTTCTGAGCTGAAGCTCCAGGGTGTAGAGGGAGCGGATTAGAGTGCTCCCCAATTTGTGATTTTGCCCACTGAAGGGACTTTTTGTCCTTGTCGGACATAGTGTTAGGAGGGACATTTTCAAACTTCCTCAGAATGTTGAAGGCTGCCCTTCTAGTTCCGTAAGCCCGAGATTTATTGGCGGAGGAGCTTTGTGTACCTGAAGAGGAGGCGGCACCGGAAGTAGCGCTTGTTGATGGTCGGGCTGGCTCATTCACCGAAACCTTCCCATCACACTGGCCACAAACGGACTTCTTGGCATTCACAGGGCCAGGCTTGGTGACCTCAGCCCCGGAACCGCCTGAAACAGGGGTTGAGGAAGATTTTGAAGGCATAGGAGCTGACCCACTCGTCATGTCTCCACGCCTTTGCTTAGCCGCTGTGCCAGGCAATGGAGCTGACCCACTCGTCATGTCTCCATAGCATTGCTTGGCAGCTGTGCCAGTGGTCAGTGGAGCTGACTCGATCGCCATGTCTCCACGAACCCCTGCAGCCTTAGCCTCAGACGGCAGAGCTGGCTTATTCACCATGTCTCCACTTCCTGAAGCTTTAACTGCAAGCAACGGCGCAGCTAACTTAGCCCCCTCCTCTACATTAGAGGATGAGTTTGGTTGATTGCCAGGCTTGTGCCTGACGAGTTTAGGTTTTGTTTGATACTTTTTCATGCTATAAGGGTCCCCACTCAGAGCCGCTATCTCAAGTTCGAGTGTGTAGTCACCTTAATGATCCCATGGTTATCTATGCAAAGCAGGGAGGCCATGCGAGGGTTGCCACCAGCCCTTATGGGGACAAGTAGTCAGAGCCGGATCGGTGTTAATCAGGAGTCCACCTCAACTGAACCTACACCACCAACTTAATGGCGACGAACCTGAGAACGTACTCTGAGGCCTGCCAGGGTTTTAACGGGACGGAGATGATCGTATTAACCCGGAGCCGTTCACGAAGCGGATTTCACTCCGTCGCTACCGCGCCTGAAGACGACTAGGTCCAGAATGCTACGATCACCAGCCCAAGTGCAACAAACGAATCGTAAGTCGAGAAAGGTCCAGAGACGAAAGCGGTCGTGAAGAGAGTCTAGATCATTTAGCGTTACCCAGGATGCACCGCGAGGAGGCGATCTAGTTACATCCCAAAAGACAGGTAAGGGAGTACAAAATCCAAAGGAAGAATTTTAAATTTTGTAGGTTCAGTTGCTAAATTTTTATTCGGAACCATGCACTCCATTAACGCAGAATATTACGACAACGTTATTCATAAAGTAGAAAAAGACGATACCGATATACAACTAATAATAAAAGACCAAATTTATGTAATTAAAACTACAATAACCATTTCAACGACACAATTTCGCAAATAAAATTATCCGAAAAACAACTTAGCGCGAACGTTGCCCGTTTCAATGCATTTTTAGACATGCAAGGTGATATCAACAAATCGAATGACATGAATGAAGAAATTATCGAACACATACCTAATTCTTCTAACTTTTCTGTTAAATGAAATCGATATCAAATTTGAAGAAATAATTGATATAACATAGTACTATCCGCAAGAAAAAATATTATACATCCCAGTTTCATAAGTTCAAAAAGACTACTAAAATAACTCGAGACTTCCAAACAACATTACCGAAAAACTGTAAAACAAGGAAAAATTGAAATCTGGCAAAACTTAAGGTCCAACCAGTGATGATTCTGCGTACGCGGCGATCCATATAGGCCGAGGTAAACCACACAAAGCATATGTGGCACCCAAACATGACTTTCCGAACAGCCAGATAAGCGGCATGCACATTAAGCAACGTTTTGCTCAATTGTTGCTATCAGCTGTCCGTATGTATAGTGGTGATGAGAAACGACTTCACATACGTGCGCTTATGCGCTGTATAGGCACAAATGTTTACTCGTGTTTGCAGATGTAAAAAAGTGGCATTTTTGCTCAGAAACCGGTCGGTTTTGACATTTGCTTATGTTTGCAGACTCATATTTGGCTGAGGCTTTACTCAATAATAAGTGGATTCTCGTCGTGAGTGATCCACAAATGCTTACAACCGCTTGCAAAAAGGATATAGAAGATATCAAAATCTCAAAAACCGGTATACTGTCCCTAAGGAAAGATTGCAAAACATATTCTTCACAAATGCAGTTGGTCACAAATGATGAAATGAACAAAAATATAATACCAAAGCTGAATATCGTAGAGAAAAGAGCAAATTAAACAAAACAAATCTACAATTCTATCTTGATGTTGTTCACTTATCTAACATGAAGCTAGATGACCTAAATATTGCCTCCCATAAATTAGACGATTTAAACCAACAGATTAGTAATTTTCATACTCAGCCTCATTTCTACAGATATGGACCTATATACGGATACGTAATCATAATCGGTTCATCAATCATAATAGTCTACATGCTGTATAAACTATAAACCTGTATATGTAACCTGTATAATGACCCCTTCTACCGAATTCGTTGAGAAATGACCGTTAATGCTGTTATAGTCAATAACCATAAATCAATACAATCAACCTGCAGCACCTAGAACTCGTAGTATAGACTTAGAACTAACCACAATACCTATCACATCAGCTGCGGAAGCGATTATTGATCCCAGAACTCCATTACGTCGAAAGAAAACAATACAACGGCGATATAGATCATCATTAGGCAAACTAAGCTACGACGAAAATTAAAATTTCAATATAATTTTCGTCTTTTCTAAGGGGGATGTTGTTATGTGACGCTCATATGATGCGTCACATGTACCATATTTAACCATACAGTGACAATACTCGATATTTAGTCACAAAGCAATCATTCTGTAGACATAAATACTTAATCGATTAAACCACTTGAGTCCCGCGAACAATAGTTAGCCTAGTGATAAACATTCCAAAAACACCCAAATAGCCAAGCAATTAACATTCGACATCATAAACACAAAGCCCGAAATTGATCTCAATAATATGTAATCATCTTTCATTAAGAAAGCTTAGACCACCTTGTTTACTCAGGTGATCTCACGAATGATCATCTTCGTAAAGTTCAAATATCTATATAAACAAATTGGGACAAATTCATAGATTTCTTAGAATGATCTCAACAATGATCACTTTCCATTAAGAAAAACATAAACATCAATAATTGATATTCGGGATGAAACTATGTAAATGCATACAATAGAAAAAGGGGAATAATATAAATGATTAAATCAAAACAGAAACTTTTCAATTAAAACGCATAGGCGATGAATGAATAAAGCACTATTGAGTAAACTGACTTAGGGTATAAAAGGAGCAAACTCATCAGAGTAGACACACTCAGATTTTAGATCCAATGAAGATTTTAGTTCCGAGTCAGATTCGAGATTTTAATTAGCGGAGTGAGAGTTAAAAGTTAAAGTATATTAGTAAAATTATATTTGAATAAAAGTATAAAGAAAGTATGAAATAAAACGACAAAGTCTCACAAACATTCCAAGTCGTAATCAAAATCGGATAATATCAACATGCCGTTGAGAAAGAGGATACTGTTATTAGCAAATGTTTAGATCAATATATCTCAAAAACAGTTAGGGTTACAAGAAAAAGTTAGAATTTTTTTTGTTGGAAATTTGCTAAGCTACAAATTCGTCATACATTGTTTTTCTGAAGATGTGACCGTTACTGAGATATTTAGGAAAGGTCACTTTTGGTGACTTTGACCCCGTATAAAAAGTAACGCAGCACTCGGATCGATGGAGACTTTTGACATTTTGTTCAACACGCCAGTTCCAAGGTTGACACCAAAATTCAGCTTTCCCCTAATTTTTCCAAAGCACCATGTTAAAATCCCCGCACTAAACATTCATTTTGTCAACATCTTTTTATCAATTTGATGTACAGAAGGCATCTGCCCTCCTCACACAATACCGATTTACACTTTTTTGCTGTAGCTTAAATTCAAACTTGAACTCGTATCTCGATTTTCCTAAAATTCAAAAAACCTTCAAGAAGATCAAACACTGAATGCATAATTTTTCCGTAAGGTGATATGTTTTCGATTCGATCAATACGTTCGTTCATACGCAAATGGTATGAGGAAAAAAGAATCTATCAATAGGACTGATTTAATTCAAAAGCGTATATTGTTCTCTTTTGTTGAAAGTCAAATTTCTGAAGCTTATATAAATTAAACAGAAATTCTTATGGGTCTATTCATATCTGTTGAAAGCTATCATATGAAAAGGAAATAAGTTATTTTATGAAAAATGTTTTCGTGATTATTGTTGAATGTTATTTGAATTCGACAAATTGAATAGATGTTTTTACTATTTTTATGGTACCAGTAAAATAAGTCATATTAAAAATTATTTGGAATATCTATTGTCTAGACATATCAACGGATCAAAGCTTATTGAATTTCGGATCAAAGCTCATTGAATTTTAACCACATTCAAGGTCTCGTTTTAGTCCATGAATTATAAAAACTTTACTCGTTTTACTGATTTTCATTTCTCTTTTACACACAATTTGGTGGTTACTTATTAATACATACATTGAAGGTTTGATTTCGTTCCATATTCAAATAAAAATAAAATAATTTCATGGATATGACCCAAAATATAAAAAATTTTTTTTATTTTTGAAACTGACACTTGTTCAAAAACCACATCAAATCAAACGAATTTTAAAACAAGTATCCCTCAACCAACATATACGTCATAGAGATAGTAAAATTGTTGAAAACAAATTGTGAGCTATAGCACCACATCAAATTATATTCGCATTCTTAAATCGTCTCGGACTTGTCGGCAAATTTTCCGAAAATGCAATATTTTGAATGAGAAACATACGTATGCTCGAACCATTGACCGAATTTCGAAAATATGTATCTTTAAGCAATGTTTTAATTTATTTTGATTTTGTCTGAATTGCAAATGATGTTCATAATGTAATAAATGTTTATGTTCGATCAGGGTCGGTTGTGGCCATATTTGCGCCCAGCGCAGAACGACATTTGGCGCTCTCTATATTATGTTTTTAATTTTTGACCTCTTTTTTCACGACTGCGAATTCTTAGCAAGTTTTCATGAAAGAACTAGACATTTGCTCATTCGAGCAATGCAGCATAAAATTTTTTCTGAAAATTTTTTTGTCTCAAGTTTTCGATCCTCAGAAATATTTTTCTTCTTCTCCATTTTTGGCTCTATAATGCTGTTGACCGGATAGCAACCAACTGTTTGCGCCTAATTATATCCAGAACTAAAGTTCTCGTTAATAGTTTTTTTTCAAATCACCTACTGCTATGAAGTAGAGCCTCAGATGCGTTTATTGAAAGAGGTTTCCCCTGTATGCCTAGTTTTGGTTAGCCAAGCACATGCACAAATGTGAAAACAGTACACAAAACAGAAAAATTCTAATATTTATTAGAAAATCAAATAATTCGTTCATTCAAACAAACAAAAATATAGAAAACTCAGATTTTCAAGCGGTGATGGAAAGAGTTCTCTGTCCTTCTCCACTGTCAATCGCTTTAATACACAAACATTACACATTCTGTGGAGAGAAAATTCGCATCTCTTGCTTCATATTTTAATTTTGTATCTAGTATTTGTTGCGGGAATCTTCACTTTGGGCCCACCTCAAATGTTCCCCCAAAACTGAACTGAATCCCACAACAGCTTCCACCAACTTGAGAAAATGGCTATTATCAGGCCCATATAATGCGCCCCAACTTCCTATAAACGCTGGAAATTGTGAAGCTAATAGTTGAATGAGAATTATACATCATTACACATCCACAATTCACAAACACTTTACACTACAACAATATTAATGGACACAGTAGGCTAACTAAAGTGTTATTTGATAAATTATATGTGATATTTTTATTAACATATACACATGTTCTTCTTCTTACCAAAACGTATATAGTATTTAAGAAGGTTGATTGGAAGCATATATCACTTCCAAAAACGCTTAAGAACATTTTTCCTGTGCTCAGTTTCCTTTGATATTTGATTTTGTAAAAAACAGTATGTGGTACTCCCTGTATATTACTCTGTATGTATAGTACTCTGTTCAACAATCAACATTCTAGCTCAAAGTCTCTCCATCATTTAAGACTCATCATGTGAACTACACTAGCTTTATGTGCCTTAATAGTTCGACTTAAATGACCCCAGTCCCTATAATCGGTGAAAATAAATGTCTGCTTTTACAAGTTGAAAATATAAGGCAGCAAAATATTTGCAGTAAATTTAAACCAGCCATGTCCTGAAACTGTCTTGCCAGTATTTTAACAATCTTTGGTAGTGCTGTGGACTGAATTTCCTATTTTTAGTGACAGGAAAATCGATTGTTTGAATTTGGACGGAGACTTTCTGTACAATTATTATAATTATTTTCTTGATCAGTGTGGGCCATTAATAAGCCTCTTTTGACATCGAAACGGAAAAGCACGGATTAGAATTATTTGGAAGTCTAGCCATCTGGTCCGTAGAAAGATTTTTATTTCTCTCGATTCCGAAAGGGAAGGGAAATGTTCATCAAGCACAGTATTCGGCACATTTTAAACACTATTTCGGAATAAATAAACGAGTTCTGTGGTTGATGAAGTGGTTGTCACTAATTTATGTAGTCATAAAATGCTTTCGTTTTTGAAACATTTTCTCTTTTTCCACTATGCTCTACCAGACTATTTTTTTTCAAATTTTAATTATGATAGAGTCAAAATTGACAAATGAGCGCAAAACCTATTTTTGCAAAATAACTTAAGAGTAAAAATAATCAATTTAATATATAATTAAAATTCGCTACTAATCAAACAATCCATATCAAACGTACTTCAGCTAAATTTTAAAACTTAAAGTTCCACAATTTATTTTGCTCCTCAAACTGAAATATATCATTAGAACATTTTTTCCCTAATAAAAAGAAAATATAAACCGGAAGACTGACTATGACTTGTAACATTATGCTACCACTATCATATATATATATATATATATATATATATATATATATATATATATATATATATATATATATATATATATATATATATATATATATATATATATATATATATATATATATATATATATATATATATATATGTATATATATATATATATATATATATATATATATATATATATATATATATATATATATATATATATATATATATATATATATATATATATATATATATATATATATATATATTATCACTACACATATAAACACGGCTTACCTACTCACACGAGTTTGTTCATGCTAACGGACAATTGCACCCAAAGTGAAAATTAAGCAAAAATCATACCTCAGTATGTATATTTTCACTGGCGCAGAAATTATTTCTGCGCCGATGTTGCCGATATTAACCTCCTTATTGCCGATGTCAGCCTGCACGCTCAGCATATGAATATGAAACAACAGAGAATGAGGGAATACGGACTTAGGGGAATGAGGTTAAAGGTTCAGTTAGCGAACCTGCGTCGCGTCCGTCTCGTCCGCTCCGACTGAGTTGAATTTCACAGTTTCCATATACTTTGCATTGGAAGACGGAGTGATAGTTATCCAACCGTTGCGTCCGACGAAACGGAGCGCAAGAGATGATCAAATTTCATCTTCGGACGCATCCAGAGAGAGAAAGGTGAGTTTAGAATGAGTGGTGAATGTTTTGCAAGGCATTCTGTCAGCTAAGAATTTTTCATGGTGAATATATTTTCAAATTGTTTTGTGGAATAGATAAATCATTTTCCTGAAATATTTCATTAATTGAATGTTGATGCTGTAGAACTTGGTAATTAGCGTATTTTATAGTTATAACTGTTACTGATGAAATAATGTTAATTTACCGATGGTTCAAAAAACAGTCAACGTTTGTTGAACCGATTAAATTGATGTCTGCATTAAATTAGCTTGTCTTTCATTTATCTTCGCAACTGTTGCTTCAGTGAGAGCTTTTCAGAAATAGCAAGCTTGAAAATAACGCGACAAAAATAATAGTAGCTGTAATTTATTATAGTTCGAAATTTTGTTGACTCCGAAATCAAACATCCGAGTAGATATGTAAAACAAGTGTTTACATTATTGCACCATACTAAATTAATTATGTAGTTATTGTATTAATATTGAACGCCATCTCTTTGCCCCTGGTGGATGAATAATTCTACATAAATAAAAATGTATCAATATTTTTTGTAAAATACCAGTGTCCACTTATGACTGCCAAAATATTTCGTTTGCAGTAGACAAAAAATGTCTGAATATGCAATACATACTGTGCAATTAAGATGAAACATTGCTTCTTTCATACATTTAGCTACTAACCAACAAATCACAAAACAGCTCAAACTACTCCCGCGTTTGAATATGAATTTTACACCACGAAAATAAAATCTGACCACCATTGCCTTTGACAGACGGAGCGGACGCGACGCACTCTCAATGACCATCGATGCGTCCGGTCATAAAACGGAGCGGACGCGACGGACGCGACGCAGGTTCGCTAACTGAACCTTAACTTGGAAGTAGAATGCTTGAAAAGCGTTGATACCACTATCGCCAGAATTCATCCCGCACCAAAATCATATGCCCGATTTATACATTGAAACGAGCGTCTCGGGTACAAGAGTAAACAAGACTCAACAAGACATTGGACGAGACTCAACAAGACATAGGGTGTATTGTTTACTTAGGATATTGCACCGTACAACACGGACCATACACCATGCACCTTTCATAGGGTGAATTGTTTACTTAGGATATTGCACTTTGCATCTTTCGACAGTTGTGAGCTGTTTTGTTCAGTTCAGTGAACGATGACTGAGGTACGGGCTGTGGCTATTGCAACTGCCTGGTGTGCGTTGAGTTATTTCAATCTGAGACACGCAAACACATGTTTGAAGTCCCGGCGAAAAATTCGAAAATTTAAATGAGCACATGCTACCCTCTCGAATCCCTTTGACTTGATGCATAAAACCGACTTCGCTTCCAGCGGCTTCGAACTCGGACGAGACGGTCATAAACACTCAGGCACAGCAGTAAAAGGATCATTATCCCTTCGTAAAACAAACAAGAGCCGACGAGCAAACCATTTACACACGCGTGCTTGCCATGAAAAACACAGCCGAGACTAGACAAGGAGACCGTTTACACACTCATCTTGTCTTCATTTGGCATTACTCGGCGAGCATGTAATTCCGGCTATACACGAAAATGCATCAAGCGAGTAGTGATTGTTTTGCTTTCTTCATACGAAATGAAGTCGTGAATGGAGCAATACAAATTTTCGCGCCAGGGCAATCGCTCTTGTGGATTTTTGTGTTGAATTGTTTGAGGCTGTGGAAAAAACACAAATGAAGGAGACTGCAGCATACAAGGAAGTAAAGTAATCGGTAGAATGAAGTAATCTAAATTCATTCATAAACATTAATGTTGTGAAGTGCGTAATGTATATACACACTGAAGATAAACAAGCAAATATACAAAAAACATCATGAAAAACAAACTCATGACCACAAAAACTCAAAAAACACAGCCCCAAACGACGATCGTGTTTGTAAATTTTGCTCTTGCAAGGCAAGTAAATAAAAAAACCTGCCAATTGAATAGAATAACCTTTGAATATTTATGTATTTCGATATTTTTGTTATTGTGAACTAAAGATGCTATGAACTTTGAACAACGAAAGATCTTATGAACTTTATGCTATTATGAGCTTTTGCGCCCGTTCTCACGTGCGCCCGGCGCAGCTTCTCCATTCGCTCCGGAAGAAGATCCGGCCCTGTGTTCGATTTAAAACAGTCACACAACAATCGAGTAATTAATATCGCATTTTTCAGCACTATGCATTTTTATGACTGATTTTCATTCTGATTTTTTATATGTATGTATGTTTGTTTTAGATCTCTCAATGTATTTGCGTACTGAAAGAAATATGAAGTGTCATTTTACTTTAATTGTGTTTTACAAGATTATTTTTATTATCTCATTTGACAATTCGATTTTTAGAATAGCCATCTACATGAGAGATCGATTTATCATTCACTTTAAGCACAATAAATATATTGATATACGCACCTGCATATCTAAAATATTGCCGGAAAATATTTGATCCTGTACATTTTTCTTACAACTCAATGAGAACATTTAAAATCAACCAGCAAAAACTATTTGGTGGGTACATTCTTCGTTTTGTTAATTTCCGATTAAGACATTGTTTCATTTCTTTAAAATTTAGGTACCATGAATGAATGATGGTACGATAGCATGAATAAAATCCATTGCACTTTGTATCATATATAGCTCCTCGGCATAGGCAGGCCGTGGCCTAAAATCTGGCAGGGGCCAGGGACTGAAAGGTTCAAGACATGCGATGATTTTGTTTTTGCTTGTACACGTAATATTCATACAAGTTAGATATATTAGGTGAAAAAAGTTGCAAAAAACAGTACTCGCCAAAAAGAAGATTCTTTTTCATTAGGATAATGCACCGACGCACAAGTCAGTGGTTATCATGACTAAGCTCCACAAACCACCCACCTTATTCACCCGATTTACCATGATCAGACTATTACATGTTCTCTGTATTGAAAAAAAAACTTGGCTAGACGAAAATGTTCAACCAACAAAAAGGTGAGAGCTGAGACGTAGCGGTTTTCCGAGGCGTTGGAGGATTCTGATTATAAGAAAGATATAAAAGCGCTAGAGCATAGATGGAATCAATGCATTTAGATAACAGAAGATGTGGAAAAATAATTTTAAAAAAATTATCAAATTTTCAAGGTTTTATTGGTCCGGCCGAGAAATTTTCGAACAGCCCTCCTATTACTTCAATTTTGAAAGTTCTGCTATTTATAGGATTTATCTTACATAAATCCTTGACCAATCAGTATAAAAGAACCTTTTCTTCGTACAGTTTAATATCGTCAAAAATCAAAGAATCTTCAAAAAACAAGATAGTTTTTCACATTCTCAATTGAGAATGTGAATCTACAATTACTGATTCAATTTTCGCGCCAATCGGAACCCACGCGTTCACCCGTTTGTTCAATCAACTAATAATTTTTACATGCGTTGGTTTTTATTGTAAACATTTTCCATTCTACTCACCAATCAAAGACTTTTCTCTTACTCTTCAAAGTTCTTACAAATCATTTACTGAACCTCTTCTAGACTGACTAATTGATCGAGTACTTGTTGTAGACGCAAAACTATGAGATGAAATTATTCAAATCATACATATTGAATGAGTCATGAAAATCACAGTGCCGACATTATGTCTGTCAAGTTCAAATTAGAATTAGTACACGATGGTGAGTAAGGCTCTTGAATGGGTATGAAAGGTGTTGTAGATTGATTTATTCGAATCAGTGAAAAAAAATTATTCATACATTTATATATTATTGTATGGCATTAATTGTTGGCGCTCGGATTGTTCCTGAACATTTTTTTCAACTTGATGATGATTTACGATCAAAATGATTTAATAATTTAAGATACAATCATATGGGTTAGTTGTTTTTAATAGCGAACAGAATGCTAGAAATTTAAGTAACTCGCAAATGTTATTTGGGAGTGCGTCCAATGTGGAAATATAAGAAATTAATTTTGATAGAACTTGATTACACAAATCTTAAAACTTTGCAAATACTTCATAATTGTAAACAGATGTCGCAGATCACTAGTTCTATAATCTTATCCTTCGAAAAATCCTTCATTCGACAAACATTAATTCTGCAAAAGTAACATCCACATTTATCAGTTTTTTTTTTCACATTAGGCTGCTTTCACATTATACGGTTCCGACTGTACGGCAAAAAACCGTACGGTGATATTTAGCTTATGACAAAAAAAACCGTACATAAACCGTATAGTGTGAGGCTTCTTTCACATTATACGGTTCCGACCGTACGGCAAAAAACCGTACGGTGAAAATTCGAATGAGCAACATGTTCACACTATACGGTTTATGCGCGGTTTTTTTTCGTCACAAGCTCAATTTGTGATTAAATGGTGTGCTGTTTAATGCTCAAATATTTGTTTTTTATAAATATTATAATTAATGTGCAACCAGACTATGCTGTCATTATTGTAAATGCTTGTATTGTATTACATAATTATGTGCTTCAAAGAGACGGATATAGCGATGTAGATACAATGTCGATCACAGGTTTGGAAGAGTTACCACAAGACGCAACCATAAGAGGAGGACTGACTGCAAACAATATTAGAAATGTACTTTGTAATTATTTCGTTTCTAATGCCGGAAGTGTGCCATGGCAAATGGCAAAAATACAAACTGTACAAAATAAACTGTAAATTAAACACGGAAAAGGGTATTTCTACATTAATTCTATCTTTCAAGGAAATAAGTGCGAACCTATGTAAGAAAAGAAGGTAAAATTTAATTTACTTACCAAACGCATTTTTATCTATGGCATTAAGAGCACCAAAATATGGGTGCATTTCTATGCAGACTTCATGCCAGGCATCTTTCGTTGCATTTCTGTCTTTGTAGGTGTCCAGAAATTATTCTTTTGTCACTTTACATTTTACACTTTGCTAAACTGCAACTAAATTGGCTCAAGATTGATTGACCGTACGGTTTGAAACCGTCTAATGTGAAAGCATGCACTTGGTCGCGTGCACCACTGAGTGTCCGGTCGCCGTTCGGGCACCGTGGATTACAGTGGCAGTGTACGGCTCCTTTCACATTATCCGGTTCCGACCGTACGGCAAAAAACCGTACGGCGATATTTTTCTAGTGGTGTGAAGAAGAGTATAGCCTCTTTCACATTTTACGGTTACGGCAAAATGCCGTGGCCGTACCGTGTAGCAGCCGTAGGCTTCTTTCACATTATACGGTTCCGACCGTACGGCAAAAAACCGTACGGTGAAAATTCGAATGAGCAACATGTTCACACTATACGGTTTATGCGCGGTTTTTTTTCGTCACAAGCTCAATTTGTGATTAAATGGTGTGCTGTTTAATGCTCAAATATTTTTTTTTATAAATATAATTAATGTGCAACCAGACTATGCTGTCATTATTGTAAATGCTTGTATTGTATTACATAATTATGTGCTTCAAAGAGACGGATATAGCGATGTAGATACAATGTCGATCACAGGTTTGGAAGAGTTACCACAAGACGAAACCATAAGAGGAGGACTGACTGCAAACAATATTAGAAATGTACTTTGTAATTATTTCGTTTCTAATGCCGGAAGTGTGCCATGGCAAATGGTAAAAATACAAACTGTACAAAATAAACTGTAAATTAAACACGGAAAAGGGTATTTCTACATTAATTCTATCTTTCAAGGAAATAAATGCGAACCTATGTAAGAAAAGAAGGTAAAATATAATTTACTTACCAAACGCATTTTTATCTATGGCATTAAGAGCACCAAAATATGGGTGAATTTCTATGCAGACTTCATGCCAGGCATCTTTCGTTGCATTTCTGTCTTCGTAGGTGTCCAGAAATTTATCCCACAGCTCAGGTCTGGCCTCCACAAGTGTAATCAAAACTTCTACATCTATATCTGTCATTATTCTTTAGTCACTTTACATTTTATACTTTGCTAAACTGCAACTAAATTGGCTCGAGATTGATTGACCGTACGGTTTGAAACCGTCTAATGTGAAAGCATGCACTTGGTTGCGTGCACCACTGAGTGTCCGGTCGCCGTTCGGGCACCGTGGATTGCAGTGGCAGTGTACGGCTGCTACACGGTACGGCCACGGCATTTTGCCGTAACCGTGAAATGTGAAAGAGGCTATACTCTTCTTCACACCACTAGAAAAATATCGCCGTACGGTTTTTTGCCGTACGGTCGGAACCGGATAATGTGAAAGGAGCCTGAATGTGTTGCTCATTCGGATTTATAGCGTACGGTGTTTTGCCGAACGGTGAAACCGTATAGTGTGAAAGCAGCCTTAGCTAGCATAATCATGTGTGCGGACTTGTTATGTAACTCACAATAAAAAATCTGTTATGGAATCTTAAAAAGATATTGCAAACAAAAATATAAAGTATCTACGATGAAGAAAAATACTTACGAGAAATCTCGAAAGAGAAAATTTTTTAATCGTTCAAATAAAACCATCATATTGTAAGAAGCTTATATATTATCAAACCGGAGACAGCTTGCTGCAATATGGGGCAGCCGACTGTTTTCATCATGGTTTTCATGTTTGTGTCAATCAGACAGTAGCAACAACAAGAACAGGCATAATAGCCATATGGGTCTGAATGTTAAGCGCTTTGTAAGTAGCAGCAATAATTGTTGGTGAACTTGAACTCATTTCTTCTTATAATATTCTCGACATTTACTTCAGGGTTTTTTTTGTTTTGTCTATTTGTTGAGTTTCCCGCTTCGCACGTCGGCCGAACTGCGGCTATGGACGAGACATTGATAATAATGCCGATGGCGTTGATGTTCTTTTTTTTTTATTTTTTCGCGCTTGTCTCGATGTCTTGAGTGTGGGTGGAGGTGGTTTTGATATTGTTGTTTTATTTATTACAGTTCGTAATTGAAGACGACTCGTTGAGTTGTAGCAGGTAAGAAGAAGATTCAAGCGAAACCTACAGGTGGTTTTTGTGGTGAGACGAGTTTTTGGTTTAGAAATGGGCGTGATGGAAGAATGCGGCATGAAACGTGCGTTGGTTGAAGTTGACTGGAATTTGAAGTGAAAAATTTGTGCAGTTTGGTGAATTGAAGTATAGGTTTACAATACTTTTAAACAAGAGGTGGCCGACCAGATTTCAAACAGGAAATAAATCATGCATTTTTTGTGCCGAGTGAACATGCTCAATCCAAAAAGTGCACAGTGCTCACCACAGTGAACTAAAATATATTCCTCAATAACCATTTCGCATTAGCAAAGATAAAATCTCCAACGAGAGGACGTCATATAACAATTAGATCTGTTATTTCAACACCAATCAGTTCAAGCCTACACACGTACAACAAATTGCAATTCTTCGGGTCGACTTTAATGTACATATGCATACCCACTGCGACCATTCCAAGCCATTTGCCAATCAATGTCAACATCGATGCCCCCATCGTCCATGCCATGCCACCAGGAAAATGCGCTACTCAGGCTCGTCGAAATCGAGACAATCGAACATCTCGCAATCGATCATTCGGTCGGTCAAGTCATCGACAGTCGGTTGACGGCAATTGAGTGAGCCATTAAGCACGTTTCGTTGGCGCAGCCAATAAAAAAATGTTCAAATATTTCAGCAAAAATATTAAGTGCTATTATTTGATCAAACTGCAATTTTTTGGGAAATATTGATGTATAAAAGGATATGTTTACCTTAAGTTAAAATTAAGATATCTTTAACTCTTTGGTGGCGGTGGGCATGTTAGTGTATAAGCACACCAGTTAACACAGTACGCTTGTAGAACCGCTTCTGAAGAATAGATTTGAATGGATTGGATATACTATTTAGTAGATTTTTTTACGTGTGCATACATATGGAATGTAATGATCAGATATGCATGGAAATTTGAATGGCTAGCATTTATCATGTATAAATGGCTGGTAGTTTTGCTAAAACTATTAAGTCTGATCAAAGTGTATGATCAAATATTATATGAAGTTGAGTTTTGTCATGCTGTTACGTATGTTCAAATAAAATCTGCTTTTAGATAGTGCAGTTTGAAAGCATATCATGTATCGAGTATTTTCGTACTTGCGAGTATTTTATTCAAATATTCAAAAAGTTTTTAGGGCAAAAGTAGCTGAAATCGGCCAATTTTGGGTTAGAGTGGTTTCGGACATAACGGGCCAAGACCTATTGCTGTGATACAAACATTTCGGTTTTGTAGGGGAGTAAGGGGTTTTTTGGCCATAGTTTGGCAAAGACTGCCTTTACCGCGCTTTCAATGATTGAAAGTGGTCGGGGAGTACAATAGTGATATTTTAAGGATGAAAAAAATTTTTATGGGGAAAATTGAGCAAAAACGTAGAATTTTCCCAATTTTTTTTTGCGTAGCTTGAATTCGGGGACATTTCTGAGCTGTTTTGAGCGAAATGTTCATACAAGTCTGGGAAAAAGTGGCCTAGTTTCGAAGATATGGCAAAATGAAATCCGCCGGAAAACCGACCGGAAAAACTGAAAGTAGCACTAAAAGTGCTAAATAAGAAAAGGTTGAGATCCTTTTTGGTTCGCTGATTGGCTTCTCCGGCTGTGCATTATGCCGTATCTTCGAAACTAGGCCACTTTTTACCAGACTTGTATGGACATTTCACCCGAAACAGCTCCGAAATGTCCCCGAATTCAAGCTACGCAAAAAAAAAAAAATTGGAAAAATTCGACGTTTTTGCCCAATTTTCCCCACAAAAATTTTTTTCGTCCTTAAAATATTACTATTGTACTCCCCGACCACTTTCAATCATTGAAAGCGCGGTAAAGGCAGTTTTTGCCAAACTATGGCCAAAAAACCCCTTACTCCCCTACAAAACCGAAATGTTTGTATCACAGCAATAGGTCATGGCCCGTTATGTCCGAAACCACTCTAACCCAAAATTGGCCGATTTCAGCTACTTTTGCCCTAAAAACTTTTTGAATATTTGAATAAAACACTCGCAAGTCTGAAAATACTCGATACATGATATGCTTTCAAACTGCACTATCTAAAAGCAGATTTTATTTTAACATACTTAACAGCATGACAAAACTCAACTTCATATAATATTTGATCATACACTTTGATCAGACTTAATAGTTTTAGCAAAACTACCAGCCATTTACACATGATAAATGCTAGCCATTCAAATTTCCATGCATATCTGATCATTACATTCCATATGTTTGCACACGTAAAAAAATCTACTAAATAGTATGTCCAATCCATTCAAATCTATTCTTCAGAAGCGGTTCTACAAGCGTACTGTGTTAACTGGTGTGCTTATACACTAACATGCCCACCGCCACCAAAGAGTTAAAGATATCTTAATTTTAACTTAAGATAAACATATTCTTTTATACATCAATATTTCCCAAAAAATTGCAGTTTGATCAAATAATAGCACTTAATATTTTTGCTGTTTTTATTGGCTTCGCCAACGAAACGTGCTTAATGGCTCACTCAATTGCCGTCAACCGATTTTCGATGACTTAACCGACCGAATGATCGATTGCGAGATGTTCGATTGTCTCGATTGTCTCGACTGCCTCGATTGTCTCGAATCGCTCGATTATCTCGAATCGCTCGATTATCTCGAATCGCTCGATTATCTCGAATCGCTCGATTGTCTCGATTATCTCGATTGTCTCGATTATCTCGAATCGCTCGATTACCTCGAATCGCTCGATTGTCTCGATTATCTCGATTGTCTCGATTATCTCGATTGCAACAATCGAATCCAACTTAAATAATCGAGATGTTTCGAGATATTTGAACAATCGAAACAATCGAGTTTAATATATCGCAATCGCGCATCACTAGTACATACTATCTACATGCAACATATGTACGGAATGCACATTCAGTTTCTGGGACGACTGTGCCGCAAATAAGGTCAACAAAGTGGTCGGCAAAGTCCGCGAATGGTAGAGCTGGTAAAATCGAAAATTGCAAGTAGCCGAGGCAAAATAGGAAGCCAGCGCTCTGGCATATGATCGGACGGATTTGGATAATAATGGAGTCGGCATACATTGATGAGCATGCGTGAATTATTTAACATGCCGCGTATGATCACGGTAGCGCAGAAAGCAAATGGTCGTTTATTGTGGTCGGTGGATGTGATCAATGCCTTCTAGAAGTACGGGCCGTCATGCTACGTAATCGTTTTAGCTATGACGTCAATTAATCGGGGAATTTTGACATTTCTAACAGGCAGTGTCAATCAATTGTATCGACAGAGAATCGACACAAAACATCACATAACCTAACAAAAACTGATAAAAATTTCGTAGCGAATTTTTTCAATTATACTGCACGCACCGCAAGCTATTCACTAGCACTGTTTTGCAGATCCCACTTTATTTTCACTTCCCTCACTTTAACACAACCTGTACAATTAACATTTTCCGCGGACGTCCCATAGGACTACCTGTGTTTTTCGCGACATTTTTCTCGCAAACTGTGACGCCATCATTCTGCATGAAGGCCTGCATTTCTAGAAGGCAATGATGTGATGGTCTGTATTGAAACAGTGTTGGATACTTATGCTGAACAATATATTCTTGCTGTTAATGAGTTAAACGTGTTCTAGTACGTTCACCTAAAGAACGGACTGCATTTTTAGTAGGCGCGCGAGAACTCTATGCGTTGTGCAATTACAATGTTAAATTTATTGCTCCTATCTACGATCTGTACTAAATTTTAGTCACGCATACGTGTACTCAGCCATCGGATATTAACCGTACATGCATTCGTTCACATCGTTGTAATGCGAAAGAAATTATTGATTTGCGAAACGTTGAAGAAATTGTTGAGATAGAATTTCATTTATTAGTATTGCTGGCTATTATAAAATAAGAAGGAGATAATAAATAAGTAGTTGTTGGATGAATCAATGCTTCGATTGAGATTTCGCATCTTGATTTTTCCCTAAGATTAATAAAACTGATCTATTTTAAAAGCTGTACAGTATTTCCGAGCACGTTTTGGGGGCAACCATTACGCTTCAT
Organism: Nemotelus nigrinus; assembly: GCA_947369275.1. Taxonomy (NCBI): domain Eukaryota; kingdom Metazoa; phylum Arthropoda; class Insecta; order Diptera; family Stratiomyidae; genus Nemotelus; species Nemotelus nigrinus. The sequence continues at coordinate 132,647,891 of OX376373.1, read as the reverse complement.
AACTGCTAAGTGCTTTAGAGTCAAAGAAAATGAAGCTAGCCTTGGCAACCGTGAGGATACAACTCGAAAATCTTTAGCTGAATAAAGTAACCGCGAATATTGGGTATACAAGTACGTTTTAAAGGATTGTCAACAGAGGACTCCAGTAATGTTTAAGCATAACGGACCATATTGCAGCTAACTTCTTGTTGAAGTGTCATCATTTAACCACGCTTAACAGTATGTGTCATTTCATCAAAGTGTAAACAACATATTTTTTTTGTGCAACGACCATGTCAGCTCTTGTTCCTACAAAACTTCATTCGCAGGAAGCTTTGGTATTTTACTTCCATCTGAAGAAAGGTGCAGCAGAAAGTCGTCGAGTGCTGTGTCTTAAGGAGAGCATGCACCATCAATTTCAACTTGTGAGCACTAGTTTTGACGTTTCAAAAGTGGTGATTTTGACTCAATAGACAAATAGCGCAAACGAAGGCCATCAACGTTTGCAGACGCCGAATCGGAGGCAATTTTGGACGAAAATCCGTACCAAACCTAAGAAGAACTTGCGAAAATGTTATACGTGACTCAACAAGCCATTTGATTACGGTTGAAAGCCATAGATATGGTCCAAAAGGTCGGAAACTGGGTGCCTCACGAGCTCAAACCAAGAGATGTCTAACGGCAGTTCACTGTTTGTGAAATGCTCCTTCAATGGTACAAAACGAAGTGTTTTTTTCCATCGTATTATCACTGGCGATAAAAAGTGGATTTAGTACGACAATCCAAAGTGCAATAAGCATGGCAAACCCGGACCATCGACGCCAAAGCCAAATATCTATGGCAGCAAGCTAATGCACTGCATTTGGTGGGACCAGAAAGGAATCCTTTGCATACGTATTTCTGAAAAGGTAGTCAAACGATCGACAGGGCTCTCTTCAGACAACAATTTGTGTGATTGAAGCGAGCGATTGCGAAAAAACGGCCGAAAGGGGCAACCAATCATGAGTCCTTGATCTTCTACCATGATAATGTTCGGCCACATATCGCACAAGTGATCAAAACCTATCTTGACGGTACCGGAAGGGAAGCCCTAACCGACCCGCCTTATAGCTCAGACATTGCACCATCAGACTAATATTTGCTCCGGTCGATGCAGAACGCCCTTGTAGGGGTATCAAAATTTGGCTTAATACTTTCTTCGCCTCCAAAGACGGGTAATATTATTGGCCCGGAATCCATGCACTGCCGAAATAGTGAGGAAAAAATCATAGCGTTGAATAAAATACATTGTACCGAATTTGCCCAATAAAGTTTCAAAATCGATATAAAATCCTTTAAAACTTACTTGCATACACAATAAATAAAAAAAAAACTGAAAAAAGGTAAATAGCTCTTGCAAAGAATCTCGAGTAAATACGTGGGTGACCCAAAGTTCTTCAACGGGTTTCGCTACAAACTACTACGGTTCAAAACTTTAGAATCTTTAGAATTGAGTAAATGACACATTCAAATAATTCTTTTTAAATAAAATACACATAATGCATATCATACTTAAGGAGCTATACGTAGACACAAGGTCAATAAAAATCGACTTTTCAAGAATTTTTCCAGGGAAAATGTTGATTAATTAACATGAAAATTAATATTGATATTTGAAATAATAATGATTTGTAAAAAGCTCTACAGCCAAGTTCTTGAAGATAAATACGATAAATAAAAATGAGAAAACAATAAAAAAAACTCTAGCGCACCTGAACCGCTAGAAAACTAATTTTCGAAGAAATTGTCTTTGAGTGACAATGTGGTTTGACGTAATACACTTTTTTGTAGAATCATATCAACCATTCCTTGTTCAAAGCAACAGAACTCAACTATAACACAAATTATGAAAATGTTCAGTGCTGGCAACATTTTCCCAACGAAGCAGCAATAAGTTAACCTTCACAAGCTCATACTTAAATCAACTTATCCTTTGAATTTCGTTCTTATCGGAGGATTTCATCGAAAGCTTCAGCGGTTAAACGTTGTTTGAGGCTGCCATCCGAAAAATGTTCAAAACTCGGAAAATTTAATAATTGGTTTCTTAGTTTTATTGCAAATGTTTTGCATATGTGTATGTAATTTGAAGCATCTGTTGATGCAATAGTTACGAAAGTGGCAAATGCTGGTTACCCTGTGTCAGCACCAAAGCAAAATATATTCCAAATCTGCTTCACGTTAAGTTAAACCCAACCAGTAAATTTCGTTTCGATTGAATCACTGCGCTAGAAGTTATACGGGTGAAAAAAATTTTAGGGTTACCACCCTCAAAACTTTTCAAATTTTTAAAACGTTAATATTTGTTGTTAATTTTCATTGCAGGATCGTTCCCATTTGCAAATCTAATGACATAATCGCGCCGTAAAGAAATTCTAAAAAATTACAAAAATGGTCATAGCTGGCAACCCTTTCACGATTTTTGTACGAAATTCCTATGATATTTGGCTCACATCAAAATCTTTTTACTACATAAATTTCATTTTGATATCATGACTGCACCGGAAGTTATAGGAAAAAAAGCTTTATTTTGCTGAGCAAATTTGCAAGATTTAGGAGACAAAAATTACCATAGCTGGCAACCCTATTCTAATTTTTCAGCCAAATTTTCACCAAATGTTATCTTAAGTAAGAACCAAATATTGTGCGAATTTTGTTTAAATATGATGCCTGAATCGGAAGTTATAGGCCAAAAAGCTGTTTTTTTTCTCAGTGATTTTTCAAGATGGCACCACTGCCACAGGGTTGCCTGCATTTCAAAATCATTCCTATCAGACCTGGTCCTAGTTAATACCAACATGTTCTGTAAATTTCATTATGATCGGATTATCCGGTCGTCAGTTCTCGTGAACAGAACTTTCGAGTGCTGAAAATAGAGGTAATTTAGTGATGGGTTACCGTTCTTGCGCAAATCGGAATTTCAAAAACTTTAAATTGATATGATGCACAAACGTTAAAATTTATCAATGATTTGAATTTTTTGTCAAAAATCAAAAAATTTTCAGGAGGTTCAATGATTTGAAGGATTTTTTTTTAAGAGCCTGCCGCAGCTACAGGGTTGCCCGCACTACCTTGGAAATTCATGTGTATTAAACTTTAGTCAACATCAATACGCTCAGCAAATTTCACGATGATCCAATGTTTCGGTCAGATGTAATGACAAATCAAAATTTGAAAAAAAATCCTTGCCTACTTTTAGGCACGCTGCACCCACATACGGCTCAAAATTTCCAATTCTTTACCATAAACAAGCTTAGGACATAATAAGATTTCATTCCCAATACTTTTTTTGAACAAAAATTCACGCTGCTTGGAAATATAGGAGTACCTCAAAATTCACTAAAACGCTCGCCGCCGCCAAAAGGTTTAGGATATCTGAATTTCAGCAAATTGTGGACCTACCTACTAAATACATCTACGTTCTCCGAAAGTTTCAACTCAATTGAATCAGCCACTCCAGAGATTATCTCCCTTAATCATTTTGATGATATATATATATATATATATATAAAGAAATATGAATTTTCGGCGAAACGAGTTTAATACTACTTTTCTTCGAAAATTAGTAAAAAGATTTCGTCAGCATAAAGTATTATCTAAATTAATCGACAGAATAAGCAAAACTTTAACTTGTAACAAATTCGCGGCTTCTCAAAGAAGCAGAAAAATGGCAAAAAATGACTGAAAAAATGACGACAAAAATTTTGGCCTTAAATTGTTTAGACATGGACAATATCTTTCGATGAGAACAAAACCTTCGATGATCACTATAAACCTCATAGAACGATGGCAGCTGTATGACATCGAAAAAGGACTTCAGAAAAGGTTAATCAACTCGGGGCAGCGCAGAGGTTCATCTTCGGTCCTGATCTCTAGAGTGCGTGGACTGCTGCGCCTAGAAATACCCGTAGATGTCTTTTTGGTGGGTCACGCTCAGTAACGGGAACCTTAGGAGCGAAAAATGTCCGGCGATGGCTTAAAGCTAACGCTGCCGAAGAGAAGAGTCTGCTGACAAAGTGAAAAATAAAGAATACCATTTCAATGCCAGTGGGTCCTACAGAGCTCCAGCCCAGCACGTTGGTAAGGTATTTAGTAGCAATGCTGGATGGGGGCGACGGCCAGTACAACACGAGTAGAAATTTACACGAGTGCACTGGCAACAAAGAAATTTAGAGCATGGATTGAAAGCGTCCAGCACAGAGACGCATCTGGCCTCTTACTACCATACGGAGTCGGAAGCTGCAGTGCTGGTGGTGTCGGAAAGATTTATTGGTGCAAAAACGGAAAAGAGGGAACTATATTCGCTCTGAGTTGGGAAGTACTGAGCTCTATCATTAGCATGAATTAAAACCTTCCATCTTTAGCAACGGTTGGGGTCGAAGTGACAAAATCGCTGTACGGCTAGATTTATAAGTCTTCTGGACTAAGGGTCATCCGAAATCCGCACACGGCTGCTGTATAGTCAAACTAGCCTCATAGATCATTTCTCATGCAGATTTGGGTACTAACTCCGAGCTTTTATCTGTGCTTCGGAAGAGGTAGATGGATATAAGCCCTCGATATAAGTATGGACGATTTCAAGGTCAGCACTACATAGGAGATATCCGCAATATCCTAATCGTTAGCTCTGTAATAAAATCAAGCTAAAAGAAGTACGCTAGTCTGGACAGTTAGCTGCTGTTAGCTACTTTTGTTAGCTTCTAACGGGACATGGTTCCTTCAGAAGATATCTGATCCTAATGGGAATGGTGGGCACACAGTTCTACCTGCATTGTTTGTGTGCAGTCAGCTTACAAGTTTGAGAATCTACGCGGGATTTAATCGTGGGGGATGATGTACACTTAAGAAAACTGGCGTATAGTCTCAGCATATGTTCGGGGAAAATTGAACAAGCGTTGTTTGTGAGCAACAATCGGTGAGCAAGTACGACCACGTTGAAGCAATGCGAACTTTTGTGCGTTGTATGCAATCTGTTATTTTAGCGTTATTCATGAAAAAATTGCCGCCGCATGAAATTGTTTGCCCGACATTGTGATAATACTTCGAATTTCATAACAATCAATAATCCTCGGTTTCATTTTGGTTTGCATTTCAGTATTTTTAGTATTCAGTATTTTGCATATTCTTCAAAATATGGAAAAAATGTTTCTGAATTGATCGAAAGTGACGATGAAATATTGCCGGATAGGTGAAAAACTTTTTTGAAGATGGACCGGATAATGTGGAATCAGATGCTGATGCTATAGACAAGTAATCAATCAGCCGAATGGAAAAATGAAGAGTTTCTAAGACTATCTTTTCCATTTTTGTCTCGATTTGGCCTTACAATTGAATAACCAAAACAAACATACTGCATTTTTACTTTGAGAAATTTATTAATAATAATTTTGTAGGATTTATTTTGGAGCAAAAAAAAACACGTATGCTCGACAGTTTTTTGAACAAATTCAGCTTTACTTTAAGATATCTCGCATGAGTTGATACCGATAATTGAGAGATGAGAGTGTTTATTTTTCTACTAATTTTACAAGGATTAATAGGAAAACCTTATCACGAGCTGTATTTTTCAAAACGTGAGAGTTTCGAGACTCTATGTCAAAATAAAATGTTCCAGGTGCTAGTGAAATGTTCACATTTTTTGTAATACTGTGCTCTTATACGAGTAATAACAGTGATTCGAAAATTTGCAGCAAAAAACCTTCCAAATCGATCAAATCTTGGAATATTTGCGAAATAAGTACTAGTTTTTATATGTACCAGGTAAGGAAATATCAGTAGATGAGTCCATTTTTCTATTGAGAGGAAGACTATCTTCGAAACAGTACACATCAAAAAGAAGCCGATTTGGTTCTAAATTGCTCATGCTATGCGAAAGTAAATCTGGATGCATAAGTGAATTTATGTGCAGGAGAAAATCCGTGATTGTAGGAACAATGCAGAAGAATGGAAGGAGAAAACCATACGATATCACATTTCAGCTGTTCAAACCAAAAAAATTGTTTAAACAGAAAGACGAGAGAAAATGCTATCAAAACCGGAATTTATCGTTGTTTATTTAATATTTAATACATCCTTTGAATATCATTTTGATCTGATGATCCAGTCAAAAGTTCCCACAGTGCTAAACGGAACAGGCAATTTAATGAGTGGCTAGAAATTTTTAATTTTTAAGTTGATAGAGTAGAAACAGCACTATAATGTATATTATGATCTGATGATGGCATCAAAATTTAACACAAAACAAAATTGGAAAAAAATTCTGTGCCTATGTTAAGTGATAACGTAACATAAGTTCCTGAATTTTTGTGTTGCTAATTTGAATTATTTTTCACTGTGCGAAAAAACCCCCATGGTGAAACGGGTTGAACCACGCCTTCCTGTTAACAGGTTATTCGAAATTAGTCACTGCAATATTTTTCGATTGAGACAACATAAATGTAGGTCCATATACAATTTCTTAGCTTAAATGTATCTGAAAAGTATTCAAGCATCTACCAGCTATCCATCGTATTTCAAATTAATGATGCCATTGCAAATGGCATTCTACTAAAATAATAGAAACAGAGAAAAACAAAGAAAAATTCAAATAGCATTAACATTTGTTTGTTTCCATTAGTGAGGTTTGTGTCCGATATCATACATCTTAAGAATAACTGTAGAGTAATAGGCCACTACAAACATATTTGCAGCCTCTCTGATACATCCACTCACTGCACATAAAAATAATATGTACTTCTTAACTAGCTCTTCAGTACTCGTAACTCATCAGTATTATAACTTCCTTGTCTCAATTTTATCCCTATAATAAAGTGCAGTTGACGATTAAAAGTCCATTCGTTTATTTTATATTCCATGATTTCGTCCGTACAATTTGAAAGCATATACTGCCACCTTAAATCAAAAATGCAAATAAATACTCCGACTATGGTGAAAATGAAAATTAAGACCGATTTTCTATTTATTACTGAAAAAAAAAATTTAGATTAAGGAATTCTGAATATATACGTTAAGTATTTATATTGCATCTTGTGAAGTATAAAAAGAAGGAGAGCTAAAATTTGTGTACCTCCAACGAATTTCATGCATTTATAACGCCCACCCAACGATTGTGAAATTGTAATTTTTGCGAAATCTGTGCCTGCCACTATATTAAGTGAATGTCTGTACTTGCTACCATATTAGGTTTGCATTGGAAGAACCAACAAAGATGCATCTTCTTTCCATTTTATTTTATTTCCATTTGCAAGAGTTTGGACAATTGCATGTGCTCAAGTCGATTAGCACTTGCTAAGTTGCAGGTTTTCATTACGAAAATTGAAAAATTTATGGTAGCGAGCTCTAGTAGAAATCAATGACAGATTCAGATAAGTGTAATTGTAGGTGTGTAGTCATTGTAGATACAGTTGTATATAAAAATTTGCACAAAATATTCAGGTAAACAGTTTCATTCGTATTGTGAATGGAAATTTTCGAACGAATGAATGAATGCTAATGAAGCTGTTGCAGACGATGAAATTTATGAAATTCAAATTTTGTGGGTTTTATTAGTGTGTGGACTGTTAGTTTTTTAACCTGATCAAACTAATGATATGAAGTAAATATCGACTGGTTTCGATAAGTTAATCTGATCAAATAACGCTAACTACTGTCTGAAGGTTTTGAATTTGTTATTTTTGTGTTTTAGATCCTGAATAAATTAAATGAAAATTAATTTTGAAAATAGTTTTTTTCTGAATGAAAGCAAAGTTTACTACGGTTTTACAGGAAATATCAATATAATTGCTGTAAATGCTACAACCAGAACTTCAAGTATAAATGTACAAGCCAATTAGGACAATAACAAATTACAACTAAACTTTTTCATAATGGCAACGATTTAACTAATCTACAATTTTTCCAGAAATTTGTCTATGCATGACTTTGGCTCAACACCTTCGCGCCACAGCCCATTAATTTTGATTTAATGTGTTTAGCCTTAGACATCAGTTGGCTTTTAAATTAAATAGGCATTCCCAAGATCACTATCTATAGCACCTATTTTTTTTCAAAGTCTAGTAATAAAACAACGTTTCAATTAATCTCATTGCGACCATCAAAACTCATTTATTTGTGTCCATGCAAATGTCAACATGAACACGTTGCTTCTATGCATATGAACATAGTACTTTCACTCAAACTGATTCAAATTAAGGCCAACATTTCACTTCACCACTCTTGCACACAGGCACTTTGACTGTTTCGCAAAAAAAAAACTAACATACTTCTACCGAAAGGAATATAGTATCCTTATTTGACCATATGGTGATACGTACGGGATGTGGCTATGTGCAGCCTGTTTAGTTCTGAACGGTGTCCATTAACGTAATTAGCTAAAAGAAGTCGAATAAGATATGGAACCAGAAAGGACATGGTATCTAGAGTTGCTCCCACGTGAATTATTCGCAAAACAATTTTGTTAATTGTATGGAGTGTATCACTTTGTTTGTATCTGTTTGAATGCGGAATGTGTTTCGAAGATAATTAAAACTGAACTTAGGACTGTTTTAATAGAATATTTTCAGTCAAGTCATGTTTTATTTCCAGCTACACCAGAGCGATGGCTTAAAGGAGGAGAATAATTGAATTATAAAATATTGAGTATGAGTTTATTTGAAGATTTGTTTTAATCTGCATATGGAATTTTGGCTTCGACCAACACTATTTTTGGACAAGAGTCAACTGATCAGATTAAAAAAATCAATCATTTTTTCATATCGAACTGAAGGCTTTGAAACTTGATTTATTTCACATTTGTTCAGTTTTGCTACTATTGTTTACATAGGATGCGATACTTAGTACATTTTACACGTTTTGGCGCATTTTATACATTTTGATACGTATCATCATACAACTTACACCTACACTGGGCGCAAAAAGTTAATCTCATTTGCACAGGAAATGAAGGATGTTTAGGATGATTAGGATGATTAGAACAATTTTAGTATAAAATATGATATTTTATCAAAATCAAGAAACACGTTATTGACTGTAATTACGGCACAATATCATAGTAAACCAGCAATCAATAATATATGTGTAAATATTTATGTGTGTTAAGGCAAACGTCTAATACTTAAGAATTATATACGTTTAAAATTATTAAATTTCGACAGTTTTACCCATTTTATTAGATTAGCAAAATTATTTTGGCTTTGAATACTCTTTAGTATAACGTATCGTCGAAAATACTCGTTTGTTCATATCAGTGGCGATGGGTGAATTATTTATAGAGGGAAGCTGAATAAAAAAAATCTAACATATAAGTGTAATAACGATGTATGTCATAAATACCTTGAACGTGCACTTACTAAATGAGCGGCTGCTTAAGAGATCCCAGCTAAAAAAAATGATAGTCACATATTGGTCAACGAATCAGAGAGCAGTATTCAAAAGGACACTTTCAATATACTTGAAACCATTTGTCTTTATTTAAAAAATGTATTCAAGTATTGCAAAAGTGACCTTTAAAGGGCCGTTCTGAGCATCCAGAACATGATATTTAAAAAACGAAAAGTGAAAAAGTAAAATAAGTAATACAATTCATTCAATTAAATTTTAGAAAAAAAAAATGTAAAAAAAACAGCATTAATAAGTACCGACCAAAACTAAAAATTTCATTCCTTGACATAACGTATCAATTTTTTTTTATTCATATTTTAAAGCAATCCTTCGACTTTTTTTTACGAAATGTGCGAGCACATTTTCGTAATATTTAGGGTTATTTCTTACATTTAGGAGCAACTGTTTTTCGATGGATAGAAGTGCTAAATTCGACAACCTATCATCATTTTGAGAAATTCTTAAATATGTGTGTATCCTCTTTAAAGCAGAAAATGACCTTTCTACGGAAGCAACAGAGACCAGAAGTGTTAGAAAGGCTTTACACACAACTTGGGGAAATGCATCTTTTAAGATGTCATTTTTTAAATTTTTTAAAATAAAATTATATACTCCGCAAACATTCAACATGTTTAAGGATCGAGTAGTGTATACAACTTTCAACTCATTCTTCAAGGAAGTAAATTTTTTTGGATTGCGTAACACATAGTAAATCTAAAAATGATAATTCACCGAATGAGCTGTAGCGGCTTTTAATTTGGCTGACATTATTGTCTTTAATTTCGATGAATAGACGCTAATAATAAGTCTTCGAATCGATATCTTAGTCAAACCTTCGCCGTTTTTGTAGCAACTGAGCAAACTCTTGAACTTTATCGAAAATTGAATTCATTCATTAACTGAAGACTTATCCAAGACTCAAATAAATTAATTTCTATCATCGATGCTTTTACATCGATTTGTTTGCTTTGTAACAATGCAAAAAGAATATCAGTTTTGCGAAAATTTCCGAGAAAGTATGAAGAAAGAAACAGAGCTCCATACCTTCCATTTTTCGGCACAGACTTTCCGCCTGAGAAAGCGAATTGCCCCAGTTTTTTGGATCGTTTAACATAGTGCTAAAACTATCTATCATATCTAGTCTCGAATTGAAAATTACATTTATTATACGCGAATGATAATCCCAACGAGTTTCCGAAACGCCTGGTAAACGCCGGTCAGATATTTGTTTTAGAAGGTTAGAACGTTTGGTTGATTTGCTAAAAAAAACGCACAATGCTGCTCACGCAACCGAAAAACATTTTCAATTCAGGTATAATCTCCAATGATCGGGATATTACTAAATTTAAGATTTGAGCGTAGCAAGGAATAAAAACAGTCATTGGACAAACTTCGCGAATTTTGGTTTGCATACCGCCGTGCTCTCCTGACATTACTGCAGCGCCATCGTATGATTGTCATATTAATTTTTCTTTGCAATCATATGTTTTAAGAATCTGCAGGGCTTGACACAATAATTCTTCTGCAGTACGATAAGCGCTAACGTTTAAAAAAAACTAATCTCTCTTCAACTCCAGTTTCCAACAAAAACCGTAAAACGACACTCAATTGTAACCTGTGACTCACATCTTGGGTTTCATCGATCATGATTGCCACGAATTTAGCTCTGTGAATTTAACTTATTATTTCTTGTTTTAACACTTCGGCGACACTAATAATTAAATCATTTTGAATATCGCTTGAAAGACCCGAAAATACCACATTTTGTGAGGATGCAGATTGATTCAAATGCGATTCCAACAAAGTATCGTATTTGCTTAAGAAACACAAAGTCTTGTCGCGGAACAGCTGTGAACAGCCGCCACCACAACAGAAATTTTCGGCCTGACCTGCTACCCTCGCGTGACATATGGTGCCGGCTAGTCACCGGTGTCGTGGGTTAATTGAGGGGCAGGCCAAGCCCTAGCTGTGTCACGCATTACGCACATGGACCAAAATAAAAAAATTAAATAGGATGGGAAGAAGGGAGCCCATCTTCCATTCATGGCCTCACTGAACCTATATGACTAATTTAGTTAGACATCGCTAACTGTTAAATACAAGGAGGAAAAAAAAGCAAAATAAAACACAGGATTTGCCACAAATAAATAAAGTAACAAATATATTCTACCGTAAAAAAAGAAAAGAAAATTCAAAATTTAAAACCTAATTATAACACTAAAATATAATTTATTATATGAAATTTAAAATTCAACTGATTTAAAATTTAAAAAAAAAAATAACTCAACACTAATTAAAATTCAAAAATCATATAAACGCAATAAAATTTTAAAATAAAAATTTTCACTTACCAGGGAGTCCAGACGACGGTACCGTTTCCTCACCCACTGAACATTTTTGATTGATTTCAATTTTTCATTTATAAAAACTATAAACAACAACCAATTTACTGCTTCAATTTCAACTTTTTTTGTTTATATACGGAAAATATATAATTTTTGCATAAGGCTTTGTTTAGCTCATTAGCAGTGGCGATTCAATTATTTCCGAATTCACAGCAGAAGAGCAATTTTAGGTGGGCAATTTATGATTTCCAAGTCAGTTCGCTAGCATTAACAGTTATCAACTGAATATTATATGAATTCATTGATTTTTTTCTCTAGAATTTTCTTCTGACGTGCGCATCCAACATCATAATTAACTGTTCCAGCACTCAAGACAGACAACCGATGGAGATCTCATAAAATTTCAAAGAAGTCTCTTTTCACAGTATTATCCATTGAATTCACAGTCTCGATCACGAAATTAGTGGTAAATGTACATATAGCAAAAGTTCTAGGCAAATCGAACTGAACGCATCGCGAACTCAGCATTTCCGCATCACAATTGTAGCAATTTAAATCAGATTCGCGATAAGTCTGTTTCACTATTTACTCACATCCATCACAAAACTATCAAAAAGTCACTTATTACGATGTTGATGCAATATTACGATGTTTTCAATTATGTAATGGTAAAAGTGACCGTAGAGAGTAACACCACATCGGCAAAATGGCCGCACAATAAGCAAATACCATCTACCAAATCGCCCTCGACTAAGAGTAAAATCTTGCTAAAAGTTTTATTATACTTTTACTTTCCAACTCAACACTTCAACAAAACCAACGTTTCCGCCCGTACAACGTTCGGACCACCGTCCTGCAGCGCCAATTTCTTTGTCCAATTCCACACAAGAACCAATCCCCCAAATTCATTCCGTGATCCCTCGAATCGCGCCAATATCCACTTTTCTCCAAACAGATACGACGTACAGTTCTCTCCCAACCTTCACCGCCAAGCGCCAAAACCCAATTCCAAAAAAACTTCGACCACAGCCAAATCTCTAAACTGACTGCCTCTCAGTCCGTATCTGTGAGACTTGCTTCGCAAGCCGCCACGTACCGTTCTCACCAGCCGTTATCAGCTATGCACCTGTTGCACAGCACACGCAAGCAGCACCCAACATTTCCAGCTTCACTGGCCTTATAACGCAGCTGGTTCAAGTTTCGTTGCAAATCAGCTGCGGTCAGGCTAGTGAACCCTATGCTATGCAATGCAACATTTGAAAATCAAACGCATATACATAGCCTGTTTTTGGATGGCCATGCAATGCATTTGACCGTCGAATGCAGCATTGCATACGCAATGTTTGTAGGTGCGTGTGCGCGTGGTGGCGGCAAGGCTGTTCCATTACAGTCTCAATATAATTGCCCCGATTATTTGATGCAGATTTTTCATCATGGCCACTAAAAGTCAATTCCTGCTTGCGCAAAAATACAACTGTGTCTATAAAGCGTCTCATTTCCGATTCTTATCAACTTTTCTATTGTGCACTTCATATGTTTGGCATAAAGAGATATCAATTCGGTTCGCGCCAAACTCATGTAATGATAAACAACTGCGAATATGTTTTTCGGTTTGGGTATGTTTTTTGGACGAATTTGCAAAATTGTTTATGTCTGAAAAACCTGTAAGGCTCCAAACACTATTTGACTTAGAAAACAAAAGGCAAGGGAAACAAAACATTTAATTTAATTTGCAGCCACCGGTTAGCCATGAATATTTTTCATAAAGTGATTCATCAAAATGCTTGAAAAATCCATCATTACGTTTGTAATCTATTTTTAATTATGGTTTGGCGTGACCTAATTCAATAACTACTTTTTTCTGCTGAAAAGATATCCTATTAAATTTGTGCTCCTCTTGCAACAAAAAATCTGTCAAACAACATTCAACGCAAATTAGATCCATCTCGAGTTTTCAAATATTAACCAGAAATAAAAGCCTACTTTTTCTAAATGCTTACTCAACTTATTTGATGTCCTTTAAGCACATGCAACAAAACCCCACTAGAGCAAAATGAAATTAAATATTACCGAATAAATAAAATTTGCCATTAGAACAAATGCTCATTACACAAAGAAAAATTACAAACACTGTATTTAACACGCGATTAATGGTAAACAAATGCTAGCACTGACTAACAATATCGTAAAAGACAAGCCATTAACTATTTTCATCGCTCATTTGTTTTGCAAAATAATAAAACAAACTATTTCTTGGGCATTTTTTTTAATGTATACCTTAATAGAATATTTGTTTGTTCAGATTTTTGAAGAGCAATTTTTCTGAATTTTTTTTTATATTAACTGACTTTTGATTTTTGGAAATACCATAATTAAACTAACATAAAGAAAATAAATGATTTTAGGCATAATTTCTTAAATAATTTCAATCCATGCTGGGGGTCCTAGTCACTAAGCTACGTACATTTTTTCTTCTATTATTTCACGTCGTTCATTCGTATTCGTATCAATCATAGCCGTCACTTATTCACAGTCATAGCTTAAGAACTATGTATATATAGCTACATAGCTCGGAAAGTACATGAATTGCAATACAATAGCGAGAAGTAGATAGCAATATCCAAGTTGGAAAAAGACACAAAGTACCTCGCCAAGCAACGCTGCTACGATCAGATACGTTTCTCATTCCCACTAAGCAATATGCATGTGCTTTGCCAAAGAGGTAAGCGATAAGGTAGTTAACGCGAAATACTACTTTCAATACTATTTGGCGAGTAACAGGAATATCTCCCACACTTTTATGCAACCCAATACAGAGAATTTCGTTTGTTGCCAGTGAATGTTCGCTGCGTTTACTGTTTCTTGATGGGATTAAACGCACGCCAACACACACTCACCTATCAGCTAACACGGATATTTACATTCTCACCTGTCGTTTGACAGTATGCTTTTCCCACTTTCGCATGTGATAAAGTGAACTTATTTTGGTTTTGTTTCTTCTTACGTGCCAGCTGATGGTAAATCTTTTACTCCCAGCCAATCTCTTCCATCAATAAATTGTACTTTCAGGCCCCTGTCGCAGTCAAGTCATTACCCAAAAGCTCATTTTGCTGGGATATCAATATGCGCAGGCCGTTTGGGTCATAATGCTATAAACATGCTTTCCTTCTCGTCTCTTTTGCCAAGCATTCGTATTTTTGGTTTTAAAAGGCATCATTCTAGTGCTGCCTTATAAAATTTAATTGAAATAAGAGTGAACAACCTTAGCGCATCAGAACCGCTAGAAATACTAATGTTCGAAGAACAGTAGAGGATTTGTGCAAATTTTGAGTGTATTGTTATATATTGTCTTATATATTGTTGTTATTTTCTTATATATTATATATTGTATGCATTGTCATATATATTCATATCTGCCTCACGTTGAAGACAACCTGCTCTGCGAATTTCGTGTTGATCCGATCACTGCATTGGAAGTTATAGGGATAAAAAGAAATTTAGGGCTACCATTCGCAAGAGCTTTCAAACTTTCTAGATCTTAGTATTTGGAGTGTATTTTCACTACAAGACCACTACGATTTGAAAATTTTATGATATAATCGCTTACTAAAGCTATGTCAAAAAGTACAAAAACAATCATAGCTGGCAACCATATGATTGTTTTTCAAACTAGATTTCTACTGAATATTGTCTACAATAATTTAAATTTGCCATATGAATTTCGTTATGATACCATGACTGTACTGGAAGCTATAGGGCAAAGAGCTTTATTCAAATAAAATAACATTATATAAACAACTTGGTGCAGTTGCACCAATTTTGGACGATTCTAAAAGCATATAGAAATGTAACTTAGATGCTTTGCTTTTATATAATCTTTTAGTGCTTTTCTTTAATCGAAGTCGTTTGTCATAAATTATGCTTACCATAGAAGGGAGATGATGCAGATGAATAAGCTAATAAACTTGGTTATAGATTCAAGTAACAAACAATAAAATTTCCAAAACTTGGAACATTTAAATATCGGTTGCTTATTTTATTGTAAATGGTTTGCTTATGAATAGAAAATGGAAGCATCTGTTAGTGCAATATTTATGGAACTGTCCGGTGCTGGTAATCATGTGCTAGCACCATAGCTGCTTCACGTTTTGTTAAACCCAGCCTATGAATTTCGTTTCGATTGAATGGCTGCGCTGTAAGTTATAGGAGTGAATTAAATTTTAGGGTTACCATCGTCCAAACTTTTTAAATTTTTGAAACGGAAATATTTGTTGTTAATTGTCATTGCAAGATCATTCCCATTTGGAAATTTTATGACAACATCGCTCGATAAAGAAATGTCAATAAATTACGAAATTTATCATAGCTGGCAACCCTTTCATGGTTTTTCAACGAAATTCCTACAGAATTAGAAATGCAACAAAATATGCTTTTCGCATGAATTTCGTTTTGATTTCGTCACTGCATCGGAAGTTATAGGGAAAAAACCTTTATTTTCCTGAGCAAATTTACAATATTTAGGAGACAAAATTGCCGTAGCCGGCGTCCCTATACTAATTTTTCAACCAAATTTCTACGAAATCTATCTTAGAGCAAGGTTCACCTACAGTGTGCATGTTGTTAAAATCTGGTGGCTAAATGGGAAGCTATAGGCCAAAAACCAGTTTTTTTTCTCAGCGATTTTTCCAAATGGCACCACAGTGAAGCTCGTTTTTCAAAATCACTTCTATCAGACCTGGTTCTAGCAAATTCCAACATGTCCTGCAAATTTCATATTGATCGCATTATCCGATCGTCAGTTCTCGAACACAGAAGTTTTGAGTGCTGAAAAGAGGTAATTTGATCATGGGTTGCCGTTCTTGTTTACCGCGGAAGTTTGAAATATTTTATTTGGCTTGGTGCACAAAAGTCGAAATTTATCAATAATTTGAATTTATTTCCAAAAATCAAAAATTTTTCAGGAAGGTCGATGATTTGAAGGATTTTTGCTCAGGAGCCTGCTGTAGCTACAGAGTTGCTCGTACAGTCTTGATAGTCCATGGGTGTATATCAATACGCTCTAAAAATTTCACGATGATCCATTGTTTTTCTTAGAAGTTATGATAAATCGAAATTTGAAAAAAATTCCTTGCCTACTTTTAGACACTCAGCGCCTACACAAGGCTCAAAATTACCACTTCTTTATCATAAGAAAACTTAAAACATAGTAAGTTTTCATTCCTAGTACTTTTTTTAAAAAAAATTTACACTGCTTGGAAACATAGGAGCACCTGAAAATTCACTTAAATGCCCACCGCCACCAAAAGGTTTGATATATGAATTCTAGCAAGTCATGGACCTACCTGTTATATACATCTATGTTCTCCAAACATTTCAGCTCAATCGGATCGGCCACTCCAGAGATTATCTCCCTTAACCATTTTGCTGATATATATATATATATATATATATATATATATATATATATATATACATATATATATATATATATATATATATATATATATATATATATATATATATATATATATCTATGTATATATATGTATATATATATATATATATATATATATATATATATATATATATATATATATATATATATATATATATATATATATATATATATATATATATATATATATATATATATATATATATATATATATATATATATATATATATATATATATATATTGATGACGAATTTTCGGCGAAGCGATTTTAATACTTATGTTCTTCGAACATTAGTAAAAAGTCGATATAATTGTAATCAATGGGCACGAATTTATTTCTTAATTGTAGGTAATCCAATTTCCTAGCAAAAGGAAACTCCACATGAAAATAGCACAATGACAATACTGAAAGAACCGATCAAAGCTAGTTTCCATTCATGAACCGCCAGTAAGCCAATCCATCTCGGCACAGCGAATTATCGCAAGCGTTTACCCGAGTCATTAGATATTTGACAAAAGCATGCAGTGACCATCAAATATAAATTCGCAAGCCGGAAAATTTCAGCTTATGAATTGGAATGTTTATATTGCTGTAGCGTAGAACGTTTTAAATGTATAAAGTAGTAAGGTGCACACATGTTGTTCAAATTTTTAGGCACGTCAATATTTTGAAAAGGGAACCCGAGAGAAATCGGGTTATATGGTACATTTTTATAGTATATATTAGCCGACTGGAAAATCTAGAAAGATGTGTATGTTCCTCAACATCAAATAATCATCACACTAACTGAAAATTGAAATAGCAGAGCAGTCATACCTTTGAATGGTACTTTAGCACAAAATAATTCATAACATCACTTACGTTCAAGTCCTGAATGCAAAAAAAAATGTTGTAATCGAAAGTGTCGATCAATAAACGAGATCATATAAATGTACCACCATCCAAACACTAGTCAAATTTTACAAATTTTCGAAGATAATGTCTAGATGTCTATATATATATATATATATATATATATATATATATATATATATATATATATATATATATATATATATATATATATATATATATATATATATATATATATATATATATATATATATATATATATATATATATATATATATATATATATATATATATATATATATATATATATATATATATATATATATATATATATATATATATATATATATATATATATATATGTCAGCAAAATGATTAAGGGAGATAATCTCTGGAGTTGCCGATCCGATTGAGCTGAAATTTTCAGAGGACGTAGATGTATATAGTAAGTAGGTCCATGATTTGCTAAAATTCACATATCTTAAACATTTTGGCAGCGGCGAGCGTTTTAGTGAATTTTCAGGTACTCCTATATTTCCAAGCAGTGTAAATTTTTGTTGAAATAAATGTTTGAGAATAAAAACCTATTATGTTTTAAGCTTGTTTATGATAAAGAATTGGAAATTTTGTGCCTTGTGTAGGCGCTGAGTGCCAAAAAGTAGGCAGGGATTTTTTTTCAAATTTCGATTTGTCATTACTTCTAAGAAAAACGAAGAATCATTGTGAAAGTTGCAGAGCGTATTAACATAGACTAAAATTTAACACACATGGATTTCCAAGATAGTGCGGGTAACCGGGCAGGCTCCTGAATCAAAAATCCTTCAAATCATTGACCCTCGTGAAAATTTTTTGATTTTTGACAAAAAATGCAAATCATTGATAAATCTTAACCTTTGTCCATCATGTCAAATTAAAATTTTTAAAATTCCTTTTTGCGCAAGAACGGCGACCCATCACCAAATTACCTTTATTTTCAGCACTCGAAAGTTCTGTTCACAAGAACTGACGACCGGATTATTCGATCATAATGAAATTTACAGACCATGTTGGTATTAGCTAGGACCAGGTCTGATAGAAGTGATTTTGAAATACGGGCAACCCTGTGGCAGTGGTACCATCTCAAACTGGTTTTTGGCCTATAACTTCCGATTCAACCATCAGATTTTAACAAAATTCACACAGTATTTGGATCTTACTTTATATAACATTTGGCCAAAATTTGACTGAAAAACTAGGAAAGAGTTGCCAGCTATGGTGATTTTTGTCTTCTAAATCTTGCAAATTTGCTCAGTAAAATAAAGCTTTTTTCCCTATAACTTCCGGTCCAGTCATGAAATCAAAACGAAGTTCACGCACTAAATGGACCTTAATGTGAAACAAATGTAAGAATTTCGTACAAAAATTATGAAAGGGCTGCCAGCTATGATCATTTTTGTAATTTTGTAGAATCTCTTTACTGAGCGATTATGTTATTAGATTCGGAAATGGGAATGGTCCTGCAATGAAAATTAACAGCAAATATTAACGCTTAAAAAATTTGAAAAGTTTTGAGGGTGGTAACCCTAAAATTCTTTTCACCCGTATAGCTTACAGCGCAGTGATTCAATCGAAACGAAATTTACTGGTTGGGTTTAACTTAACGTGAAACAGATTTGGTATGCAGAATAATGACGTCCCACTAGACTGTCAAAGTGTCGCGAAAAACACACGCAGTCTTATGGGACGTCCGCGGGAAAATGTTAATTGTACAGGTTGTGTTGAAGTGAGTGAAATGAAAATAAAGTGAGATGTGCGGAGCAGTGCTGGTGAGCAGCTAAAATAAAATTTAATGCGGTGCGTGCGGTATAATTGGGAAAATTCGCTACGAAATGTGTATCAGCTGGTGTTAGGTTATGTGACGTTTCGTGTCGATTTCACAAAAAAAAACGTTTTTTTCATATTATAGCTAAAAATCCGCACGTAAAATCTCGGTGTATATCGGCCCTGCCAGATGGAAATGTCAAAATGCCTGCCCAAATTGACGTCATAGCCCTGACGGCCCGTACTTTTAGGAGGCATTGCCATCCAGTCACATAGCTTCAGACATGCCATTCGAATTAAATGGCGTGTTGCATATTCTGATTGAATTACTTCAACGATAATACGAGTATGTAATTTAAATAGTTCTTTTCCCGATTTGGTTGCTTTTATATTCCGCTGCAACACCGTCAATATAAATAGAACATTGTTCACATTGTTGGAGTCGACCTTGTTATACTTCGCGGTAGCCGTTGGCCACTATTGTAATCATAGTTGACGCCACAACAAGCTATATAGAGTCATTTATAATAGGATAGTGGTTGTTCCTACAATTTTGTGTCGGTCAGTTCAAAATGTTGTAAATGTTGTAAATGTGAATATTTGCATTTGTAGGTACACTTCATGAACACGGTCAATCGATCATCAAACGTGAATTATTTTAATTGCTCATTAAAACCCATCCTCAGGCGATTGAGAGCTGTGGAATTAGATGGTTTGCTTGAAATTGTAGCCAGGCGAAGTAGTAATGTTGGCTTGTTTGTTTGTATGATGTATTAAGAGGAACGTTTTTTTTTCTATGATCAAACGTTATGATGTTGATGATTTAATAAGGCCAAAGTCGGGATTGTTGCTAAAGCCTTTAATCTATCTTTGATTTTTACTACTTACGACAGTGTTTATGGAAATGCATTAGTGAAACTGAAATCAATTATTTATTAATAAAAGTATTAAAACAGAAAAAAACATTAAAATCAATAAATTTGCTTATGTATTATTACAGGTTTTATGTATAATTGATTTATGAATTTTGTTGATATGGTCAAAATATTGTAATAATTGTTGATATGATCCAAACTCTTGCAAAAGTGTTGGAATATAAAGATAACCGTTATTACGTTGTATAAAAGCGTTGTATCAAAACATTCCTGTTTTTTTTTTTTGTTATTTTTGAACATATGGAAACCTACATATCTGACAAATTTGTTTCGGATTCTACCCAAAGTATTCGAATGGTAATTTTAATTTTAAGTACATAAAAAAACACAATTCATTTTAATATCAATCGATTATATATACTTACTTAGAAAAATTTGTTTCCGAGAATCAAAAAAATATTTACTTGTTAACGAGATGTGAAATCTTCCACTTATCAAAAAAAAAACATTCTACTTGATGTCAGTAATTTGTTTAAATATTGTGTAAAAATGTCTTACAGTCAATGGAATACAATTTTTACTGGACCTTATACCAAGCAAGTAATTATCCTCAAATTTAGTAAATTGTGTCTACGAATTTAGTAAATTATGTCTACAAGGCGAACATGTTTTTATATGTTTCAACATCAACCACCCTTCAATATTCGACGAAAAAATGGATAGTTTTTATGACTTCTATCAACATTTCCTTTACACAAATGAGGGGTCGATTGCTAACGTGTCAGTCCGAAGCAGCAATCTACTGCTCGCGCGTTTGAATTCCGCCAGGTTCATGGTTGACTTTGTTCGTTATCAGTTGTCCTAACTCCATTTATTAAGTGTCGCATTATAGCTTTATGTAGTGAAGTTGTTTCAGTTGGTTTCCAGAGGATTGTACATAGTTTTTCTTACTTTTGATGCAATTCATTCATTCGTCAATCGAGCGAGTGCAAACAACCGAGGGAAATAAGGTACCGGTAATTTAAGGTATGTACCCTGAAACCTTTACTATTAACAAACGAAGAATACAGAACTTGATGAAAGTCGAATTATAAAGCAAGACGGTGGCAGAAAGGAAGAAAATATGTATATTCGCGGATTTTAATTGCGGCAGAGCGTCGATATATGTAGTTAAAAAAATTATTATTTAAAATTGAATTTCAATAATGAACTTCATATTTTTATTTTATTTAAAATAATTCATCCAATTAACAGTTAATTGCATAGTACGATTTTGAATTCGTGATGTAGGTAGATTAAAAACATATATATATATATAGTATATATATATATATATATATATATATATATATATATATATATATATATATATATATATATATATATATATATATATATGTATATATAAATATATATACATATATATATATATATATATATATATATATATATATATATATATATATATATATATATATATATATATATATATATATATATATATACACTTTTGGTTTATGGATGTTCTAGGAAAATAAATCTTAAGATTTGTTTTGTTTGTCCATCAATTTTATAAGTTATAATCGTTATCAACATTAATTTAATATTTAAAATATTTTCAGTAACAATAAAGTAATATTCCTGATGTTCAACAAGTTCGTACAATAATCAACCTGACAATAATACTTTATATGAATCAATTGACAACTATATATTTTTCTCTCTTGACAATTCAATATTTTGTTCTTAACCTATTCGTGTGTTTCTGTATGTCGTTGAAGGTATAGTGTATGTGGAGAGTAGTGAATTGTATGTGAAAATGTGTATATTTATATAAGTGTATCCACAATACTCCCCTGCCAGTATTTTATGCGTTGTAGCGAGGCGTAGAAGAGTGGCATCTTTGTGGTTCTACCAGCTAAAGATACGTATGGGGCGAAGGAAACTTTCCTCGCTGGTCTCTTTTTGAAACCCGAAGGCAGCAATATTGTGGTCGATTCTTATGTTTGCTATTTTTTGGAAGGTTTGTCGACAGGTTCCGTGGAGGATGACATACAACACGGCTTGAGCCAGTTAATGGACACATTGACGGATTTATTCCTGATTTCCAGTGTGAAGTAATTTGTATGTCTGGCTAAGACTTTTAATGGACCGTCGTACGGTGGAAGGAGTGGTGGACGAACAGAATCAACTCTAACGAAAACGTGAGAGCAAGAGTCGAGTTGTTTAAAGATGAATGTCTTCGGTGTTGTGTGGTGTAAGCTGAGAAGGATTGATGGAAGTGTTCTAGTCCAAGAAGCATCGCTGTGAGCCATGATAGCCGAGTTTAGAGTACTATGCCATCTTTCTCAGAAACCGTTGGCCTAAGGGGGGTACGCTGTGGTACGATTGCGTTCAAAGCCCAAAAGTCGACCAAGCTCAGTGTAAATATAAGACGCCGTCATGTAAACGTAGTAAAAGTAGTATCGTCGTATCCATAAAAACAAACATTTTTGCTTTAAATAAGACCGTGTCTGACAGGTCAAGTCCTTTTTTCCTTTTGACATCGGTACGAATAAGAAGTTATTGCCCTAAATTTTGATTATTACGAGGAATTTGTAAACAATTAGTGAATCAAATAACAAATTTTGAGCGGTATACAGATCTTTGTAAACAAAGACCTGTGAAACAAATAAAGATACATTTAATATGAATCTTTAAGATTGCGTTTCTTATCCGCTTCAGTTTTTTTACACTCAGCATGGAGCGCTGACTCGAATTGTCTGCCCTGGTTAGTGGCAATGTATTCGTTTACTCAAAATCTAGCAATCCATGTGCTTAGTAAAGTAGTAGCACAGTAACTTTTTTAACACACTTTTGTCTCACCATTATCGGCCGTTTCACGCGTTGGCCTGAAGCAATTCCTTTAGCCATCATTAGCAGTAATGATGGCTAAAAGAATTGCTTCAGGCCAACGCGTGAGACGGTCGATAATGGTCAGACAAAAGTGAATCCCTGTGAGTGTGTTCGGAGACCAACTATGTCGATGTGAATGACCTTGAAACGTTCCGAGACAGTAGGAAAGGTTTGCTCACATGTCTGGTTATCTTGCATTTTTTGACAAGAGAGACAGTCTCGGGCCTCAGAATTTGGTTGTAATGCGCTTTCGTGAAGCACGAATACCAGTATGAGCAATATTATGTTCTGAGTTGAACACCTGTTTCCTGGACGTAAGAGGAATATAAGGTCGAATGGTTGAGCCAGACACTTTACAAAAAATGTTGACGTTGGTGCTTAAGTTTGGTTGTTTCTTCAAAACGAATTTTGAGTCCTTTTGAATCTTCTGAAACTCTGGGTCCGATGCTTGGTACGAGGCAATTGTGGCAAAGTCGAGGGTACTGCGAAGAATGATTTCTGCTGGACGAGAGAGTGCGTCAGCAACAACGTTGTTGCAACCAGAGACATGCTGAATGTCAGATGTGAACTCATTTATATAACTTAGATGCATAAATTGACGAGGTGTGGCTTTTTCTGGCTTTTGTTTGAAAGCAAAAGTCAGTGGTTTATGATCAGTGTATAGTGCGAACCTCTGGGCCTCCAAAAAATATCAGAAGTAACGAATGCCTTGATAAGCGGTCATATGCACTATACATTCTTTGTGCGTCACTTATTTTGGCCGAGTAAAAACCAAGGGGTTCCCATGAGCCCTGACATTTTTGCTGCAGAGCATCTCCGATGGCGGTATCCGGGAAGGACAATAGAGTAGCTTCTGTTAAGCTAGCCCTGAATTGGTCGAAATCTTTGCTAGCTTCTGTTGACCAGTCGATTGTTTTAGCACCATCTTTCTTGAAGCCACAAAGATAGGCAATCAGTGGTTGCTGCATCTCAGCTGTGTGAGGAAAAGAGCGGCGATAGAAATTGACCATACCCAAAAATCTTCTTAGGTCTTTAACTGTCTTGGAGAGGTTCGCTGAAGATATTGCCTCAACCCGATCTGAGGAGGGCTTAATGCCTTCCAACGCCTGGTCAAAGGAAATGGAATTTCTCCAAGTTAACTATAAGACCATGGTCCGCAAATGGTTTAAATAATTTGTTCTAAGTGATCATGATGCTCCTCTTTGGAAGTCCAAGCTACTAAAATGTCATCGAGGTAAATTAAACAGAACTTTAGTCCATGTATGAGTTCGTGGATGAAACGTTGGAACGATTGTGCCACATTGCAAAGTCTGAAAGTCATTTAGGTGAGCTCAAAGAGTCCAAAAGGTGTGCAGCTGGCGGTCTTAGGAATATCGTACTTAGTCAGGTCTATAGTTCATGACAGAAGTCTTGGATCGGATATCTATCCAGGACGGCTATGGCGTTAAGGCGTCTATAATCGCCGTAAGGACGCCATTCCCCATTAGCCTTGCGTACCATGTGTAGTGGAGAAGACCAGCTGCTGTTTGAGGGGCGGCATATACCCTGCTGTAGCAGGAAATCAAATAATTTTTTGGCCGCCACGAGCTTATCTGGTGCAAGTCGACGTGGTCTTGACACCATTGGATAGCCTGTAGTCAAGATGTAGTGTTTCACCTCGTGTTTACAGGGTTGTGAGAACCCTGTGTTGACCGTGATGGCATGGTGGCATTTGGTGAGAAGGGCATTTATCCGTGGATCAGAGGTTTGCTCAAACAAAACACTAAGTTTTGGAAGCTTGTACGAAGTGTACGTGCCTTTCGATGAAAGCGAAGTAAGAGGATCCACAAGGAAAGCATTTTTCAAGGCGACGACTTGCCTATAGTGGCAGAGGAAGTGTGCGCCTACAATGGGTCTTGAGACATCGGCAATGATGAAGTCTCATGAGAACTTACGACGGAGTCCCAGTTCTAGTTTAATCACCTTTCGTCCATAGGTGTTATTGGTTGATTGGTTTGCCGCGCCAAGTCGCATACCAGAAGGTAGAAGTTTTCCGGTTGAAGGTGCTAGAAGCACCGAAATATCTGCGCCCGTATCTACGATATAATGTCGTTTAGATAAGTTGTCGTGAATTATAAGACGCTGGCTAGGCGATAAGTCGCGTTGTCTTACCGTCATGAAGAAAACGGCAACTTAGTTTTTTGGTTGAGATGAACCAACCTTGTAGGCGCATGGAGGAATGCACTTAAGGGCCTCTGACCCAAATTTGTTCTGATACCAACAAACATCAGATTTTCGTGATTGACTTCGGCGACGTGACTGCGAGCGAGATCTTCCATGGGACCTTGAACGCAGCCGTGTTGGTTATTGTTGGTGGACCAGTCGCATTAATGCAGTGACCTGCTTTGTTAAAAAAATGGCCACATCTGACTGCTGGGAGGAAACGGCGAGTGAGCTTGCATGCGGCGGGTCAAATTTTTGAGCGATTTTCCAGAGAGCAGTCTAAAATAGCCTTAGTCTGTTCCGGAAGCCGCTGCAGCCAGAAGGTCCTCAACAGGTCCTCACAAACCGTGCGGCATCTCAACTGCTACATATCACGAAGCAATTGGGTAGGCTGTCCATTCCCAAGCGAGAGATTCCCCAAGATGTGCTTGAGTTTTTCCGAATCGCTGGCTGAAAACCGCAATATAAACGCCCTCTTGAGAATTTCGTACTGTGTTTCGGGGTCCGGGCTTGCAACCATGTCCGTGACCACCTTCAGCTCCATCAAACCCAGCAAGAAGACCGCATAGCGAAGCTTTAAGCTCCGAAGCTTTAATTCCGACTTTTCCAAACTGGCTCTCCAATGGGAAAACCATAACGATGGCTCATCGTGCTAAAACGCGGGGGGTTTTACTAGAGTTACATTAATTTCTGGAACCGCGGACGAGCCTGAGGTAGCCCCTTCCTCGTTGTCCAACGACGCCCATAATACGAATTCACGCGACGAAACGAACGGAAACGGAACGCGGCAGGAGAATAGGCTGGCTCAAAAGTGTGTAAACTTTTAAATGTTAATATGTTTTAAATAATATCTAAAACAACAGATGTCTTCTAAGAGAAGGAAACTTAACAAATCATATTTGATATGATGTCCTAATATAATATCGTATAGTTTGCTTGATTTGTCGCCGTCAGCCGTAGAAGGAACAGCGATGAAAATGTTTCTTGAAGTTGAATATATTTTGACAAGTTATGATTAGATTTGATTATAATAGATTGTTCGGGAATAGATTCAATGTGTCTTCCAAGCCCTCGAAGTTTTCAGTGTGCGATTGGTTTAATAATTGATTGGCGATTTGAATCGTGATTTTGCCTGAGTTGATGCGGAAGGTTTTGAACGACAGAAGGACATAATTTTGTAATGGAATAATTTCAGAACGATATTTATCCCGAACTTCAAGCACCTTTCCGTTTTAATTGTTAAATTATCACATACCTCATAGTATTGGGAGTGGTTGTGCTATTTCCTGCTCTGTGGAGATTTCGCCGCGTAGTCTCGTTTGAATTGTTGGTGTTGTTGATTATGCTTGATACTGAGGAATGCACCGTTCGTCAAAAGTCTTAAACGGCCCACAGACACGGAGATCTAGTCGTCGACTGGATCTCAATTGATTTGCCACAGACACAGATAATGTAATCGCAACTTAAATTGCAATCTCATTCGAACGTTGTTTTCGTGGAGGCAACACACGCTTTGGAATGGGTGTTTTCAGGTCATTTTTGTTGTAAGAAAACGTAGGACATATGTACATTGTAAGCATTATTAGCAAATGATGTTTTACGTAAAGTAATTTCGAACAGGTACATACACTCGAATATATAAGGTATTTGTACTTTCTGCTTCAGGCATCTGTAACCTAGTCATAGATCCCTCTAAATAATTTTTAATTGCCGGTCATCATAACCAAGCATTGATTGTTCGTATTAGGGGTGTCGGAACTGATTTTCGAAGAAAATTATAAATTTGTATGTATCATGAGCTGTCAGCAATTGTGCCTTAATAGGGTTTAAAATTATGTTTCACGTAAAGTTAGTTCGAATAGGTATGTACGGGTATCTAGGTATTCGTACTTTCTGGTTCAGCCACATGTAGCCCTCTAAATACTTTTTTATTGAATTTTAATTGGCGGTCATCATAGGCAAGCAGCACTGAAAATGAACTAAATATCCGTTGCTGCCAAAGAAAAGATATTATTGTTCTACATCTATTCTTTTCGATCATAAATATTTCCTGAAATAATAAAACATTAACGGGATCATGAGGTATGCTAACTGACTCTTGTTGAGCGTACTCATACACAATTTAGTCCGTTAAACCAATGATTTCAAATTATGTTACCATTACGTTACACTAAATTCAAATGAGATCTCCATTCTAGTCTCAAAATCACCACAGACACAGCAACGTGTTCGTCGACCAGTAGCTCCGCCCACCAAATATCAAAAATTTTTGATATTTACTGCAACCGTTGCAGAGACTAAAAATGCAACCTGAGACTAGCCCACAGACAGAGATTTTCGTTCCAGATATCGCATATTGCAAATCTAGTTGTCGACGAGATCTCTCGTCTGTGGGCCGTTTTAGTATACCATTCAATTAGCGCCAATTTCGTTTCGGTTGCAGCTCGTATTGATTTCGGTGATTTGGTGGCGTGAATGTTGGAAGCAGGTCATTGTTATTGCGTTTTCTGCTAAAATGGTTAAAAGTTCCTTGTAGCTGTTCTAAAATGATTCGAATCACAGACGAGCAAGTGGCAATTGGACGTACTGCTAGGGACCGTCTGCGTCACCGCCTTCAATAACCTGCTGCAATTGTTCAAGTTCTTCGATTAAGCGAAGGAATGTGATTTCCGGCAGAAGGATTCGGAGATTAGCTTGTTTTATTTTGATTGGTTTTTTTTTATTTTTCGAACTTCGTAGTTCTCCATATATTTTTTTTTTGTCAAGGCTTGCGCACCTATCGGGGTCACCAATTTGGTTGATGGATGTTCTAGAAAAATAAATCTGAAGATTTGTTTTGTTTGTCCATCAATTTAATAAATTCTAATCGTTGTCACCAACAATTTAATATTTAAAATATTTTCAGTAACAATAAAATAATATTCCTGATGTTCAACAAGTTCGTATAAAAATCAACCTGTCAATAATTCTTTATACGAATCAATTGAACTATATATTTATCTCTCTTGACAATTCAATATTTTGTTCTTAACCTACTCGTGTGTTTCTGTATGTCGTTGAAGGTATAGTGTATGTGGAGAGTAGTGAATTGTATGTGGAAAGATGTTTATTTATGTAAGTGTATCCACACACTTATTGTGTTCTATTTCTTCTTTTCAATTTTTTTCGTTTCTTTTGCGATTAGAATTTTTATTGATTTGAATTATTGAGTTTATACCAATATACTCATCAATTATTTTATTATAGTATATGATCAGTGATAAATAATCCTGGCCGGGATTGAGTTGAATCTGTACCTAACCAATTTTTGTCAGTCTTTTATGATTTGGCTTTCTTTTAGTTTTTTTTCAATTCTCATTGATATCGTGTACTGTTATTTTTCTTCTCTTTGACTACTTGGAATAAAAAAATGCATTGAAATTCATTTCAGTATTTTATAGAGAAAAATCTTCCACTCCCTTTCCTTCCCAATGTATGTGAGTGCTATGTTGTTATTGTGCCGTCCGCTTGCCGTAGCACGAACTCATCTACCCGAAATGCCCACGACCTAACTGAGCTAGCTGGCTGAGAGCAGGCACGCGGGGCAAAAAACGAGGTGAGTTATCAAACTAAATTCATGTTGCACTGAGGGCGGCTAGGCTACCTTCAGGATTCGCAACAGTAATTTTTCTATCAATGGATTATAGTTCATAGTGTATTAGTAGAGTAGACTTTAAAGAAAAAATCGCAAAACAAATTTTAGAGATAACATTTTTAAATTGTCAAGTCTGAATTTGTCTAAATAACTCCAGAAAGGTTTCTATAAATTTTCAATTCTAAATTATAAATATATATTTTGCGGTTTATTTTAATTTTTAACCTACAGTCGGATCTTAATTTGGCATATG
This sequence comes from Nemotelus nigrinus, assembly GCA_947369275.1. NCBI lineage: Eukaryota > Metazoa > Arthropoda > Insecta > Diptera > Stratiomyidae > Nemotelus > Nemotelus nigrinus. Next base: position 132,618,185 of record OX376373.1, on the reverse strand, counting down.
CTCGGTAATCTTCTAATAAAGTTTGTATCTACTGCACGATTTGTTTCACAATCTAATATGATTCCTTAAGCCACAACAGAACCAGTCGGTAAATTTAGAGCAACTTCCATTTGAGAGAAGGGTATAAATATTTATGATTTCACCAATAGTGGTATAAAACTAAGGAAGAAGGGTTTTTAGGGGTTTTCATTTTATTGACTTCGCTTTCGTTTACAAGATTTAAACATAACAGTTATATACAACTATTTAACTTTATTCAATGGCGCGTGTGAGTAAAAATGTGTGTCTGTTTACGATGAGGGTCAGAGGCACGTCCGAGCTGATCGGTTGCTCGAAACAAAGTCAAAGCATAAGTACGGGGTCGGCTCTGGCCATATTTCCACCCGGCACAGAATTACATTTGGCGCCCTCTATATTATGATTTTCATTTTTCGACCCCCTCTTTCACGACTGCGAGTTCTTAGCAAGTTTTTGCTAGCATTTGGGAGTATTCACCTGAGCATTGCTCAACATGTAATTTTTAAGAAAAAACTAGACATTTGCTTATTCGAGCAATGCAACGTAGCACTTTTTTCTCAAAATGTTCTTGTCTCAAGTTTTCGATACGCAGATATATTTTTCTTCTCCTAGTTTTCGCTCAGTAATGTTGTTGACCGGATAGTAACCAATTGTTTGAACCTGATTATGTGCAGAATTAGAGTTTTCGCTAATAGTTCTTTTCCAAATGACCTACCGCTACGAGTAGAGCCTCAGATGCGTTTATTATTTCCCCTGTAGGCCTAGTCCTCGATAGCCAAGCACATGTATAAATTTAAAAACAGTGCAATAAACAGAGAAAATTCTAAGATTTATATCGCTCGAGAGAATGAACTACACAAACTAAATTGGCGTGAAAAGATTTTAATTTAAATTTTATTTTATCTAAAATTGGGATTAACCTTTGTTGCGCTGTGTGTGACAATTTACTATCTCGATAGCAGGGAGACGAATGCAAATGCAGGCAAGATGTATAGAACAGAGAGATTTAACGAAATGAAACTACCGTATACGTATACGAGATTTAGTGAAGCAGTTTTACTAAAATGATATAAATCTATAAATTGCACAAATCGAGAGCATAGCTATCTCGGATTTTCCCGTTGGCTTCTCCGCCACCAAAGCTCTGCAAGCTTTTGTGTGAACTGAAACTGCGCGGACTGTCCGATTGGATCTATTAAGCCAAGGCAGTTCCAAAATTTACTGAATAAATCGTCTACTAATTTTTTAGCTCACATTTTAAATTAACCTAGTAAATTATTAAAATGTCTGTGATCGACTGTCGAACTGTTTGCGATCGACCGTTTGCCCACCCCTGCTCTAGACCATTGGTGCTCCACGAACAAGCTCCCTCTTAACATTGCCAAATGCCGCGCAATTAGCTTCTCTCGCAAAACTACACGCGTTCATTATACATACCGCATCAAAAACACGGCACTCAGCAGAGTTGACAACATATTAGATCTCGGTGTCATCCTAGATGAAAAGCTCCGCTTCAATAATAGAGTGCTTTGCCGAGCAAATCCAATCCAAGAAATCAAATGCCCCTTTAAAATCTACGAATATACCCAGAACATACCTGAGTCATAGCTTAAGAACTATATATAGCTCGGAAAGTACGTGAATTGCAATACAATTGCGAGAAGTAGATAGCAATATCCAAGTCCAAGTTGGAAAAAGACACAAAGTACCCCGCCAAGCAACCCTGCTACGATCAAATACGTTTCTCCTTCCCACAAGGCAATTCACATGTGCTTTGCCAAAGAGACTATTTTAACGAATGGCGATTTATGCAATATTGATTTTCTTAAAGTATTTTCTGAGTATTAAAATGGTAAGCGATAAGGTAGTTAACGCGGAATACTACTTTCGATACCATATGGCGAGTAAAAGGAATATCTCCGACACTTTTATGCAACTCAATACAGGCAATTTCGTTTGCTGCCAGGGAATGTTCGCTGCGCTTACTGTTTCTTGATGGGATTATTCGCACGCCAACACACTCTCACCTATCAGCTCACACGGATATATACATTCTCACCTGTCGTTTGACAGTATATTTTCTCACTTTCGCATGTAATACAGTGAACATATTTTGGTTTTATCTCTTTTTACGTGCCAGCTGATGGTAAATCCTTCACTCCCTGCCAATCTCTTCCATCAATAAATCACGTACTTTCAGGCCCCTGCCTGAGTTCTGAGTGCGAAAACAACTTGGTTTCATCAAGCGACGAGCCAAAAAGTTTAAGAATCTCTGGGTTACTGAATCCTTATATATTTCACTCGTTCGTCCTCTTCTTGAATATGCGTGCACTATCTGGAACCCGGCTTTCGAAATTCACAGCCAAAGATTTGAGCCTGTTTAGAAGCAGTTTTTACTGTTCGCTCTGAGAGATCTTTTCAACGCTTATGATTTCAGTAATCTACCAATATACAAATATCACCTTAAATATATTGACTTGTTACCTCTTACGTCGAGAAGATTAATGTTATCTGCCTGCTTCAGCTTCGATGTCATCAGAGACGTGGTTAATGTCGTCTACTTTTGTTATTCATTTAGTTTTCTAATTTGTTATTCATTTAGTTATTTGTCATTTGTTTATTACTTTATTTGTCATCTATTTGTAACTACACTCAAAAATTTTTTGGATGAATTTTACCCTTACAATAGTAGGAAACTGGTTTTCTACTATTATAGATGTAAATTTACAAAAGTGCGTACACAGAATATTTTACGTCTTAAATGTGTAATATTTTTTACGATGAAATTGTGTAATTTTACCCTAAAAAGACGTAAATTTTGAACTAATACGCATGAAATTTATGTAGCAAGGCTACTTTTTACGAGTCTTTTAGGATAATATTTATTACACCATTTATTCGTGAATATCCTTAAAATTGTTTACAAAAACTATAGTAAAGATTGTTTTATGAAACAAATGACATCAAAAACTATTTCGATCAATTTTAGAAAGTATACAGCACTTAAGCAGAAATTTCAGCAAGCCTCTAGCTAAGTTTCAATTTCAATAAAATTGCAATTGAAAAAGTTGTATGATCCAAAAGCCACTCACTTAAGATAGGGAAGTGCTATAACACACACTACTACTCCAAAATTAAATATCATTATCAAAAGACTGTAAATAGGTACCTTTAAATGTGGAATATAAAAACTTGTTGCAATTTCTTTAAGTTTATAATTTATTTTAATTTTATAAATACACATATGTACATTAATTTATAGCACTTATAGCTACACCTAATTAGCTTACATCTACACTTCTAATTTGCTTATAGCTACACTTCTAAACTTATTATACGAAAAGAAAAGACTACACTTTGCACTCAACTGCTGGTATTCAAATGTAATCAACGATCGCGAAATATCAGACTCGTGCAGTCACAATGTTACATCAATAATAAGTGAAATTCGAGCAAATGATACAATTTTACAGCTTTTGTGTAAATGTGAACAGCGAAGTAGTAAATTTACACTCTTTTTGCTAAGGTATACAAAATACTATTTATTATTCAGTTGATTTGGCGTAAAAGCAAAAAAATCACATCTAGTGTGTAACAAAAATTGGGATTCGTTATTTTAAACAGAAAAATGAATATATTTCCTACTATCATAGACTTAACTTTAGACCCACTTTTTAGAGTGTAATTTATTTATGCGTTATTTATTAGTCTTGTATTCATATATAGTTTTGTTTTTTTATTTTGTTTCATATATTATTTTATTTTGTTTCGTAATTTTATTCATGCACTATTCTATTTATTTTTCTGTACATGTACACCTTGCTTGGTGAATAAATAAATAAATAAATGAATAAATAAATAAACTGGAGTAGCGGAGTACCCAGAAACGACGGCACTATGAACATTTTCCGTCGAGCCTTGAAGCGAGTTAGTTTACCATCGGAACTTTGTTAACTCGATTATTCATTCGCCTCTCCAGGTAATTGCCCCTCCGATTATTAGAAGGAAGATTCGAAATCGAGCCTTGAAGCGAAAATCGAATTTAGAAGTTGAATTGTGGAGCGAGCTATGGATGGAAGAAGTCGGCACGACGCAACGAAAGGCTTCGGCGGCCTAAACGTGACCAGCTTGAAGAGAATAGCGGCGCAGTTGGTAGAGACACCGGCTACCACGCTAAAGACGACGGTTCGATACCGGTGAGCGCCGTTAGTTTTTTTTTGGTTTCTTCGGTCAACATCTGATCGTCGTGGGAGAAGAACGCAGCATCTGAACATCGCGGAAGAAGCACGAACAACAGCCAGCAACCGTCCAAGCGTAGTCAGGTTAGTTACGTAAAGAAAAATTGTTTCATTAACCGCACTTAGGCGGTATAAGTTAGCGATTGCAAGTAAGACATTGTAAAAGAAATCTGTTGCGCCAAAGTCGATGAATTTGAATTAGAAAGAAAATAAAAACAATTGGTTTTTTCAGTGAAAATACATCTGGACTAAGACGTTTCCGAAGACAGACTGACTAGATGTATTTATTTACTTGACATATACAATAGTGGATAATATTGCCAGATGGGTAAACATAATGTGGGTCTAGTTGACATCAACACCCCAACTCATTGGGTCAAGTGATCTATTTAAGTTAGTCTACTTTAACAATACAAAATATCACTTTGAGCCAATGCCCATAATGTTCAGTCCACGCTGGATGATGCTGCGAGACACGGCCTTTGTCAACCCGTCCGCTGCGTTGGCTTCTGATGCAACGAAATTGATGCTGATCGTTCCGTCGCCGATCCTGTCTCGAACATGATGATGGCGGATATCGATGTGTTTCGTCCTCTTGCGAAACATATCCTCTATCGCCAATGAAATGGCACCCTGGTTATCGCACTTTATCTCGACTGGCCCATTAATATCATTAAGTCAGTCAACGAACTGGCGCAACCAGATTGCCTCTTTAGTTGCCTCCGAAAGCGCCATATACTCCGCTTCGGTTGATGATAAAGCGATTGTGTGTTGACGCGAACTGCTCCATGACACAGCGCCATCGCTTATTGTGAACACGTACCCGGTGCATGAACGTCTTTGGTCAATATCTGACGCCCAATCCGAGTCCGAAAAACCTCTTAGTTGACCACCTCCATAGCGGTACAGAATGCGAAACCCAGTCGTTCCACGCAGGTATCGCATAATTCTCTTCACTGCAGTCCAGTGAACCTCGCCATAATTCGTATTGAATCTACTTACGTCATTCACGGCGAAAGCGATGTCGGGTCTGGTTCCCTGAACCAGATACAACAGACTGCCCACAGCTTCCTGGTACGGAATGCTCAACATCTTATCGTTCGACTTCGCCATCGTGTCTGACAGCTTTTGACTCGGGTCGCTAGGCGTTGGTGCAGCCTTGCAATTTGACATCCCGAATCGCTCAAGCACCCTCTCGATAAATCCCATTTGGTGAATAGCTATGCCTTCAACGCCATATTCGATCTTCAGGCCAACACATTGTTCTGCCCGTTCAAGATCCTTCATTTTGAATGTGGCACACAGCTGAGATATGATCATCTCCAAGGTATGCTGGTCCTTCCAAAAAATCAAAAGATCATCAACGTAAATGGCAACAATTACCTTCTCCTTAGATGAGATATAAACGCACGGATCGAGTTTTGACTTCGTCAACCCGAATCCAATCAGGGCCCTATCCAGCTTACGATTCCACTGTCTTCCAGCTTGCTTGAGACCATACATGGCCCGCTCCAACTTGCACACAAGCGCAGTGCCATCATCGTATCCCTCCGGTTGTTCCGTATAAATTTCCTCGTCTAGGTCTCCTTGCAGAAATGCAGTCACCGCATCCATCTGATGAATTCTCATTCTATGTCTGGCAGCGAATGCTATCAAAATTCGGATTGATTGATACCTCACCACTGGTGAGAAGGTCTCCACATAGTCAATCCCGAATTTTTGAGAGCAACCCTTTGCCACAAGTCTGGCCTTGTATCAAATCACACATCCATCAGCTCCGACTTTGACTTTGAACACCCACTTGGTCTTAATTGTCTTGCGACCAGGTGGCAAGTTGACCATGCTCCAAGTTCCATTTTCAGCATGAGCTTCCATCTCCTTGTTCATCGCAGCTATCCAATGCTGCTTGTCGCCAGATTCCATCGCATCGCGCACGGTTTCAGGTTCAACCACCTCAGCGATATATGCCGATGCCAGCAAGGTATCAGCGGCTTTCTTAGCAAGCCGCTCCGATTTCCGACGTAGTATAATTGGTGAAGAGTCGGGTGAGGTTGGAACGAAATCCTCGTCATTCGGATCGTCAAAGTACGTTAAGTCTGCGTCCTCGACCATTGCTTTCCATTCTGCAAACAGTTGCTGAATATCATTTTTCCTCTTGGCAAAGTAAACAAAAACTTTACGCGAGAAATCATCGACGAATGTCACGAAGTACAATGCGCCACCTACTGACATATTCTCCATCGGACCACAAACGTCTGTGTGCACTAACTCTAACACACGTTTCGATTCACAACTCTGCTTTCCTTTCAAGCACGACACACACTTTGACAAATCAGTTTGTTCTCCATTGATTTTGATTCCATCTACGATGTTCTCCAGCTTGATCAAGTCGCCCTATGCCAAGTGTCCGAGTCGACGATGCCATGTCATCAAATCCAGGCCGCTGTGTGTGGTTGTCTTCAACGCGACAGCATCACTTTGCAGCTTGTATGTACCATTTCTTGGTTTCAAAGAGATAACTACACTACCATCACTTCGATCGCGCACGACACAACCGTTTTCATTAAACTCAATTCTTTTACCGGATTTCACCATCCGATTCACTGACAGCAAATTCGTCGATAAGCCAGATACAAGTAAAACATTCTTCACGCTTATTGTTAACACACAGATCAACCGATCCAGTACCAAGCACTTTCAAATGCGTGTTATCAGCCGTCGAAATCTCTGTATATGCTGCGTTCTCCACGAAATTATTCAACAAATTTCGGTTCCCGCGCACTTTGCATCTGCGCCTTTCGGCCGCTCTGGACAATCCCGACGCATGTGACCGGTGTTGTGACACTGAAAACACCTGAATTGAAATTCACCTTTTTTCACCCCATTCTTCGGTCCATTTTTACCGGATGAATTCCCCAATTTGGGTCTTCTGTGGCTCATCGATGCTTTAAATACATTTCCAGTTCCACCTTCACTGTTGATTGCCCGCTTGGCGCATTCCGTGTCAATCAGTCTTCGCTTCAAGGTATTTGATGTGAGGCTCGTCATCGTCATTTTTTCATTGATGAGCATGCCACCATCCAGTCCTGTGATAAATGATTCGTATTCGGATGTGAGTCCGAACAGAATAATGCCGCAAATCACCTCATCCTGCATCTTGAGGCCTAAGTCCGCCAAAACTCGCGATGCAGTCGTGATTTTCTTCAAGTAGTCATCCATCGATGACGACGTCTCCAATCGTGTCGTTACCAATTCACCAATTGTGCGAGCCAGTCTGATCCAGCTCACATCATCATACAACTGTGCACTTGGCTTCTTAAAACGACGATCTAAAGAATTCAATGACATTTTTCTGACTAAAATCCTGTTCTGCTCTCTGGTTCGCCCTATCCTAGAATATGGGTGCCTGATGTGGTCTCCGTATTATAAGGAGCACATAGATCGCATTGAGTCTGTCCAAAAGAGATTTTTAATTTTTGTTCTTAGTTCTTTCCGCTGGTCTGATCCTATTCGTTTACCTCCTTATGAAAACCGCTTGCAATTATTGACCATGGACACTCTTGAAACTCGACGTCAAAATTTCAAGGCTCTATTCGCTGCAAAGTTGCTCACTGGAAACGTGAACTCGGAGTTCTTGTTATCAAAACTTAACTTTCGTGTTTGCCACGGTGAACGTAGACATCATAGCGCCTTATCCATCCCGTTTCATAAAACCAATTATGGATTGAATGAACCAACCTGCGCAATAGCCCGAAGCTTTAACTCAGCGTATCAAATGTTCGACTTTAATTATACTGTTGATATGTTCAAGTGTCGGCTTAAACGACCGATTAATTATCTTTCATAATTGCATGTGTAAATATTGTTTTTTTTTGTAGTAATCATTCCGTTGATGAAATTGTCAATAAATAAATAAAAATAAAAAAAAAAATTCTCGACACTTGTCCCAAACTTCACGTGCCGTCTTCAATTCTCCAATATCGTCGTACAGTGAGCGATCGATGTTAATGAGAATTTTGGCTCGCGCCTTCTTGAGCTTAAGCGCATCTGTCGTCCCAATGGGATTCGTGATGGCTCCATCCAAATCGTGCCATTCCAACAAGACTTTCATTTCCAGAGCCCATGTCGAGTAATTCGATGCGCCGATCAATTTCTGGATTCTGTCCTCGCCCTTTTCGGCCATTCTGCATTCACACTGGCAAAATTCTAATCTATTAGTTCGTTCTGCTACAAGTGTATCGATGCACCTCTGGTCAATGGCCACCGGCAAAATTCACACAAAAAAAGAAAGAAAATAAATCTTTCTTCGCAAACCCAAAACTATTTTCTCCAATTCAGTACGAGTCTGGGCCCATAACCTGTTGCGCCAAAGTCGATGAATTTGAATTAGAAAGAAAATAAAAACAATTGATTTTTTCAGTGAAAATACGTCTGGACTAAGACGTTTCCGAAGACAGACTGACTAGATGTATTTATTTACTTGACAGATACAATAGTGGATAATATTGCCAGATGGGTAAACATAATGTGGGTCTAGTTGACATCAACAAAATCATACAGCGACAATTACTAAGAAATCCGCAGTTGAGCCGAGAAAGTGAGTGGTGGTGAAGATTTAGAGAGAAACCCCAAATCTACCGGGTTCGCGTAGTAGAATCGGGAAATTTTGAAAGTAAAAGAATTTAGTTTAAATTAGCGTGGAAAAGTAAAAAAAAATACGGTCTTGTACTAGACATGGGTAACGCAGCGCTGCTTCGCGCAATTGCGTTGAAGCCGGTACCTGTAGCGCAGTAACGCACTTCGGTATCAATGGTGTTGGCGCTGCCGCTTTGCAATGCCAACACCATTTGGCTTGGCGCTATGCTACGGCGCGGCGCAAAGATATGAATTGAGTATACTTACCGCAAGTCTGTTTGAGTTTGATGCAAAGCAATATCATTTCATTATGCTTCAATACTACAACTAAATAATACCTTTATGGTATATTAAAGCAATGATATTAATACTTGTCTAATTTACACTTATCAAAAAGTCAGGCGTACGCATGTTTGGAAAGATACTTGAATGGGTACACGCTGCGCCGCGCAATTGCGTTGAAGCATTAGCCATGATACCACTGCGCTGGTATTGATTGTGGGTATCAGTAGCGCAGTAACACACTTCAGTATTAGTAGCTCAGTAACGCACTTCGGTTTCAATGGTATTGGCGCTACCGCTTTGTAATGCCAACACCATTTCGCTTGGCGCTATGCTACGGCGTGGCGCAAAGATATGAGTTGAGTATGCTTACCTCAAGTCTGTTTGATGCAAAGCAATATACATACGCGTACGCACGTTTCCACGAGCTTATTTGATTTGCCTTCAAAAAGCTAACAATGCGTTCAAAAAGCTAATGTGAAACTGAAATTTATTCAAATTTTTGTATGAGAGTTTTTCTCGAACGGAAAATCAATAGCATTCCAGCTCATATTTTCTTTTCCGATCGGTTCGACTCAAGCCACTTGAGTTTTACAGGCTGCATGTGTACTTTATGCAAGCATGATGAAAAGCGATGCGATCGTGGTATCATAGCGTCATGGTATCAGCGCAATGCTGCCAGCGCCGTCTGTGGCGCCTCATAGGCGACTGAGATCATGGTATCATAGCGCAATAGTATCAGCGCAGTGCGCTGATACCACTGCTGGCACCGGTATCAGTGTATCAGTGCTTCAAAATTTGCTGCGTTACCAATGTCTATCTTGTGCAGTTTGAATTAGCGTGGTAAAGTTAAAGAATTTATGGTTTTGTACAGTTTGAATTAGCGTAGGAAAGTCTGTCTTGTGGCCAGTTGAGCTGGAATCAAAATGGGTGTTAGAAACAAAAGCATGAAAACCGAACTACAGTTGTCCTTCTAAATGCCCGAAGGATAAATTTCCGAGAGGCGGGTGTAGACTGTTCTATATAACAGGAAAATCGTATGACGATTTGGAGTAGTTGTGGGTGAAGTACAGTTGTGAGATCTTGGTCTTAACGCAGGTGTGGCAAAGTGACGGGTGCTATCTTATCCAGTAGCAAATTGTCGTTGGTTGCGAGTGTGGTTACGTCCCGGGTATTACCTTATCGCTTATCTGGGGTGTGCTCAATGTGCATGCTATATCTGCTCCAAAAGCATAGCATATAGCATCGCTTTAGCAAGTGTCAAAATTTGCAGTAGCTAGATTAAGCAGCTATGGATATTGGACAGCCAAGAGCTGCTACGTAGCAGCTCTTTGCTGCGACGTACGTCAATTTTTACACTGCACAACACAATAAAAAATCTCTTCATTTTTTTTTTAACTTTAATCTGTGTGTTTAGTTGGATCAGCTAAACACTTGCCTTGCATTTTGGAAATTATATGAAATTTGCGCGTTTTCAGCATACAGCTGCAGAAAAAACATTAAAATTTTCCAAACATATTCAAAACGTTTCACTTATTCCTGGCTTTTGACACCACATCTGTGAAAAAGAGCGAAAAAGAAAAGTTGAAAATATCATGGTACACGATTTAGCGTACCTGGCCTGTTGTGTTTCACACCCGCCTTCTAAAAACTCGAGATAAATTGCACTGTGTAAAAACCTACTTAAAGCTCGATTTGAGTTGAAGTGTTCGAAAGCCCGTATTTAGTTTATGATAGCATTTTTCAAGTTTATTGTTCATCTCCTTTGCCACCAAAGCGCGAAAACCGCTTTTCATTTCCATTTTTAATCCAAAATGACGTTTGAACAGTATGTCAGCTGTGTACGCACGGCTATTTTGCCTTTGCTACTTTCTAGCTATCCTCCAGACTGCGAGCAGCAAATAGCTGCTACCATAGAAGATATTCCGGAACCATGGACAGCCCGACTGTCAAATAGCAAGCATCAAAAAGTAGCTATTTCGTGACATTGGACAGCCAGAGCTGCTAAAATACCAGCTAATAGCTGCCATAGCAAGAATATTGAACACAGTCCTGATTATCTTTGGTCGCAATTGTTGTAGCGGATTGGGTGTTATCAGATCCAGTATCTGATTTTCGCTGCTATTTGTATTCCGAACATATATTTGGTGAGCCGAAGCTCGCTCAGCGGCTCGAGGCTCAATTAATTCGAGAGCGAGTGGCGTCCATCAACGACCCGTCTCGGACGAGTTAGCAACCCTATCCAAAAGGAGCCTAACCAGATCTTGTTCACTCTAGACCGAGTGGGTAATGGCGTATGTGTTTGTGTGTCCACAATACTCCCCTGCCAGCGTTTTACGCGTTATCGCGAGGCGTAAGAGAGTAGCCCCTTTGTGGTTCGCCCAGCCAGAGAGAGATATGGAGCAAAGGAAACTTTCCTCGCTGGTCTCTTTTCGGGAGCCGAAGGTTATAATGGTGCGGCGAAGTTTCTGATATTTGTTGTTTCGTGTAAGGTTTGTCGACAGGTTTCGTAGAGGATGACATGTAACAGGGCTTGAGCCTGTTAATGGAAACATTGACGGATTTGTTTCATATGTCAAGTGTGAAATAATGTGTATGTCTGGCTAAGACTTTGAAAGGAGCGTCGTACGGTGGAAGGAGTGGTGGGCGAACACAATCGACTCGAACGAAGACGTGTGAGCAAGAGTCGAGTTGCTTGAAGATGATATCTTCGGTGTTGTGTGATGTTTAGCATCAACCGGCCGAAGTTTCGCAGTAGTAGCCGTTAACTCAGAGGCAAAATCTTTTTGGCTAATCTTCCTAGGATTTTCTTAAAGACGCAGGTTTTCTTCATATAGGAGTTGTGCCGGTGATGCTGAACATTTTTCTCAGATTAGAGGTCGTAATCCAAGAAGAATTATGGGTAGTGTTCCAGTCCAAGACTAATCTTTATGAGCCACGATAGCCGATTTAAGAGAACGATGCCATCTTTGTAAGAAATCATTGGCCTGAGAGTGGTACGCTGTGGTACGATTATGTTCGAAGCCCAAGAGTCGACCAAGCTCAGCATGGAGCGCTGACTCGAATTGTCTGCCCTAGTCGGTGACAATGTATTGGGGAACTCCAAATCTAGTAATCCAGGTGCTTAGTAAGGCAGTAGCACAGTCATTGGCAGTAATGCTGGCTAAAGGAATTGCTTCAGGCCAACGCATGAAACGGTCGATTATGTTGCGACAGTATGTGTAAGGGGACCAACTATGTCAATGTGAATGACCTTGAAACGTTCGGAGAATGAGCTCACTTGTGGCTGGACAAAACCTCAGCTATTTTGTCGGCTGTTTCCGCCAACTTGTTCAAGCTGGCTTCCGGAGAGCAGGCTAAAATAGCCTGAGTCTGTTCCGGAAGCCGCTGTAGCCAGAGGGTCCTTAAAAGGTCGTCGCTAACCACGGAACCTCCCAACTGCTTCATATCACGAAGCAGTTGGGAAGGCTGCTTCTAACCAAGTGTAAGATTCTCCAAGAGGTGCTTCAGTTTCCCCGAATCGCTGGCTGAATGTCGCGATATAAGCACCCTCTTGAGGATCCCATACGGTATTTCGGGGTCTGGGCTCGCAACCATGTCCCTGACCACCTTCAGCTGCTCTGAGCTCAGCGAGGAAACCACATAGTGGTGCTTGGTCTCGGATCACTTAATGTGTGCTTTGGCAAACTGGCTCTCGAATTGAGAGAACCACAAAGCTGGCTCTTGTTGCCAGAACGCGGGTGGTTTCGCGGACGTGGCTTTAAATTCGGGACCGGATGACGCGCCTGATGGAACCGCATCCTTTTTATCCAATGACATTTTTAATTCGAAAAACGCGACGGGACGGACGAAACGTGGCAGAAAAATATAGTGGCTGAAAATTGTGTATTTACATATTTATAAATAATGTGTATTTATAGAACAATTTATAGTTTGAGATTTATAATAAGTGGTTCTTGCTGATGGCGCAATAGGAACTTGAGCAAGTGAGTAAAACTTTAGTCGTTATCTTGATTATTCAGTAAATACTCCTTTCTAACTTCTCTGCTACAGACATTATTGGAGAAAAAAAATCTCGTGATAATAACGATGAGTGTGTAATTTTGATTTTCTTCTAAAGACGATATAACATTTGTGCCTTATTTGTTTGTGTCTTATTTGTTCCGTTGAATTTGAATTTTTGAGCTATGTGCACCGTGTAATTAATGAAAAGTATTCTAACATTGACTAAAACTATAAAATTTACAAACTCGAACTACTCATGAAACCTGTACAGTTGTTTCATCAAATGGCCTGTAGTAGTTGCAGTGTTTGCTCTTCCTGATAATCCGCTTGGTGAGAATCTTGCGGGAATTACAACAATCGAAATGATTCTTGGCTTCTTTCTTCTCGTTAGATGGGTCCTCTTCAAATTTTCATGTATCCGCTACTGACAGCTGAATTCTTCAGTGTGGTTGTTCGAAATTCGGGAACTTTCTGCTGTTGTTGATGATGTAACTGAAGAGTCGAAAGAATTCCCAACATCTATTTTGATTGGCTTCCAAATACCACAGCAGCTGCCGTCGATGAAAATGTGATAAAAATATGTAAGAAGTAAATAAAATAATTCATTTAAATAATTAGTTAGGCTTGCGCGAACGTTGGGTTGCGCGAGCGTCATGTTGCGCGATCGTAGGTTTGCGTGAGCGTCGGGCAAGCTCTATAGCCTTCTTAGTTCTTCTTGTCTTCGCTTGACCTCTTGTGATATGTGGCTTCCAACGGTTGACGAAGTGGCCTGCAACGAATTAGTTGTATCTAAAGATACACCAGCTCGAACAAATCCATCAACGTTGAACTTATCTTCGAAGGGATTATAGCCATTCAAAGAATCTTGTTTATTTCAGTGACTATGGACCGCTTACTGAGCCGCTGCGTTACGTGTGGTTATTGCTGAACTACAATTTGATGGATAATGCCCTTTTGCTGCTGGTGCTACTGCAACACTTGATTTTGTACTTGGTCTTGCTGCTGAATGAGTTGATTTTGGATTTTCTTGAAAAAGGCGTACGTGCCGTTGTCGGGTTCACCAATTTAAATTTCCATATTGTTTTTCTCCTTCAATAGTTACAATAAGGAAATTATACCATGCTCGCCTGAGCGAAGAAGTTTTTATGGTAGACGGCAGCAAGGGGGACCCTGTTTGCGCCCGGTAGATGATCTTTCACTATGATAGTTTAGCTTTTAAGCTACAATAATTAATATCGTTTTGATCAACAAAAACACTATTCTTTACTCTCATGAAATTTAATTAAAACATTGCTTTTTATTTGCAATATTTTATCACACAAAACAAAGTTAAAAAAAAATTAAAAATCTAACTTGTAAACCATCTAAATCATCAAATTGACAATTCAAAATTATTTTTCTTACATATCAAAAAAACAATTTTTTTAACTTAGCCTACTTGATGTACAATTTTAGTGTGGTATGTTTAATGTCAAGTGGTGTGGTGAGTAGTGAATAAGAGAGTGATAAGTGTATGTGTTTGTGTATCCACAGTTGTTTTTAAATGGGCAATATATGAGCGGAATGACAAAAAGCAACTCCAGGCAACTCAAAAAGCGAAAAACTTTCGACAAAGTGTCGTTTTCTTGGCACGATAGGAGGATTTCATACATCGGCACGTAATGAAGAATAAAAAATGGATATACTTTGAGAACTTCAAAAGCATTAGTCAGGGGTTTATTCAGGACAAGCATCAGTGTCGACCGCAATATTGTATCTGTTTGGAAAAAAGACAATGCTTTTTGGTCGGATCAGAAGGGTGCCGTGTTCAAAGAACTTCTGAAACCGAGCGAAATAGTGCCTAACGATCGCTACATACAAGAACTGATCTATTTGAACTATGCATACGCGAAAACGACACAGCTATTGAAGCTGACAGATAGCTTTAATGCTTCGAAATTTTTCCGGGCCTAGACCCCTTAGATAAAGCTTAACTTTTAATGTTGGGTATTCAAGTAAGTTTTAAAGGATTTTTTTTCGATTCAGAAACTTTATTGTACAAAATTGGTACTATGTATTTTACTTAACGTATTACCTGTCGGTAACTATGATTTTTCCCCTTTTTTCTGTGTCAATAAAATTGCTTGTCTTTGGAGGCGAAGAAAGTTTGAAGCCAATTTTTAATACCTCCAACTGAAGTGAAGCGTACTACCGTAAGGGCGTTCTGCATCGACCAGAACAAATAATAGTCCGATGGTTCAATGCGGGTGGATTAGGACCTCCCATCCGGTACCGTCCAGACAGGTTTTAATCACTTTTGCGACATGTGGCCAAGCATCGTATTGGTGAAAGGTCAATAAATCACGTCTGGTTGTCCATTCCAGCCGTTTTTTCGCAATCGTTCACTTCAATCACACCAGTTGTTGCCTGTTCGCTTCAAACACACCGATTTCAGAAGCTCGTAGTACATGATTCTTTTTTGGTCCCACCAAATGCAGAGGATTACCTTGTTGTCATAGATATTTGGCTTTGGCGTCGATGGTCCGGATTCACCGCGCTTCACACATGGCTTCTTGCGCTTTGGATTATAGTACTAAATCCATTTTTCATCGTCAGTGATAATACGATGCAAAAACGACTTCTTTTTGTTCCGTTGAAGGAAGATTTTGCAAACAATGACACCCCGTTCGACATCTTTTGGTTTGAGTTCGTGAGACACCCAGTTTCCGACCTTCTGGACAATACCAATGGCTTTCAACTGCAATGAAATGGCTTGTTAGAACATTGGAACTAGTGCTCACAAGTTGAAATAACATAAAAAAACATACTCTCTAATAACATAAAAAAAACATACTCTCCTTAAGCGTCCCCAATCAGTCGATGACTTTCTGGTGAACCTTTCTTCAGATGGAAGCAATATACCAATGCTTCCCGCGAATGGAGTTTTGTAGGCACAAGATCTGACATGGTCGTCACACGAAAAAGAAAGTTGTTTACACTTTGATGAAATGACAAATACTGTTTAATGTGGTTAAATGATGACGCTTTAACATGAAGTTAGTTTCAACATGGTCCAGTAGGTTAAAACACTATTGGTGCCCTCTGTTGACAATCCATTAGAACTAACTTATATACCCAATAAAATTTTTTTGTTTTAAAAAAATATAAAAGCAATGTTGAGAGAGAATATTTAGCAGTTTTGATGAATTCAGTGACGGCTCGTCCTAATGTAAACATTCTAACGTGAACCCTCTCAATGAAATATATCATTCAAAACGAATATATCATTATAAAGGTATACATATTGAACAATGCACATTGAACTACATTGAACAATATCCAACTTGTTATGGTACAGAACAAAATAGAACTATGCTGCAAAAACAACGATCTAGTACAAAACAGTAGCGCATTCGCTAAGTTTGATATAAGTTGTTGTATTCGCTGTGGTAGCACAAAACAGCTGAAAATAAAGGGGGAAAATAACGAGTATAAACTACCACAATCCATAGAAAATACAAAATGAGCTAACAGAAAATTACTTCTTTTAACTTTCTACACATTTTTTATGCTTTTTCTAATTTCCGAACTAACAAAATATTCCACATAACCTTGAAAGACCCAAAGCCACCTCATGGCAAAAAAGAAAACTTCTCATGAGCTTTTCTTTTCTCTATCGGCACATTCTATAGTTCAGCACGTGAGCTACCTATGAAGAATAGAATTTCTGTACTAGTGAATTTACTGGTTCAGGAGTGTTGTTGTTTCCAACGTGTCTCTTCTGTTCTATGCTGGATACAGTAGCAAAAAAACGCGCCTAATTTTGCCTGCCGATCATTTTCATCTCTATCGTTTCATACCCAGAAACTTTCTATTGCTACCAGCGTTGCCATTTTGGCCCATTTGGTCTCTTTTAATTTTGGTCCTTTGGTCCCTTTCTTAGGAAAACCATCAGGTTTTGGTCCTGTTTGCATCAATCGGTAGTTTATTTTGCTTTCATTTCAGTCAACCTTTAACTATCATTAAGAAAATTGCAAAAATCAAAATCCCTATTTTCTGCTTGCATCGAACATTTTGAACTTTGTTTCATTTGAAATCAAGAAAAAGAGGTAGCTGCGCTGCGTGCATTCCTTCAAGGCAAAAACTCATTCGTATTTTTTGATAATTGTCTCGCTCTAACAACTTCTCCTCCTAGTTTGATCACTGGTATCGAATTCATCGCGATGTGAAAACATGCTACAAAACGTATCTACGACAACGAAAACTGTAATTTCCTCCATCTACGTAATTAGATATTCTTTTGGAAAATGGGCAAGTAATTTGTCCATTTAGTATTTGGTTTAAAACGTAGAATACTAAATATTGCAATTGCAGGTACTTGATTAAGGGCAGAAAGTGCAATCAAAACGAGGGCGTGAATATGTTTGAAGGTGATGTAAATGTCACCGTACGGCAGGATGGTGCTAGGTTAGTTTTCTAATAAATAGAAGCGATTTACCATTCCCACGTTGAATTATTTTAGTGAAACTTGTGTATTACAAAGAAAATTCAAAGAAGAATGGATTTTGTTATTTCCATGGTTGGAATTGCGTGTAGACAAATCTGTCACCGTACGGCCTACGCCGTTACAAAAGCAAACCCTGTCTTCTACCCCAGAAGGCCAGGGCGGCAGCCTCGGGTGGCTGGCTCACTTGCAGAGAAAAGGGGTGAGTCCGGGTGCCACTCGTTTCTTGCCCTCGACTGCCTCTAATACCCACGCCGCGAAACGAGAATTCGGCCGGATGGACTGTATTACCACGTTATATTATTTCACTGTAGAAAACACC
This sequence comes from Nemotelus nigrinus, assembly GCA_947369275.1. NCBI lineage: Eukaryota > Metazoa > Arthropoda > Insecta > Diptera > Stratiomyidae > Nemotelus > Nemotelus nigrinus. The sequence goes on along the minus strand of OX376373.1, from coordinate 132,600,202 downwards.
GCGTTACAACACTGTACATAAATTTTATTATCGGAATTCAAATTCAAAATTTGCCAGACGCTAATTAACAACTTCAACGAAACCTACACGGCGCCGCGAATCGAACTAAATTATACTTATCTATAATATACTAGCACCTAAATCTTATCTTAGATCTAACTATAACGCCACGTACCTTCGCCGTTCGTTCAGAATATATTCGCTGAGCCGTTCCGCAACAATTCGATCGCCGTCTTCTCTTCGATATCTTCCTCAATCGTAGCTTTCGTTCATCTCCAAGTAGGAATCGCCGTCGATTTTAATCATACGCACCGTCTCAACCACCACTAAAATCTCCTGAATCGCCAGTCGCTCCTTAATTGGTGACCAAATTCCGCTGATTTTCTGTCCTGTCGACAGAATTCGCTCAGGTATTCACTCCTCGGTGTCGGGATCAAGAAGTATGAAAAATTTATTGTTATCGATTTGTTCTGCTATGTTTTGTTTTCGATCTGCTCACCTCGGTGTCGGGATCAAGAAGAACTTCATTTTATCATTCGGATCACTGCAGAGCCTCAGTCCTGCTTGTGCGACCCCGTTTTTGCGGGACTATTCCCATGTCGTTGTTTCAGTCTTGAATAATACCACCCTACCAGGGCAATGTCCTCTAACAGCGGTCATTGATCCTGTATTTGATCGCCTTCATCTGGCAACGCCACTTCAAGTCATATTGTGAACCTTATTATCTGTCACTTCAAGTCTCATATCGTGAACTTTATAATCTTTCACTTCGCAAGTGTTCGAATCATGCTTCCGCTGTCATCAGGTGAGTGTTTACCTATGCGCAATTCTTCTAAATTCCCTACATTTTAGTTGCGAGAATGGCGAAAACATCGGTGGGACTTCCTGCATCTAACCGCCGAGGACAGATCGTTTATCACGGACCCCAAATATAGCGCCGAGAAATGGTCGGCGAATTGCCATCCCTGCTCTGACACCTAACCTGTGTTCGACCGATCAAATTCCGTCAGTAGATTGTGTGATTTGTCTGATTTGCGTCCAAACTGTAAGAAAATCACTCAAATGGATCGAAACAAAACTGAAGTGCAACTATCCCATCCGCCATCGGATGTAATTTCTGCAGTGAAATTCGGACCTGACTCCAGCCAGTTTTTAATATCGACGTCGTGGGATCGCACCGTCCGCTTATACGATGTTGTAAATAATTCCCTGCGTCAAAATTATATGCACGATGCTCCGGTTTTAGACGTTGCATTTCAGTCTAACTGGGGGGGGAGGTTGCTAGTACGGTCGAAGGGAGTGAATTAGGCTGGAACGTGTCATATCTGCCCCAGCACCATGGATCTCTTCGGGTAAGTCGTTTCATGCTTGTTTCATCTATTTACGACCCGTTGATTGTGCCGCGCCGCGTCGTATGTCACGTCCGGTCGCCTCGTATCGCGTCCTGTGTAGATCGGAGATCGCGTTCCTCGGTTCTTCACACCGGGCCTCGATTTGCAATTTACTCTGCAATTTCCGATGGCAGCGACTGTCAAATTTATGGTATGCCATCTGTGCGTGGGGAATTTCATGGCATGCAATTTCATTTCGAATATGCCTCTGAGCGGGAAGGACGTGCGCTATATCTGAGCGTCAAATGCTCTTAAGGAGTTATTTGAAATGCAAATTCGATTTTTTCGCAATTTCCCGCCATTTCATTGCACAACGACATCTAAAAATCCCTTTAAATTCAAAAAACCTACATCTTCTTATAAGAAATAAAGCATTCCCATGGTTCAGCGCCATTTTGAAACCAAGAACTGTCAAAATATTGCAAGGCAGATTGCCGAGCAAATTGCATACCATATTGCCTACCATTTATGGCAGACCATAAAATATTGCATACCATATGCTGCCTCCACTGGCAATTTCAAATTTCATGCAATGGGAAATTGCTAGTGGAGGCAGCCTGTCATGGTTTCCATGATATCGCCCCTCATCGCCAACCTTGCCCCGAGGCCTTTTTATCGTTCGTCCCACGTCGGGGCAGAACGGACGTTGGCTGTGATGTTGAAATTCAGTCACGGCTGTTTTGGCCCGGTGCCGGCGAATCGCTGCATCTACAACAATATCCTCGTTCAGGTGTTCGTGACCTATCTAACCATTGAATCTAAGCTACCATTCGCTACTATGCAATTAATAATCTGATATACAATTCGCTAATATACAATTAATAATCTGGTATACAAGTCGCTAATATACAAGTAATAATTTAATATACAACTCGCTAATATCCAATTTAATATACAATTCGCTAATATCCAATTAATAATTTAATATACAATTCTCGCCTACTTCACCGGTGTTTTCCCACATTTACGTATACCTTAGTGCAGCCGAGAACCGACCCCGTGATATCACCCCCCTCTCCAGAGAATTATCCCGGAATTCTCGTTGACAATTCTCTCCGATCTAACTCTCGATTATGTGCTGATTCGACATTTGACTTTTCGATAGGCTCAAACTCTCGCGAAGCTTATTCCGGTTATTTATAATTCCGATTTGAATTCTCCATCGCTTTCGACGCTAAATACTGAGCCCGACAGTTTTACCTCACACATTCACGCTACCCTTACCCCTTTACACCCTGTCATTGCGTGGCTACACATCTCCTACAGTAATTTCAACTAAAATAAGTACTTGAGCCATTTGTGATGCCGTATTCTAATCTTCTACGGTCTCGATTTTAGGACGCCAACAACACCAAACATATGGAAACGGGCAGTGCCACCAGACTTTTACATGGACAGGGAGGACAAAACGACAAGAAAAAAAAACCAAATAGGAAGCCAGAAAGGAAAACCTGGAAACGGTCGCGACACATCTTTCTAACTACGGTATGATATTTTAACTTCTACCTATTAATCAGATAATGCTTCTCTGTAAATGCCTGACTCTATTTATCGATAGTTGTAAGTCAGATTCCTCACTTGTTTTCCAACCGACCTATTCTCCGCGTTGAGCGATGTATTTTTCCATTAAACTATGACTACCCTAAACTATGTATATTCCCTAACCTATGTATGGTAAATAATGGATTCCACCACCAAGAAGACTACTTACTAGGACTACACTAGTTCTATTTCTAATATTCTTCACCGATTATCCAACCATATCGTAATATACCCCACCACCGCGGCCTAATGTATTTATCGCCTATTTTTCTGTCCCTTCATAGATCGCATATTCCTAAGTCACACCCCTGGCGTCATCCTCCCCGTTGACATATTGTTTTTAGTCCTTCACATGCCAAATGCCTGCGGGGTTATCCCTCTCGTCGACAAGCTCACATGTCCACGTCGATAGTTTCGACTTAATCCTGAACGGACCGGTGTAAGCTGGAGCTAGCTTCGCCGCGAAGTTTTTACTAGCATCGGATAGAGCATAATTCTTTCTCCATACTTTGTCTCCCACCTGGAAGTTCACGGGACGTCGTCGGAGATCATAACGTCTCTTACTACTGGTGGCGGCCTGCTGCATTCGGCTAACCACCTCCTGACGGACTTCTTCCAATACTTTTGTATTTCCCAACGGCGAGAAATCGCGTCTCCTGTCTATTGGTGGATCGACTCCGTCGCGGAACGTCACCATTTCCCTACCAAAGTTCAGAAAATATGGGGTGTAACCCGTCACCTCATGCTTGTACGTCCTTAACGCGCACGCGATCTTAGGCAGGTATTGATCTCACAAGCGATGGTTGTCTGAAGCGTAGCATCTTAGCATACACTTAATGTCCTGATTGCGCCTCTCAGTTGGATTGGCCTGGAGATGATATAGGGCGGTGTTATGTATCCTTACACCGTAACCTTCCACCGCCGACTTAAATTGCTTGCCCCTGAATTGCACTCCGTTGTCACATATCAGGATCCTGGGTACTCCATATACCAAAAACACGTTCTCCTCCAACAGTCGGAAGACAGTTGATGCTGTCGCTGTTCGTAGCGGCAATATTACAGAGTACTTCGTGACGTAATCGACGATCGTCAAGATGTAGACATTCCCCCGCGTTGATCTAGGTAATGATCCCACCAGATCCATACTAATCATCTCCCAGGGTATCTTGGCTTCGCCAGCCCTACTCGCCATCAGACCGATTGGGGATTTCCTCTCCACCTTGCAGGCCTGACACACCTTGCATCGCCGTACATACGCCTGTATGTCTTTCCGCATTCGAGGCCAATAATAGTTTTGGTCGACACGCGACCACGTTCGAGTAACACCCATGTGACCTGCTTTCGGATCGTCGTGATATCGGTTCAGTATTACGCTCCTTTCTGCCTTCGGGATCACCCTTTTCCAGACAAGGCCGTTTCTGCCATCATTCTTCCGCGCTGGGTCCTACTTCCACAGCGCATTCTCTGTCACCATCCAGTTTACGAATCTGCACGGGTCGTTCCGCACGCTGTTCACCATCTTCTCAAACCACCGATCTGATGTCGAGGGTATTGCTATGTCACCCACTTCCGCAATCGCTCGAGACGATGCATCGGGTACATGCTCCTTTCCCTTCTGGTGTACTACTTCAAAATCAAATTGTTGAAGACGGACGGCCCATCTCGCCAATCTGCCGGTCGGATCCTTCAATTTGTTGAGCCACACAAGAGAGTGATGGTCGGTGATCACTACGAAGCGAGTGCCTTCAATATACGGGCGGAGTTTTTCTATTGCCCATAATACACCCAAGCACTCTTTTTCCGTAGCCGAGTACTTTCTTTCCAACTTCGAGAGTGCGCGGCTAAGATAGCACACAACCTTCTCGCCCGTTGGGTGCACCTGACTCAGGACCGCTGCTATCCCCACATCCGACGCGTCCGTTTGAACCTTGAACGGTAGATCGAAATCTGGGCACGCTAACACTGGGGCCGACGTAAGTCTCTGTTTACAGGCCTCGAATGCCCGTTCGCAATCCTCCGACCACGAGAACTTCCGTCCTTTCTTTAACAGATCACTGAGGGGTGCCACCATCGTCGCGTGGCCTGGTATAAATCGACGATACCAAGAAACCATTCCCAGTAGTTGTCTGACTTGTTTGATCGATTTTGGTTGAGGGAAATCCTTGACTGCCTGCACCTTTTCCGGATCTACATGAAGACCTCCTTCGTCCACCAGATATCCCAAGTACTTTAACTGTGACCTGCAGAACTGGCACTTTTCTTTGGATACCTTTAACCCTTCCATCCTTAAACGTACGAAAACCTCTCGTAAAACGGCCATATGGTGTTCGAACGTTTCGGTTACGATGATAATATCATCTAGATAAGTAAACACGAACGGCTCGAGTGCGGGCCCCAACACGGTATCAATAAGCCTTTGCCAGTTGGCCCCTGAGTTATGGGGCCCGAAAGGCATTCTCCGAAACTGAAATAGCCCCCTCCCAGGCACGGTAAAAGCTGTATACTTCTGTGATTCCTTCGCCATCGGTACCTGCCAATACGCCGACTTCACGTCCAGCGTTGACAGGTACTTAGCATTCCGCAGCTTATCAAGGATTGATGACATATATGGCAACGGGTACGCATCCTTGTCAGACACCGCATTCAGTTTCCGGAAATCAACACAAAACCGATATGATCCGTCTTTCTTTCGAACCAACAATATCGGAGATGACCAATCGCTTGCCGATGGTTCTACCACTCCGGATTCTAGCATTTCATTCAATTCGATGTTAATTTGTTTCTGTACAGCCGGCGAAACCGGGTAGTACCTCTGCTTAATCAGAGGAGAGTTAGTTTTGATGACATGGGTGACCGATTTGGCGCAGCCCAGCCCCTCTCCCATCAGCTCGAACTGTTCCTCTAACAACTCTAACAAGATTTTAGCCTCGCTCACCGATAAATTGGACAGGCTCCGCAGCGTCTTCCCGGCCGTTGTTTCCACTGTAGCGACCGAGGTCCACTGTTGCCCCTTCATGTCAAGGACCACCCCCAAAACATTTCCAAAAATCGATGCCTAATATCAACGCCTGAGGAACGGAAGGTATCACTAATACTTCTAATTCATGCTGTCGACCGTTCAATTCAAACTTCAGCCTCGCCATATCCGCCACTGGACACGTCTCCCCATTAGCAAGCCGAACTTCCCCAATCTCAGTCTGTGTTAGCGCCACGCCTTCTCTTCCTAACCGAAGCCATCCCTCCTTCCCTATGATTGTGCGACTAGCTCCTGAGTCCAGCAAGCCCTCCATCCCTATACCCTCCACACTCACCTGCAAATGAGGCCTATTGTCCTGGTTCCCCTTCGCCAGCGCGTAGTCCACCATCGGAGAAGCTAGTACCCGTTGCGGCCTCTTCAAAGTGCTCGCTCGACCGCTTAGTGAGCACGCCGGTCGTTTCCCGGAGTTGACTGGGTTGATCGGTCACGTGGACCTCGCTCACTCGCCCTGGCCCGGCATGTAGAACACGAGGATCGCACAACCCCCAGCCGACCGCACCCAAAGCATCGCCGCGGCTCGGGACACTCCCTCGATAGATGACCCTCGCGTTTGCAATTCCAACACTGCATTACTCGCGATCCACCTACCGCTGCCACTTGTTCTGCGTTTCCCGTCCCAACATATGCCAGGTCAGGCTCTAAGCAGCGTCTAGATCGCGTGTTCGGAGGTATAAATGCCGCTACTGAGGCCCTCGTGGCGTCCAAGGTCCGGCCCATCCTGACTAGATCCATGATTGTGTCTACCGGGGTCAAACAAAGCTGTTGTTGGTAAAAAGGCGCAATATTCCTTCGAAGGATGCGCAACTTTTCTTGCTCTGTGCAGATAGTCTTTAGTCTGCTGAAGAGACGTTCCATGGTCGCCACGTACACACCCATAGACTCGTTCTCTCCTTGCGTTCGCCTCCTGATCTCCTCCCACAAGCGGTCCTCATAATCCGACGGCAGGAACTCAGCTTTCAACTCCGCTACCAGTTCATCCCAGCACTTCACTAGACTGCGATTAGCACGGAACCATATGAGAGCTTTGGCTTCGAAAAGGTCTACTGCCGAGGTGAACAACTGTCTCTTGGACAGGCCTCGAGCCTGGCGCAGTTCCTCAACGCGCTCCAAAAAAGCGTTGACGGAACCACTGGCGTCTCCGCTAAACCGCACCCCCCATTTAGCTACCTCCGCCGGATTTGCCGCCTTCGTCTGCTGTACCGTCGATACCTCTGGCGTTATATTGCTTTGTTCAGTCTCATCTTCGCTGGGATCTTCGACCTTCTCCGCTAATGTTCCCATCGCCAGAATGAGTCTGTTCCGGAGCTTCCTCGTGCTCTCCTTCTGTTCCAAGGTAATGGCCCTCACGTTCCCCAGCCTGCGGAACCCGAACTCAATCCTCACTTTGGCTTTCAGGAACTCTAAGGATGATTTGCTGCCCATCACCTTTTCCACCAGCTCCTCGGCCTCCGTCACCTTTGCCCTTAGTTCCCGGCAGTCCGTCTCGAAGTCAAACGGATAGTCTGTTTCGACATATGACGTGTCCGCCTCCGCCTCGGCCTTCAGCGTCGCCCTCAATGCCTTCCGCATATTGTCTACAGTATCAGCGTCGAATCCCCGGATGGCTAGCTCGTACGTAAGCTCATCCTTACTTAAACTGTCCACTAGAATTTTCATTTTGGCTGCTGCAAATTGCTATTTGCTAAAAATTCCCTAAATCCCCTAATAAACGTCGTAAAATGCCTGCGGCAATCCCTAGAAGTCAAACTCCCACTCTGAAATCTGGAATAATCTTAATATATGTTGCCTCTTATATGCTACTCCTAGACCAAGAATAACGACTCTATACGGTGCCTCTTATACACTAACTTCAAGACCTAGAAAATCGTTATTGTATGTTGCCTCTTATACACTACTCGTACACCCACTCATCCACACACTCCACGTTTACGACACTCGATTCCTCACGCTATGCCCAACACCACACCATACAAATGATCCAGAATTCAAATAGAAATTTTACGATGACGGATACGTATGTTTGTTACAGCTCGAATAGCGGTTGAAATGAGTACCAATAATATAAGCGTCCGAAATAAGTATCCGTACAATTCACTACCACAAAGATATACGATAAATGCAAATTCGGTTGCGGGATTTCACGCTAAATTAACGACATGGACACGATTTCGATTCTACCACCGCGCTTTTCCTACGTTACTCGCCTTCCCACAATTTGGGACTTGGCAAACTAAAAATTTTCACTAGTACCGTTATGTGTTGTTACCGTTAGGCCCCACGTTGGGCGCCAATTTGTCACCGTACGGCCTACGCTGCTGCGAAAGCAAACCCTGTCTTCTACCCCAGAAGGCCAGGGTGGCAGCCTCGGGTGGCTGGCTCACTTGCAGAGAAAAGGGGTGAGTCCGGGCGCCACTCGTTTCTTGCCCTCGACTGCCTCTAATACCCGCGCCGCGAAACGAGAATTCGGCCGGAAGGACTGTATTACCACGTTATATTATTTCACTGTAGAAAACACCGCGTTACAACACTACATAAATTTTATTATCGGAATTCAAATTCAAAATTTGCCAGACGCTAATTAACAACTTCAACGAAACCTACACGGCGCCGCGAATCGAACTAAATTATGCTTATCTATAATATACTAGCACCTAAATCTTATCTTAGATCTAACTATAACGCCACGTACCTTCGCCGTTCGCTCAGAATATATTCGCTGAGCCGTTCCGCAACAATTCGATCGCCGTCTTCTCTTCGATATCTTCCTCAATCGTAGCTTTCGTTCATCTCCAAGTAGGAATCGCCGTCGATTTTAATCATACGCACCATCTCAACCACCACTAAAATCTCCTGAATCGCCAGTCGCTCCTTAATTGGTGACCAAATTCCGCTGATTTTCTGTCCTGCCGACAGAATTCGCTCAGGTATTCACTCCTCGGTGTCGGGATCAAGAAGTATGAAAAATTTATTGTTATCGATTTGTTCTGCTATGTTTTGTTTTCGATCTGCTCACCTCGGTGTCGGGATCAAGAAGAACTTCATTTTATCATTCGGATCAGTGCAGAGCCTCAGTCCTGCTTGTGCGACCCCGTTTTTGCGGGACTATTCCCATGTCGTTGTTTCAGTCTTGAATAATACCGCCCTACCAGGGCAATGTCCTCTAACAGCGGTCATTGATCCTGTATTTGATCGCCTTCATCTGGCAACGCCACTTCAAGTCATATTGTGAACCTTATCATCTGTCACTTCAAGTCTCATATCGTGAACTTTATCATCTGTCACTTCGCAAGTGTTCGAATCATGCTTCCGCTGTCATCAGGTGAGTGTTTACCTATGCGCAATTCTTCTAAATTCCCTACATTTTAGTTGCGAGAATGGCGAAAACATCGGTGGGACTTCCTGCATCTAACCGCCGAGGACAGATCCTTTATCACGGACCCCAAATATAGCGCCGAGAAATGGTCGGCGAATTGCCATCCCTGCTCTGACATCTAACCTGTGTTCGACCGATCAAATTCTGTCAGTAGATTGTGTGATTTGTCTGATTTGCGTCTAAACTGTAAGAAAATCACTCAAATGGATCGAAACAAAACTGAAGTGCAACTATCCCATCCGCCATCGGATGTAATTTCTGCAGTGAAATTCGGACCTGACTCCAGCCAGTTTTTAATATCGACGTCGTGGGATCGCACCGTCCGCTTATACGATGTTGTAAATAATTCCCTGCGTCAAAATTATATGCACGATGCTCCGGTTTTAGACGTTGCATTTCAGTCTAACTGGGGGGGAGGTTGCTAGTACGGTCGAAGGGAGTGAATTAGGCTGGAACGTGTCATATCTGCCCCAGCACCATGGATCTCTTCGGGTAAGTCGTTTCATGCTTGTTTCATCTATTTACGACCCGTTGATTGTGCCGCGCCGCGTCGTATGTCACGTCCGGTCGCCTCGTATCGCGTCCTGTGTAGATCGGAGATCGCGTTCCTCGGTTCTTCACACCGGGCCTCGATTTGCAATTTACTCTGCAATTTCCGATGGCAGCGACTGTCAAATTTATGGTATGCCATCTGTGCGTGGGGAATTTCATGGCATGCAATTTCATTTCGAATATGCCTCTGAGCGGGAAGGACGTGCGCTATATCTGAGCGTCAAATGCTCTTAAGGAGTTATTTGAAATGCAAATTCGATTTTTTCGCAATTTCCCACCATTTCATTGCTCAACGACATCTAAAAATCCCTTTAAATTCAAAAACCTACATCTTCTTATAAGAAATAAAGCATTCCCATGGTTCAGCGCCATTTTGAAACCAAGAACTGTCAAAATATTGCAAGGCAGATTGCCGAGCAAATTGCATACCATATTGCCTACCATTTATGGCAGACCATAAAATATTGCATACCATATGCTGCCTTCACTGGCAATTTCAAATTTCATGCAATGGGAAATTGCTAGTGGAGGCAGCCTGTCATGGTTTCCATGAATTCGCCCCTCATCGCCAACCTTGCCCCGAGGCCTTTTTATCGTTCGTCCCACGTCGGGGCAGAACGGACGTTGGCTGTGATGTTGAAATTCAGTCACGGCTGTTTTGGCCCGGTGCCGGCGAATCGCTGCATCTACAACAATATCCTCGTTCAGGTGTTCGTGGCCTACCCTAACCATTGAATCTAACCCCCGTCCCACACATAACCAGAAACATTTCCGGAAATATTTCCAGAAACATTTCCTGAAATATTTTCGACAATATTTCTCTTGCCAGTCCCACACTTGACCGGAAAGTTCATTCATCGTTAGCGTGCATCAAACCTCAAATCAGAGCTGCCGCTTTTGAAGCTGCATATTTGGTCAATATTAAAAAGCAAGACGGCTCAATGTGACCATCTATGCAGCTCCATTCTATTTTTACCATATGTATCACAGCCATACCTAACTACAATACTATTTTCGGCCCTTCAAAAGCTCCCTTATCACCCAAATAATGCAAGTTTCATAGAACTTGCGCTCACAACGGCAGCTCAGTGCCGAAATTTCGACACACCCATGTGACTTTCCGACACTTTCCGACAATCAGTCGGAAAGTTGAACAGCTGATTGCTTTGCTATGGACTTATTGCGCAGTGGACTTTCCGCGACTTTTCGCTCGACGATGGGAAAGTCTCGGAAAGTCATATGGGTGTGACGTTATTTCGGCACTGAGCTGCCGTTGTGAGTGCAAGTATTATGAAACTTGCATTATTTTGGTAAAAAGGGAGCTTTTGAAGGGCCGAAAGTAGTATTGTAGCTAGGTATGGCTGTGATACATATGGTAAAAATAGAATGGAGCTGCAAAGATGGTCACAATGAGCCGTCTTGCTTTTTAATATTGACAAAATATGCAGCTTCAAAAGCGGCAGCTCTGATTTGAGGTTTGAAGCACGCTTACCATGAATGAACTTTCCGGGCAAGTGTAGGACTGACGAGAGAAATATTGTCGGAAATATTTCTGGAAATATTTCTGGAAATATTTCCGGAAATATTTCTGGTCAAGTGTGGGAGCGGCCTTAGGCATTACCCCCGTCCCAGACATGACCAGAAATATTTCCGGAAATATTTCCAGAAACATTTCCAGAAATATTTCCGACAATATTTCTCTCGCCGGCCTACACATGACCGGAAAGTTCATTCATGGTTAGCGGCAATCGTAGCTCAAATCAGAGCTGCCGCTTTTGAAGCTGCATATCTTGTCAATATTAAAAAGCAAGACGGCTCAATGTGACCATCTATGCAGCTCCATTCTATTTTTGCCATATGTATCACAGCCATACCTAGCTACAATACTACTTTCGGCCCTTCAAAAGCTCCCTGTTCACCCAAATAATGCAAGTTTCATAAAATTTGCGCACACAACGGCAGCTCAGTGCCGAAATTACGTCATACCCTTGTAACTTTCCGACACTTTCCGACGATCAGTCGGAAAATTGAACAGCTGATCGCTTTGCTATGGACTTATTGCGCAGTGGACTTTCCGCGACTTTCCGCTCCACGATGGGAAAGTCTCGGAAAGTCACATGGGTGTGACGTAATTTCGGCACTGAGCTGCCGTTGTGAGCGCAAGTTTTATGAAACTTGCATTATGTTGGTGAAAAGGGAGCTTTTGAAGGGCCGAAAATAGTATTGTAGCTAGGTATGGCTGTGATACATATGGTAAAAATAGAATGGAGCTGCATAGATGGTCACATCCAGCCGTCTTGCTTTTTAATATTGACAAAATACGCAGCTTCAAAAGCGGCAACTCTGATTTGAGGTTTGAAGCACGCTTACCATGAATGAACTTTCCGGGCAAGTGTAGGACTGACGAGAGAAATATTGTCGGAAATATTTCTGGAAATATTTCTGGAAATATTTCCGGAAATATTTCTGGTCAAGTGTGGGAGCGGCCTAAGCTACCATTCGCTACTATGCAATTAATAATCTGATATACAATTCGCTAATATACAATTAATAATCTAGTATAGAAGTCGCTAATATACAAGTAATAATTTAATATACAACTCGCTAATATCCAATTTGATATACAATTCGCTAATATCCAATTAATAATTTAATATACAATTCTCGCCTACTTCGCCGGTGTTTTCCCACATTTACGTATATCTTAGTGCAGCCGGGAACCGACCCCGTGATAAATGCTTCTGCAAAGCTTGCAACCAAAGCTTCCAAAATAATTTCGGGCACATCAAACGCTACGAAGAAAGATCATTTCACAAAAAAAAATGTTTAATGAACTTTACCTATGTTTAATGAACTTTCTTCATTTGTATTTAATTTACTGTGCTTGCCACACAGTTCAGCAGCAGCTGAGCGTAAATTTTCAGTGTTTGCTTTGATTAAGAATAAATACCGAAACAGGCTTTAATGCAATACAGTCAACAACATTTTATCAGCTACAGAGTTGGTGACGACGACTACTAATTTACATTATGTTTGGAAAGATAAAGAAATATTGTAAAATTGGCGATGTATTTTGTTGTTTATTACTATTTTCAACTAGCCTATCTACTTCTGAATTATAAGACAATGCAAACATGATTAGTTTTTAGTGCATATATCTAACATTCCGTGCCGTTCTATGGAGTTAATTGAATTACGTGCTATAACTTACAAAGATACAAATACATATGAATACTTTATGCATAATCTAATCGAAAAATGTTATAGTTTACGAATTTTGAAACGAAATAAAGACTGTTTTTACACTTTATCTTGGTTGGTCCCCTTTGGTCCTCTTTCTCCAAAGTCTTGGTCGTCAAATATTTGTTTTCGTGGCAATACTGATTGCTTTTTGACATCTATCTCTGACGTCAACATTCTGTACTACGGCCCGTACTTCTAGAAGGCATTGCTGGGGGGCACACTTAGAATGTGCGATCGACAACCAATTTGAGACATTCATTCAGGCATTGTTGTCGGTGGCCAGTTTCATGCGCTGATTCGTGCTGCCGTTTCGAGCGTTTTAGATATATGTGGATTATTATAACAACTATTAGGGATAATTTTAGCAATCGCTTCTATTTGTCCCTGTATGATTTCAAGACACATTTGGAATTGAATTCATGGTAGGTATCAATAAATTTTCTGAATATTTGCTGTGAAATAATATTCAGTATTTTAGAAAATTATCCTTAGAAGAAAGTAAATGTTTGGAAATGATTTGAGAGTTTAATTTCTTTTTTCGCCTATGCCTGGCCTTTTGCGAGGGTTAAAGCTGTGAAACTAAATAAATTTGAATGCATTGATAGGTTTGCTTGTGAAATGATAGTCTGGGCCCTTAATTATGTTATAAAACACAGAAGATTTTCTAGTGTGGATATATGAAAAGTTTTACGCAAAAACGGTTTTTCCGTTTTTTATAAATTCTGGGATTGTACCTAGGACTGTTTGTAAATTTTAATAAAATTTATTGATACCGGTGCATCCATTTTGCTGTAATAAACCATGCTAAGCCCATCACGTTCAAGACTCACCATGAGGGTTTCTGATGAAAACACCATGTTCACTTTAAATATAAGTTTCAAATCTCTTAAAAAATATCACTGTCAAAGGATTTTTGAATCGCCCTGTACAGAATTTTGTAAGCTGTGTTTTTATTACATTTTTTTTAATGTTTCGGCAAATTAACTTAAATAAATGCAAATCTTAAGAAAAGAGCAAGGAAATATTCATGTGCCCTATACAGGTGCTTTTGATATGTGAACCTCCATAAAATTAGGCCACGAGCCGCCACTGAGTGGATTTTACCCATTTTTTAGCAAATCGGTGACGTTTACCACAGGAACTGTCCAAAAGCTCTTGATAGTAGTGTACGTTAAACATCGATAGTTGGATGTTTCGATAATATCGAGGTTTTTTTAAAAACTATCGATAGGCTATCGATGGTATATATGTGTTTTTGCGAAATTAATAGATACACCCTGGATTCATAATTTTTTTTGAAAAATAACTGAGAATTCAATTACTTTTGTAGAGAAATATAGAGTTTTATTCATTTCCGATATGCTAAGCATTTTGATTTAGGAAAAGCAATTCGTTGAGACGCTTAGAAACTTTAACCGGTTTTCGCGATCACTGTGAATTACACCAGTTTTCGAAAAAAATCGATCTCTCGGAACAGAAGACGCAAGTATACATGGATGCTATAGAGCAAACATTCTCATTGTCTCAGTATTTGAATCAAACCAGTAGTCGATGGGACATTTGTCGTTTTTAATGGGAGGTGATTCCAGGTTTTGGTATATATCTATGCATTACTGCATCATAATTTGGGCAGCTATAAGCTTTGCATTTGAATAGATCTTCAGATAGAAATAATAGCTACTTCGATTTTTTTGCTTTCAACTTTTCCTTCGTTAGTAAATTTCCCCAATTTCAACAGTTGAGTTGCTTGCAGATACAATTGCCGTAAATTCATAAGTACTCTGGGTTGACTGTGGCTTTTTTTGTCATCAGAAAAGAAGTATATTCTATTTGAAGAGATTGCGAAGCTACGTTTCCATCGTCTTCACTTATTTTTTGAACCTTGGATCCAGAATAGTGGCTAACATCATAAGGGCTCCTTTCTCAAACGGTATTAATCGTTCCCGCACTGACTTGCATAAAGCATTAAAAATATACTCTCCAGCAGTGTTTTTTATGTTAATTCCCACTTTCGATAATTGTAGAGTCAGCCCTCGTAATAACGGAGCTATATAAGAAAGAGTAATGTAATTTGCGCCGGATATTGTTGTTGTAGCCACAGCAAATGTTTCTAATAGCAGAATAATATTCGGCAATACATTTAAATCTTCGGTGAGTAACGTTTCAGGTGCCTTCTCACATTCGGCTAATGCCAAAGTCGATTCTTGCCTGATATCATAGAAACATTTGATCTTGGCGTATGCGTTATTCCAATGTGAATGGAACTGCTGAATCAACTCCAATTCAGGTTTGTGCAATCATCAGTATATCTGAAACAACTGCACTCGATTGAAAATAAGTTTCAATATCTTTACACTTTTTCATGATAAAATGAAAATCAGGTGTCATTAATATCAGACAAACTCAAATTTCAAGTATGCGCGAAGCATGGAACATGATTAAATTGAAGAAGTTTTGCTTGCATTAACATGCAAGCAGCATTATTATAGTTCTATATTCGACCAAATGTTCCATTTTCTTAGTGTGTTTCTCGCCTAAACAAGAAATAACAAGATAAGTACTGCCTATCTTCCAAAAACAACCTACTCAATGAACTCTGTGTCCTAAATTCTGTGAATATTTTCGAATCTGAAAATTTATCTTTTCAATTACACCAACAATAGTATTCATCAAACAGGCATAAAATAAATATGCAACTTACTTCTGCCATTGCCTCAAATGTGTGTCTTCCTTTTTATGTTAAATTTCGTCAATAATGTAGAAATTAATTTCCCTCTCCGAAAAAAATTAGATCTGATCACCACATATCAGTAGTTAAAGAAATATGTTGAACTGCATTTATGGCATTTTCAACTCGCGTTTCAACATCTTCGAAGTATTTTGGTACCAAGGATGTTTTCAATGTTGTGGTGTTAGGAATCGCATGTTTTTCGTCCAAATCAGCCACAAAATCCTTCATGTTCTCCTTTCCGCAAAGACACTATGTCCAAAACAACCATAAGAACATATAGTTCATCTAAATATTTTTTTTTCGGGCAGAATCATCTGCTTAGAATTTCCCTCTTCCAAAATAATTTTTTATGATTGTTCTAGATTTAGTTAAACTGCTCTCAAAGATGTTACTAGGACCATTAGTTTTTGCTACAGGTTCAACAAAAATAATTTTCACTATGATTTATGCTTCCGTTTTAAATGATCTGATAAATTTTTTCGTGTTTTTACTTGTTTTGTATTGATTGCTGCATATATTACACTTAGCAAAATCATTTTTCGGTATTCTTTTTCTCTCAGTCTCGATTTTTTGCGCTTATGATTTTCACGTGCAGTTAAATTCTACATTTTTTTCTTCTTCATGTTATTTCATTCTACAATAAATAACAAGTGGTAAAACTAACAAAATATAAGAGTGGTCTGCTATCTTTGGTTGGTGATGTTTTATATTCACAAGAAAAGGAAATATTATTAAATGAGAAAAACGAAGCAAACGTAAAATACTCACAGTGGATGAGATGGTATCGAAAAAACTATCGATTGCAAAAAAAATATCGAGGTTTTCGATAGTTCTGAACTATCGATAGTATCGATAGTACTATCGATGTTTAACGTAGACTACTTGACAGAGAGTATTTTGGATTTGGAAAGTATGCAATACATGATAGTAAATTTATATGTTATAATATCTATAAGCCAAATGAGTTATACAAATGTCAAAATCAACAGCTGAATCTATTATATACATGTCTAACGTATCTTAATAGATATTCGATCAGGAATAGTTAAGAAAATGTATTTACCCAGTCTGAGAGAGCAATTCACTCTCACCATACCATATCCCATTGTATTCAATTGAATCTAATTATCAATATAACCCATATACACCGACTTTCAATTCAATTACACCCAGATTTTTTGCAAAACATTCAAGATCACAAGGTCTGTTCGCGTACCTGAATCTATTATAATATATTAAAATAGATTCGCAGAAAGTCGTTTTTGTACTCTTGCTGCAAGCCAAATTTTGCAGCAAAAAGCAGCCAGCTGCCAAATGCTGTTACTGTTGCAGTTTGCTGAAGTACGCGAACAGGCTGACAGTCACTTCAATTACAACGCAAAATCGATCGTGATTGAGCTATTTAACGAAATATATTGTAGATCGCGGGTGAGGAGGCGATTGCAGCTATACAAACAATAAAATACACAACAATCGCAATAAGCTCGAACAGCAATCAAATTCGGATAATTTACTGGATCGTATGAAACCGCCCACCGACCTTGTTTACTCGATTGCTTCGAAGTCGCAATCCAATCGGTGAGCTGAGCTTATAGCTATCTATCGATTCACGGTCGGATAGCTCTACATAGACCGCCTTTTTTTGTTTTTGTTTTTAATTCGCAAAGTCGATAAGAAATCTTCGCTCAAATATGAAAAATGTTTTCGCACTTGCCCACTACATATGTAATTCGAGTAAAAGACGTTAAGCTCATACCTAACTGCTACTGAAATTTCATTGGATGAAATCGTTGTATAGGGGAACTAAATAGGCGGTAGCACGCATGGGTGTTTGCAACGAAGATGATAAGATACTCAGAGAGAAACTAAGACGATCCAGCTTACTCATTAACCTTGTTCAGTCCCGCAAAAAATTTAATCGGATTGATTTATTTGCTAATATATGCTTTTATCAGCGGAGTGATAGAAAACCTGTTAGCGATTTGTAATACTCCGAATAGTATACTGATTACGTATATTTTTATATATAAATTTGATTTCATTGTCGGAGGAATCTTTTTGGTGGGGACAGATCGAATTAAGTATGTACATATGCATGCCTTATCTACGCTTTCACAGACAACCTTTGAGCCGAATTTTGACAGTCGATCAACATTTTGTCCTCACTCATACCGACGTTGTGCTGTTGATTGAATCAATACATGTCACGTCAGCTTCTATTTTCTGAGCTTCTGACGAATCCTGCACGGTACGACCTTGGGGCAAGTTTGATGTTATATTTGAAAAGTGATTGGATTGCAGCTTGATACATCAACTTTCAACACTTATCAAATTTATTGAAAACGTTGAAATTTTAGTGGTGTTTTTGAATGTTGGTTTCCTATAGATTTTTAAATGTTATGCCGGGATTCCATCAACGAGACAATTTGAAAAACAGTTTTGTTTTCAAAAAACTAAACAAAATACTTGTTTTGTTTTTTGAAAACAGTTCTGTTTTTATAAATAGACTGTTCCAACTGAACAGACAGGTTTTGTTCTCAGTTCTTTTTATCCTGTGTCCGAGAAATGTCTGAAGACGCTGAATTTATCATTAACTGTGTATTTTTCTTAATAAATGACATAAAAAAGAAAAAAAGCGAGATATTGGGTCAGTTCTCAATTAAAAAGGAGATTTGATTATAGTACGGAAGAATTATTGGAAGATTTATATACTGACGACATTGGCTTAAATGGAGAAATGAGATCATCATTTCACAACTTTGTAAGAATGTCAAGCAGTAATTTTGAACTGTTAATGAATTTGCTAGGACCGAAAATCGCCAAGAAAAATACAAATTATAGAGAAGCGATTTCGATGAAGGATCGCCTGGCACTTACTTTGAGGTACTTAGCCACTGGAGAATTATTGAAATATTTGTTCAAAGTTTCAACTCCTTCAATATCTCGAATAGTACCGGAAGTATGTGAAGCTCTATATGATGCTGTTCGACAGTACATTAAGGTAAGATAAATTAAAATAATAAAATAGTCATATTTTGTACATCTATCTACAGTTCAATCAGATAAATATGGGTCATAATATAAATTAAATATGGTAAAGTAATTAATACAACGCTTTATTTCAGTGTATTATATATATTAAGCATAAGTATTGCTACTGATTATTATTTTGGGATGAGGCCAAAAAAGTTGTGGCTACTGCCCATGCCAGAGGCTTTTTAATCTGTTCGAGCTGCTGTACACTATCCGGTGATGCTGCGTCAGTTAGTGATGTCGATGAGCTTGTATCATGCGGAACCTATCATCGGCTGAAGAAATAATTGTTCGCCAGTCATTTTCACACTATTCGGTGACAGCGGCAGTGAAGTCTACAATTATAAAGGAACATTTAGCATTGTACTGTTTGCAGTAGTCGATGCCAGTTATAAATTTATTTACGTTCACGTTGGTACTCAAGGGCGTATCTCAGACGGAGGTGTTCTCAAAAGTACTGCATTTGGAAAAGCACTGCATAATTTGAAACTTAATTTGCCTCCAGAATCACCCCTACCAGGACAAGCAGCACCAGTACCGTACGTCTTTGTGGCAGACGACGCCTTCCCATTATCAAATAATATAATGAAACCTTTTCCTGGGCATCACATACGTGAATCAGTTAAACGTATCTATAATTATCGCCTGTCAAGAGCTAGAAGAGTTGTTGAAAATGTTTTCGGCATACTAGCTTCAGTATTTAGAGTTTTGCGTAAACCTATGCTCTTATAACCAGATAAGGCAGAAAAAATAGTTCTCGCATGCACATGTTTGCACAATTTCTTACGCAGAGATTCAAAATCAAGAGATATATACTGTCCACCAGGCACTTTTGATGTGGAAGACTTACAAACACAAATAGTATCACAGGGAGCTTGGAGAAATGATACACAGCCACTTAAATCTCTCTTGCCAATTATGAGAACGCCAAGGAAACCTGCTGCCCGGGCAATTGAAATACGAAATGAGTTCAGCGAATATTTCTCATCGGAAATGGTACAAATACCATGGCAAAATAATTATCAGTAGATATAAGTGTAATGAATTTGAATTCAGTATTTTACATAATTAAAAATAATAAATAACTATTTGTAATCGAATTTACTTGGTATTAAAAGCTTACTTCCATATCCAAAATCGATTCACCTTGCCTTCCTTTTTTTGGTTTGTTTTTGTCACGCAAGAAACTCATTGCTTCATAACCAAACCATTTAGGTACGAAGGATTGTCCAGCCCCTAACTTTTCTTATTTTCCTGTTATATTGGCTGATCAATTTTTATATTTTCCGGTCGATTTCGTCAATCGAAGTTAGAAAAACCTCACAAAACTCTTTTAAAGAATCTTGTCTTTTAAATTTATTTTTATACTCAGTGCTTGTGCAGTCCCACAAATTATTGTGTGGGCGATACAATTCTATTAAATTTCCCGTCTCATCTTTCGTCCAATGCCTTTTGCCCTCACTTGAGCCAGTTGACTGCTTTTTTTTTGAGCTCATTATAACAGTTTGTTCAAATATGAAAAATTATTCAGTTTACAAAAATACATAAGAATACAAATTTCGCACGAGGTTTACCAAAGTACATTAATCGATATACTGAGTGCTGTCGCAGAAAACAAAAGTGCATGTTTCAACCAAATAGACACGAAAATTGCGAACAAAAATGTTTTTCTTGGATCTTACCGACTCGCGATGGGAAGGTGTTTTGTTTACTAAAACAGTTTTCAGAGACAAAAATGTTCTCGAAACTTTCAATTTTAATTTTTTTCAATTTTAATCATCCCGCAAAAACAATTTTAATTTGATTCGGCTTCAGAGGCTTATTCCGCAAAACGATCGAATTTCCCGAATCCATATTCTCTGCTTTGACAAGCTTTTGGAGACGATATACGTTGTCTATGCTGATTTATAGACAAGAAAGGAACAATGATCACAAATCAATAACCTTTATGAGTAAATTATTTCGATGGATATAAGTCGGAGATGTTAAAATTTGTCACAACTATCGTAAATAAAAAATTAATGATTTCCAACTGCAAATGGTCACATCAGTCAAGTATGCACTGTGAGCTGGTGTCTGATGAGAATCAGTGCATACTTTCGAAACCACTTTGTCAAAAAAACATTTTCTATCTAAATAAAAATTTTTCAATTTTAATCATCCCGCAAAAACAATTTCAATATATTTTTTGCTTTAAATACCTACCACAGCGTTTGTTAGCAATAAGCTCCCAGTAGGACCCTGAGGAATGTGTGATCACACAAGCGAAGAATTCTTGCATGAATAATTTCCTGAAGTGTTAGCTTACAAAAGTAATAGGCTAGAAGCGAGATAGTGAAGCGTTCAAAAAATGAAAACTTTTTTCACTAATTACATATGTAATTAAATGGAAGCGAGAAAATAATGAGATGATGAAATATAAGTAGAAATTCTAACAATTTTTTATTGCAAATGATACTAAAAATGATTCGTTGTTGATATTTCGCGGTCTTTGGAACACTTTTTAGCCTAGAAAAATTAAATACAATGAAAAAATAGTGAAATAAAAGATTTGCTAAAAGAAAAGGTAAGTTTTACATTTTTGCAACCAAACTGTTTTCCTTTTTTTGTATGAATTTTCCATTTTCTGATATGATGCAACAATTCATCGTAAAACAAACAAATTTCTAATTTTGACAACTATGGATCAATAAAAAAATATGGTTGTCTTTTCGTCATTAGTAATATTTGTTTGATTGTTTTTCTGATGAATATTCTTTGACTCTAGCGTTACAGACATTCAGCTATTTTCCTGTACTTTTATCTGCAAAATAACTTCCTTGTTGCAGATTTTTTATGGTACTTCATTCTATAAGTATAGATCTTTACATCTAAGTTTGGCATGGTTTTAATATCTTTCTTCACATATGGCAACTAAGCCCATTGACATAATGAAAGCAACAAAAATCACTTAAGAAATACTCAATGCATATCTAATTGATGCTGGTTTTTATCAAAATGCATTTATTATTTTTGGCGTCTTATTTTATAGTATCAAATGGATAAGAGATACTTGCGATGTCTAATAAAAAAAAGAGAGGGATACCTTACTACGTAGAATAAACGATATTGCAACTGAGTCCCAAAGTAGCTTAGTGCAGTATGTAAGAAGTGATGGAAGCAATAGCGACGTTAATGCACAATTACAAAATGCCAGAATTACTCCAGATAGTACCGATTCACAGGACAATTTGGTAGTCAGTAATGTTAGGCATGAAAATATACTACGATCTGAATCACTGAGAGAGAAATTATCAAAGTGGTATGTAAAGTATGTAAAGATTCTGTCGAAGCATTGTTGAAAACTCTAAATTCTGAAGGGTTGGCAGTTCCTAAAAGTGTCAATGGCTTGTTAAAAAATCCCGGCAGCAAAATTATCATTAGAACTATTCAACCGGGGGAGTACTGCCATTTTGGGCTGGAAAAGGAATTACAAAAATGCGGCAGTGCCTTAAGTGAAGTAGATAAATTGGTGCTTGGCAAACCATCTTTTAAAAGCTCTAGAAAAAGTCTGTGGCCAATACTAGGGAAGGTGGCCAAAAAAATAAATTTAAGCCTAATTTTAATAGGTGAATATTTAGGTAAAAAAATCATATAATCCAAATACCTTTCTTTATGATTTTGTGACTGAAATAGGCTATCTTATGACTTATGGTGTAAAAATAGGTAAACGAACTTTTGTGTTTACTATAAGAGCATTTATTTGTAATGCACTAGCACGTTCTTTCATAACAAGAACAGTTGGACACAATTTTTTCAATGGATACAACAAATGTGCTCAAATCGGGCGCAAGGAAGAAAATGTTGTAATCTACAGCACAGAAATTAAAAAGTTGCGAACGAATGAAAGCTTTGCAAGAAAAGTTGATCAAAGCCATCATAAACCACTTTTTCAAAATTCAAAAGCCGAGCTTGACTCATCAATTTCCACTTGACCCGATGCATTTGATTGGTTTAGGAATCATACGTAAAATTTTGCTTTCATTATTGCGGGGAAAAGTGACCAAATTGAGTAATGAACAAAAGGTAGACTGTCACATCAATATATTTCACTTGCACCTTCTATCCCAAGAGAATTTTGTCGAAAGCCCAGGTCATTGGATGAAGTTTTAAGATTTAAAGCTACGGAATTTCGACTGATCATTTCATATACTGGAACTGTCGCTTTGAAAGACTTTGTAGATGAAAAAACATAGTACCACTTTTTGTTGCTTCATTGTTTTTATAGAAATATTTCTTGCCCTAAGAACTACATAGATAATTTTAATGTTGCTCAAGAAATATTCGAAGAGTTTGCCAAATATTTTACTGCAATTTATGTCGCTACAAGTATAACATATAATGTGGACAGTGTACTACATTTGGTACAGTGTTTAAGGAAAATCGGATTCAGTGCGTATTCGTTTGAAAATCTCATGCAAAAAATTAAACGGAAAACAAGAAAACCAAACAGTGTTTTACAGAAACTAAGCAATAAATTTTCAATAGATCATGCGGCTTTTGAAAGAAGTAAAAACGGTTTCGAAAAAAATGCTAATGGTGAGATTACGAGCATTTCTTCGGATCTCGCATATTTGTCTTCATTAGAACCTGACAGCTTTTGCTGTATACACACTTTCGTTCCAATCAAAGTACTTGGACTCCGTGACACAAATGGCAATTAGATTACTAGCAAACGTATAATACATTATGACGATTTTTATACTAAACCAGAGAACTCATCTTCTTTGGGGATTGTATAAATGGACGGTATTACTTCTGCGACCAGACTTTCTCAATAGAAGAAGTGTCTTACAAATTTGTCTGTTAAGCTCACATAGACAAATTTCTCCTTCTATCGCTATTTGCATCACTACATTTAGTAAGCATAATTATGATATAATGTAAGCAATAAAAATTGCTAATTTTTTTATAATTTTCTACAATTATTCCAGATTAGCAAAATGGAACACATAAAAGAAAATTTAGAGCCACTGAACAAAATTATGCAGGTTCACCGTTGCAATGCTACCATTAAGCCAGAAATCTTTGATTTGAAACCCAAATCTCTGAAAGATGAGATAAACAATTTGAAATTGGATAAACAATTTGAAATTGGATGAAATCGGATTGAGAATTGGATATTGGACAACTCAACGAACTTAAAAATGACAAGAACGTATTAAAATCACAAAACATTGAATTGGTGAAATTGTCGCAAATGCAAATCAAAAATTATTTGATATGAACTGCCCAAGAAATCTGATTGCAGCACGATTTCCAATTGACACTGAAGAAGATCTTCAGCAGCTAGAGAAGAATTTAGAAGAAAACGTAAGTTGGAATAAAAATTATGAAATTTAAATTTTTTAAATAGAAGCTTTATTTCCCAGGTTACAATAATGAGACGAATAATATTCCCTTCAAATATTAAAATAAATTTTGCAAGCTTTTTGGTAAGCAATTTTTTGGTACAATTTCGACGGCATTGACATGAAAACACCCTTGAAAAGTTTGGAAAACATAAATTCAGCGCTCTTCAGCAAGTTCTTCAGATGTGATTGTTTTTCAAACAGTAAATTGTTTAATATGGATATTAGCTTTTTCGAAGCACATAGAAAGCAAGTCAAACTTGCCTGTAAGATGTTGTAAAACAAATACCACAAAGCGGAACATGTAAAACGGAAGAAAGAAGTTGAAAAAAAAACAAATTTCATAAATTGCCTTGTTCCCAGGAACATAAATCTATTTTTATTTTAAATAGATTTTGTTTTAAAATATTTCACTACATTATGAATGAATGAATTTATTGAAATAACGTGAATTACAATTTTTGTGTGAATAAATTTACAATGTGCATAAATTTGCAATATGAATAAAAATTCCGGAAACTGTCTTGCAAGAAACAAAAATCTTTGAAAAGCCTGTAGAAGCATCAGCTCAATACGAGAAAACCTTCTTGTTTTCTTTTAAAATATATTATAATTAATTCTTCTTGCTTTCTTTTAAAATATAACTTACCGTTTACATGGACCAACTCAATACTAATGCATTTTTCATTTGTATTCGTCATTAGTTTTGTGAGTACTTTGAGAATTGAAAGAAATTTCTGCGAAATTAAAATCATGAAAATGAGCAAAATTATTATAAAATTGTCACAATTTAGAGGAAAGAATTAAGCGCGCAAGCAATGCGATTTACACCAGCAAGAGAATGCTGGGTAAAACGTGGGGTCTAAGCCCTGCTTCAACGCACTGGATCTATTTGGCGATAGCCAGGCCTATCCTTGCTTACGGATGCTTGGTCTGCTAGCCAGCAGCGAATAAGACTACCTTTGCCAGCATGACGAACAGAGTTCAGCAGCTGGCGGCTCTCTGTACCACAGGTGCCTTAGCCTCGACTCCTTCGTCTGCTCTGATTGTCCTGCTTCGTCTCCCTCCGCTTGACCTCGTCGTTAGGGGCGCTGCCGCAAAAGCTGTTATCAAGCTTAAGAAATCGGGACACTACGAGCCAAGATAATTCGGCCACCGCAGAATTGAGCGTCCCCACTCTGTGCTTCGATCAAACTACTTGGTCCCCACTCTGTGCTTCGATCGGGGATATCAGGCGATTGTGGGGGATGGGCAAAAAACGCCTGCCGGAGTGGGTGCTGCAACATTTTCTGCAGATACAACTATGGAAGCAGCTTTCAGGCTTCCTAATCACTGTAGTATTTTTCAGGCAGACGTTTTTGCGATAGGTTAAGCCGCAGACCTAGCATACGCCAGAGATACTACAAGTGAGGAAATCAACATCTTTACAGACAGTCAAGCGGCGATTAAAGCTCTGATGTCTTACACATACAAATCGAAGTGTGTATTTGACTGCATTCAGGCCCTGGATAGACTAGGCTACAACAGAAGGGGCAGAATTTTCTGGGTTCCTGGTCACAAGGGCATTGACGGAAACAATCCAAACAATCAAATACTCAATCGACTCCAATATTATGCAAGGTGCGATGTGCAGGTGGCGTGCAACTCAGACCTGCAAGCTTACCAAAATCATGTGGGGGTTGTACAGTCTCGTAGCGGCTAAGTACCTACTCGAATTAACGCAGACTGACTGCAAGGGGCTGGTCGGCATCATTACTGGCCACTGTCTTGTAGCAGCTCATGCCATGAAAATGGGACTCCTAACCAGCGACAGCTGTGGGAAGTGACAAGAGCCGGGAGTCTCAGAAACAATCCAACACCTTCTGTGCCACTGCCCGGCACTGGAGAGAACCAAGCAGCGCTGCTTCGGTAAGCCCTGCCTGGTGGATCTCTCACATGTAGCAGAGCAGAAGCTGAAGGACATACTTCAGTGCACAAAAAATTCCGGGGCCTTCAATGGCCGTTTGGACTGAACTTTCTTTCTCTGGGTCCATTTATCTGGTATCGCTACGAACCAATGGGTCTATGTGTGGCCCTGTGCCAGCCAGTTAAACCTAACCTAACCACAAAATATTCAAATAATTTCATTGGGGCTTTAGTTGCTGACGAGGATGAGTAAAAGGGGAAAGTAAAAAAACTAAGGTTATACGAATTGTGGGAACACCTAATATACAGCACTAATACATATCCACAATCCACAAACACTTAACACTTCAAACAAACATCAAAATTAACAAACACCAAGGAGGTTAAAATAGTTGTAATTTGTCATGTTTGTAGCAGGTAAGTTTAGTATACTTTTAATCTTCTAGAATAAACAATAAAAATATTTTTATATCACTTATTCAATTTTATTTATTATTAAATTAGTGACATCGCAACCTTCGCACCGTTGAAAAAATGGCTGCTACAATTTATGCAGTTTTAGATACGGCGGGACGTAATATGGAACTGCGGCCGCAAGCGGAGCCTACCCTGCAGCCCAGGTCGGTTATATAGTAGCTCCAGCTACAGCAACATACGAATATGACTACGGTCATTAATATGATGTTACAAAAACATATTGCCAGCAAGCTGGAGTTACGGTAAGAAACATGGCTCCCGCATATCCTCCAACCGCAGCCGTAACTGTGCAGTCAACTATTTCACCTCTGTAACCAATGATGCAACATCAATGGCAACAGAACAACATAGACCCACAGCACCAGATGTCCTCGTGCTAGGCATCATCTTCAAATCAAGACGGGCGTTATGGTAACAGCTACGTCAACTTCAAACAATTCGACTCGCAGTATAACTATATAGAAGTGGACTTTATTCCGCGTTTAAACAATTTCTATAGTTCGCCGTAAAGCAGTCAGGTGGCCAGCTTCGTTCCAGCGCAGCCGAGCACGTCAAATTCGTTCCAGCGCAGCCGAGCACGTCATTGCCTTACAACAGCATCTAATCCATAGAATAACTGAGCATCTAAAGCAACGATCTATTTCGAGGCGTTTCGTGAAGAAATACACACTACCTCGCGGGTACAATCCAGAGCAAGTCGTGTAAACTTTGACTGCGCTGACGGTAAGGTGCACCATGGTGCGCTGACGGTAAGAAGCACCAACTCCATAGCATATTCCTGAAATCGCAGAGCAAGTCGTTCCCATAAACCAAATAGCTATTACAAATTTTTATTAGTGTTAGGTACATAATTAAAAAAAAAACACATAGAGAACAGCCCCAATACAATATTTTTAACACACACATTACACATTCGCCATCGGTAGCGGTAGCGGTAGCCACCTGCCCCGAGACCTGGCCATCGACCATCTCAGCACGCGCTGAATACGGGTTCCGATAGCTGGCCATCGACCATCCCGGTGCCGTATAGAGAGTCGCCATGGCCATTTCAACAACCGCGAGCGATGGCGGCAGCCACTAGCCTCGAGATCTGGTCATTGACCATCCCGGCAGCACTGCTGCACTTGACACTTCAAACAAACACCAAGTAGGCTGAAATAGTTGTAATTTTTTATGTTTGTAGCATGTAAGTTTAGTATACTTGAAATCTTCTAGAAAAAACAATAAAAATATTTTTATGTCACTTATTCAATTTTATTTATTATAAGAACGAAATGTACGACTTCCTAAAGAATCACTGAACGTGCCCTCCTCCGCTTCACTTCTACTCTTTAAAAACTCGAGTTGAGTTGATGAATGTAAAAGAAGTTTTACTTGTAAGGCTTTAAGTAATAGTTCTCTTCGAAGCTTACTGGTCTTTAATGAAGTTGATAGATGAAATGTTTGGTGAAAGTCGCAGGGGTAGGTGCAAAGCATTCGTATCACATAAGCCAGTCTACTATTTTATTTCTATGGAAGCAGCCCACAACGGGTTACTTCTTCACTCACTCGAACGTCAGTCTTTAAAACATTGAGGTAACATGTGAGCAATGTGGCCAGATATTTGGAAGAACATAAAGCCAAGTTTATAATTTTCAAAGCCCAAAATAGCAAAAATTTTTTATTTGCAGGCCAAAAATTGCTACACCAGATAACTGTCTTCATAACTAAATCAATTCATTTAAGCTGATTACAAGTTTGGTCTGAAGATAAATTCAGAAAGCTGACAAAAGGGTTATATAAACAGCGTTGTCAGCATTATACATATCAGCTAAAAAGTTGCAAAGGATTGTCAGCGGTCACTAAAGGCATAAAACCTGACATTGATGTTGATGAGTTGAAGCAGGATCTTCAAGCCATCGGATTTGCGGTAAGATCCATCACAAACATATTTAACAAATTCAAACAGCCGGAGCCACTGCCCAAAGTAGAATAGAGCCCGAAGCCAGCAAGCATAAAAGGGGTGAAGCTCACAAAATCTGTAGCTTGCGACACATTACGTACTGCAGAATCACTGTCGAAGAGCTGCCCAAACGCAAAAATCCAGTACAATGTTCAAATTGTCAGGTATCTAGCCCCACCAAAACCTTCTGTTCACTCTCTAGTGTATGTATTATATGTGGCGAGTTTGACTGTACCAGATCCTGAGACAAAAGTAAACAAAATCCTGCAATTAAAACTGTAGCAATTGTGGTAACAACCATACTGCAAATTACAGAGGTTGCCCAGCATTTCAATTTCTGAAAGTAAATATGGTCCCTCCTCAAAACCGCACTCAACAGGCTCTGATTATTGCAACCAATAGACCAGTTTCCATGCCAGAAACTTTTGCACTCTCATCACTAGTAACACCTGGTATCAAATATTCCGACGTAATCAAACAAAACGCACACGGCTCTGCTGAAACCTATGCTCAAAGCAGCTCTAACAACGAACTCACTTCCATTTTCTCAACGCTTGCAGACAATATGAATCGGTTTATAACGACGATCAGTAACATGATGGAAGGATTACTTAAAAACCAAAACATTCTTATTAACAGCAAATGAGTTCATTCATGATCACCGATTGGAATGTGAATGGTATTGTCCAGCATAAAGCGGAAATAGCATACTTTACATCAACTCACGACATTGATGTGTTCCTTATATCGGAAACTCACCTGACGGGGAAAAATAATAAATTCAACATCCCTAGCTATATTTTCTATGACACAAAACACCCAGATGGCTAGGCTAGAGGCCGGACTGCGATACTTATCAAAAAACATCTGTTCCATTATCCTTTGGAAGAACTCAGCGAAGGTAACATTCAAGCGACATCCATTTGTTTACGTGAACAGTCGAGTTAGATTGTAATTTTGTCTACTTACTGTCCATCGAGGAACATCTCAAAGGCAATATTCGAAAGCTTCATCTCATTGCTGGGCACCTAACTCACCTAACTTTAGCACGAAACACACATTTTGGGGATCTGAACTCATAACACCTAGGGGCGAAGCACTTTTCGATATACTAAAAACCTATGGTTTGAGGCATATCTCAACCTGCCAGCCAACGTATTGGCCGTTATTCGCAATCTCACAGGGAATACCTCCAAACTCCGCAAAACCAGAAGCAGTTTTTGATTTGTCTACAGATCACTCTCCTGTCATCATTACTCTGGATATGTCACCCCACTTTGCTTGCTGTAAGCGTAGATATTCGAACAAAACCAACTGGAATGTATTCAGTCGATACCTCACCAGCTCAATATTTCTAACAGTATCACTCAAATCATCGGAAGATGTTAATTCTGTGGTTATTCTTTTCAATGAGCATGTCCTGGAGGTATTCGACACCACAACACCTAAAATTGAACTGCCTCCTCAAATCGATCTCTCTGCATCAATTAAAATCCTTGTACAGGAAAACAGACTGGCACGAAGAAATTGGCAGCTGCACAGGTCTCCTTAACAAGGCTAGTGAGCTCAGGCCGACACTTGCGAAAGACTACGAGTTAAAGTTCCACTCAGTCTTGGAGAAGCTAGCTCCCACTAAGAATGGCGACAATTCGTTGTGGAAAGCGGCAAAAAAAAATAACTAAACCTACCATCAGGGAAGCCCCACTTAGAACCGCCAACGGACAATGGGCCAGGTGTGATGTAAAGAAAGCCACCGCTTTGCAGTTCACCTAGAAAAGGTAGTGAATATTGTAGCCCTTTTTTTAACGGATTCTAGATACCTGTTTGAATGAGATTTAGAGCGAGAAATATCATTCAAATTTATGGGCTCGATTTTTTTTGTGTAAAAATTGTTGAAAATGTTGCAGGAACATGCAAAAACATTTTCTTTTCACTTTGTACAACTCACATTTTCCTTTTTTGTTCAATTTTCGCTATTTTAGAACCAAATTCGAACGACATTTCATTGAAATCCACTCTCCCTCTCACGGATGGCTGAGCACAATTCAGTCGGGACAAAATTCACAATAGTACCTCATTTACGCTAGAAGCTAGCTAGATTAACTTTCAGAAGCCAAGACAAATTTATGGTAAATCAGGTAGATTTGTGGTCGATTTTGCTCGAAAGCGATCAGCTAGTTGAAATTGCGTGATTAAGCTTCAGTGTGAACGGGCTATTTATTCAATATACCTGATGCATTTATCCTTAATTTTATGCGCTGTAGTTAACACAACTTGTCATCATTTTCTGAGAAAAATTCTGATATTGAGAAAATGATGATAACTTGTCATCATTTTCTGAGAAAAATTCTGATTTTGAGGCACATTTTCGAACTGTTGTCGTTTTAGACCAGTCTTTCTAGACAAAAAATGGGCCGATCTGTCAAATAAATCCAAGTGGATATTTGTCATCGGAGTTATGTTCATTTTCAGATGAGCAACATTATATAGAAAGTCCATTAGGAAGTCGTGTTCGCAACAATATTTGCATAAAGTCGAAAGTTTTCTCAGGCCCATATTTCAAGAACTATTAGCTTTTGTGCAGATTTTTATACTGAGCAAATCTAAAGTGGGAAAATTTATATTAAACCGGCAATTCATGAGATATATAAAAAAACTGATTTTCGTGACCATTGACTTAAAAGACCTAAAGACCTAAAATTAAAGTTAAATAAGAATTATAATTGATAAATTTAGGAAAAGTAGGAATAGTAGGTTCCTATAATTTTTCTGCACTAGAAAATGTTGATGCCATATAAAAGAAAGAGAGTATTTTCCGGCGGGAGTTGGTCGATGATACCTGTGAACGATAATGTAGTGGAAGTTCCTTTCCTCACAATTCATTTTCAAAGGGAAAAGAAAGGATAAAAAGTCTAGCGCATCAGAACTGCTAGAAAACTGATTTTAGAAGAAATAGTCTTTGAGTAACCAAAAAATGTGGAAAAACGTTAGACACTTTTTTGTAGTATCATATCAACTATTCCATACCTAAAACAACGAAAACCAGCTATAACATAAATTATGAAAATGTCCAGTGCTGGCGAAGCTTTTCCAGCGAAGCAGCAAAAAGTGTACTATATCGATAATATTGATGATTTCATCGGTAGTTTCAGCGATTAAACGTTGTTTGAAGCTGCCATCCGCAAAATTTTCAAAACCTGGAAAATTTAAACATTGGTTCCTTATTTTTATTGCAAATGCTTTACATATGAATATATACTGGAAGCATCTGTTGAAGCAATATTTACGAACATGTCTGATTCTGGAAACCCTGTGTTAGCAGCATAAATATACCCAATCTGCTTCGTGTTATGTAAAACCCACCCTGCGAATTTCATTTCCAAAGAATTTAGGGCTATCACCCTCAAAAATTTGCAAATTTTCAAACCCTCAATATTTGTTGTTAATTGTCATTGCAGGATCATGCCGATTTGCAAATATAATGACATAACTGCTTATTAATGTTATGCCAAAAAATTACAAAAATGGTCCTAGCTGGCAGCTCTTTTATGATTTCTTAACGTAATTTCAACGAAATTTGACTTACAATAAAGTCCATTAACTGCATGAATTTCGTTTTGATTTCATGACTGGATCGGAAGTTATAGGGGAAAAAGTAAATCGAGAAGATTTAGGAAACAAATACCACCATATCTGGCAACTATATACTAATTTGTCAACAGAATTTCTACCAAATGTGGTCTAATGTAAGGTCCAAATACTGTTTGTATTTTGTTAAAACGTGATGGCTGAATCGGAAACTATGAGCCAAAAAAGCAGTTTTTTTTCTCAACATGGCACCACTCCCACAAGGTTGCCTGCATTGCAAAATCGCTACTATCAGACCTTGTCCTAGTTAATATTAACATGTCCTGTAAATTTCATAATGATCGGACTAGTTTTGAAGTTTTGAGTGTTGAAAATAAAGGTAATCTGGTGGTGGGCGGCCGTTCATGTACAACTAGGGATTTTGAAATTTTTAATTTGGCATGGTGGACAAATATTAAAAATGAATTTTTTGTCACAAGCAAAAATTTTCCTGGAGGGTCTATGATTTGAAAGTTTTTTTCCCCAGGTGCTTGCTGTAGCTAGGGGGTCGCACAGTCTTAAGTAGCCTTAGTCAACATCAATACGCTCTGCAAATTTCACAATGATCCAAAGTTTTGACAAATCGAACTTTCAAAAAAGATATTCTTGCCTACTTTTAGATTGTTTATCATAAACAAGCATGAGACATAATTAATTTTCATTTTCATTACTTGTTTATGACAAAAACATACTCTGCATAGGAATATAGGGTTTCTTGAAAATTCACTAAAATACACGCCGCCGCCAAAGAGTTATAAATATCGGAATTTTAATTGGTCACTCCACTAGTCCTTACATAACATCCATTTTCTCTGAAAATTTCAGCTTAATAGGACCGGCAACTCCAGAGATTATCTCCCTTAATCTTTTCGTATATATATATATATATATATATATATATATATATATATATATATATATATATATATATATATATATATATATATATATATATATATATATATATATATATATATATATATATATATATATATATATATATATAGATAGATATATATATATATATATATATATATATATATATATATATATATATATATATATAGATAATCTCTGGAGATAATCTCTGGAGTTGCCGGTCCGATTAAGCTGAAATTTTCAGAGAAAATGGATGTTATGTAAGGACTAGTGGAGTGACCAATTAAAATTCCGATATTTATAACTCTTTGGCGGCGGCGTGTATTTTAGTGAATTTTCAAGAAACCCTATATTCCTATGCAGAGTATGTTTTTGTCATAAATAAGTAATGAAAATGAAAATTAATTATGTCTCATGCTTGTTTATGATAAACAATCTAAAAGTAGGCAAGAATATCTTTTTTGAAAGTTCGATTTGTCAAAACTTTGGATTATTGTGAAATTTGCAGAGCGTATTGATGTTGACTAAGGCTACTTAAGACTGTGCGACCCCCTAGCTACAGCAAGCACCTGGGGAAAAAAACTTTCAAATCATAGACCCTCCAGGAAAATTTTTGCTTGTGACAAAAAATTCATTTTTAATATTTGTCCACCATGCCAAATTAAAAATTTCAAAATCCCTAGTTGTACATGAACGGCTGCCCACCACCAGATTACCTTTATTTTCAACACTCAAAACTTCAAAACTAGTCCGATCATTATGAAATTTACAGGACATGTTAATATTAACTAGGACAAGGTCTGATAGTAGCGATTTTGCAATGCAGGCAACCTTGTGGGAGTGGTGCCATGTTGAGAAAAAAAACTGCTTTTTTGGCTCATAGTTTCCGATTCAGCCATCACGTTTTAACAAAATACAAACAGTATTTGGACCTTACATTAGACCACATTTGGTAGAAATTCTGTTGACAAATTAGTATATAGTTGCCAGATATGGTGGTATTTGTTTCCTAAATCTTCTCGATTTACTTTTTCCCCTATAACTTCCGATCCAGTCATGAAATCAAAACGAAATTCATGCAGTTAATGGACTTTATTGTAAGTCAAATTTCGTTGAAATTACGTTAAGAAATCATAAAAGAGCTGCCAGCTAGGACCATTTTTGTAATTTTTTGGCATAACATTAATAAGCAGTTATGTCATTATATTTGCAAATCGGCATGATCCTGCAATGACAATTAACAACAAATATTGAGGGTTTGAAAATTTGCAAATTTTTGAGGGTGATAGCCCTAAATTCTTTGGAAATGAAATTCGCAGGGTGGGTTTTACATAACACGAAGCAGATTGGGTATATTTATGCTGCTAACACAGGGTTTCCAGAATCAGACATGTTCGTAAATATTGCTTCAACAGATGCTTCCAGTATATATATTCATATGTAAAGCATTTGCAATAAAAATAAGGAACCAATGTTTAAATTTTCCAGGTTTTGAAAATTTTGCGGATGGCAGCTTCAAACAACGTTAATCGCTGAAACTACCGATGAAATCATCAATATTATCGATATAGTACACTTTTTGCTGCTTCGCTGGAAAAGCTTCGCCAGCACTGGACATTTTCATAATTTATGTTATAGCTGGTTTTCGTTGTTTTAGGTATGGAATAGTTGATATGATACTACAAAAAAGTGTCTAACGTTTTTCCACATTTTTTGGTTACTCAAAGACTATTTCTTCTAAAATCAGTTTTCTAGCAGTTCTGATGCGCTAGACTTTTTATCCTTTCTTTTCCCTTTGAAAATGAATTGTGAGGAAAGGAACTTCCACTACATTATCGTTCACAGGTATCATCGACCAACTCCCGCCGGAAAATACTCTCTTTCTTTTATATGGCATCAACATTTTCTAGTGCAGAAAAATTATAGGAACCTACTATTCCTACTTTTCCTAAATTTATCAATTATAATTCTTATTTAACTTTAATTTTAGGTCTTTAGGTCTTTTAAGTCAATGGTCACGAAAATCAGTTTTTTTATATATCTCATGAATTGCCGGTTTAATATAAATTTTCCCACTTTAGATTTGCTCAGTATAAAAATCTGCACAAAAGCTAATAGTTCTTGAAATATGGGCCTGAGAAAACTTTCGACTTTATGCAAATATTGTTGCGAACACGACTTCCTAATGGACTTTCTATATAATGTTGCTCATCTGAAAATGAACATAACTCCGATGACAAATATCCACTTGGATTTATTTGACAGATCGGCCCATTTTTTGTCTAGAAAGACTGGTCTAAAACGACAACAGTTCGAAAATGTGCCTCAAAATCAGAATTTTTCTCAGAAAATGATGACAAGTTATCATCATTTTCTCAATATCAGAATTTTTCTCAGAAAATGATGACAAGTTGTGTTAATTACAGCGCATAAAATTAAGGATAAATGCATCAGGTATATTGAATAAATAGCCCGTTCACACTGAAGCTTAATCACGCAATTTCAACTAGCTGATCGCTTTCGAGCAAAATCGACCACAAATCTAGCTGATTTACCATAAATTTGTCTTGGCTTCTGAAAGTTAATCTAGCTAGCTTCTAGCGTAAATGAGGTACTATTGTGAATTTTGTCCCGACTGAATTGTGCTCAGCCATCCGTGAGAGGGAGAGTGGATTTCAATGAAATGTCGTTCGAATTTGGTTCTAAAATAGTGAAAATTGAACAAAAAAGGAAAATGTGAGTTGTACAAAGTGAAAAGAAAATGTTTTTGCATGTTCCTGCAACATTTTCAACAATTTTTACACAAAAAAAATCGAGCCCATAAATTTGAATGATATTTCTCGCTCTAAATCTCATTCAAACAGGTAGCTAGAATCCGTTAAAAAAAGGGCTACAATATTCACTACCTTTTCTAGGTGAACTGCAAAGCGGTGGCTTTCTTTACATCACACCTGGCCCATTGTCCGTTGGCGGTTCTAAGTGGGGCTTCCCTGATGGTAGGTTTGGTTATTTTTTTTGCCGCTTTCCACAACGAATTGTCGCCATTCTTAGTGGGAGCTAGCTTCTCCAAGACTGAGTGGAACTTTAACTCGTAGTCTTTCGCAAGTGTCGGCCTGAGCTCACTAGCCTTGTTAAGGAGACCTGTGCAGCTGCCAATTTCTTCGTGCCAGTCTGTTTTCCTGTACAAGGATTTTAATTGATGCAGAGAGATCGATTTGAGGAGGCAGTTCAATTTTAGGTGTTGTGGTGTCGAATACCTCCAGGACATGCTCATTGAAAAGAATAACCGCAGAATTAACATCTTCCGATGATTTGAGTGATACTGTTAGAAATATTGAGCTGGTGAGGTATCGACTGAATACATTCCAGTTGGTTTTGTTCGAATATCTACGCTTACAGCAAGCAAAGTGGGGTGACATATCCAGAGTAATGATGACAGGAGAGTGATCTGTAGACAAATCAAAAACTGCTTCTGGTTTTGCGGAGTTTGGAGGTATTCCCTGTGAGATTGCGAATAACGGCCAATACGTTGGCTGGCAGGTTGAGATATGCCTCAAACCATAGGTTTTTAGTATATCGAAAAGTGCTTCGCCCCTAGGTGTTATGAGTTCAGATCCCCAAAATGTGTGTTTCGTGCTAAAGTTAGGTGAGTTAGGTGCCCAGCAATGAGATGAAGCTTTCGAATATTGCCTTTGAGATGTTCCTCGATGGACAGTAAGTAGACAAAATTACAATCTAACTCGACTGTTCACGTAAACAAATGGATGTCGCTTGAATGTTACCTTCGCTGAGTTCTTCCAAAGGATAATGGAACAGATGTTTTTTGATAAGTATCGCAGTCCGGCCTCTAGCCTAGCCATCTGGGTGTTTTGTGTCATAGAAAATATAGCTAGGGATGTTGAATTTATTATTTTTCCCCGTCAGGTGAGTTTCCGATATAAGGAACACATCAATGTCGTGAGTTGATGTAAAGTATGCTATTTCCGCTTTATGCTGGACAATACCATTCACATTCCAATCGGTGATCATGAATGAACTCATTTGCTGTTAATAAGAATGTTTTGGTTTTTAAGTAATCCTTCCATGTTACTGATCGTCGTTATAAACCGATTCATATTGTCTGCAAGCGTTGAGAAAATGGAAGTGAGTTCGTTGTTAGAGCTGCTTTGAACATAGGTTTATAATCGCACCGGCAACTCCAGAGATTATCTCCCTTAATCTTTTCGTATATATATATGTATATATATATATATATATATATATATATATATATATATATATATATATATATATATATATATATATATATATATATATATATATATATATATATATATATATCAGTGGCGGCTCGTGTCTTTAAGACTTGGGGGAAGCAAATATATTTTTGCATATTTTTCCAGGATAAACAAGTCAGAATCTCAGCGCAACAATTTTATCAAAAGTTGCATTCGATTTTCAATTGTTTGTGCAGCGACTTTTTTACTCACTATGATCACCATCAATCTCATTAATGTTTAAATTAAAATGCAAGATATTTTAAATTAGAACAACTTTTTTTTAATAAAAA
The DNA here is from genome assembly GCA_947369275.1 of Nemotelus nigrinus. NCBI lineage: Eukaryota > Metazoa > Arthropoda > Insecta > Diptera > Stratiomyidae > Nemotelus > Nemotelus nigrinus. The sequence goes on along the minus strand of OX376373.1, from coordinate 132,562,510 downwards.
TGGACCGACCAGCGAAATGTACTTTACGGTGACCATAATAAAATTTCACTCTTTCATCTAGAATCAATTAAACGAAAAAATTGTTAGATTAATAGTTAGCAGTGGCGGCTCTACGTATGGGGCTAGTGGGGCTTAGCCCCACCATCCTTTTTCATTCCAAAATGTAAAGAAACCCATCTTTTTTTCAATTTTTACAAACTATAAAATTTCATTTTAGCGAAAAAAATTATCAAATTACTGCGCTCACCAACTGTTTTTAAAATCCATTCATGTCTCGTCTCTTTCGAAATTTGTATTTCATTTTCATTCACAAATTTGTATGTACATATAATTCAATACAAGAGTACTTACTTCGCATATGCAATATGGGCGCGATGCTCTTTTCATATTCTCTTTCCATATTCTGTTCCACATGCAATGTGCGCCGGGCCAGGGGGCTGAAAGTACGTGATTTATTGATGGAAGAGATTGGCAGGGAGTGAAGGATTTACCATCAGCTGGCACGTAAAAAGAGATAAAACCAAAATATGTTCACTGTATCACATGCGAAAGTGAGAAAATATACTGTCAAACGACAGGTGAGAATGTATATATCCGTGTGAGCTGATAGGTGAGAGTGTGTTGGCGTGCGAATAATCCCATCAAGAAACAGTAAGCGCAGCGAACATTCACTGGCAGCAAACGAAATTCCCTGTATTGGGTTGCATAAAAGTGTCGGAGATATTCCTTTTACTCGCCATATGGTATCGAAAGTAGTATTCCGCGTTAACTACCTTATCGCTTACCATTTTAATACTCAAAAAATAATTTAAGAAAATCAATATTGCATAAATCGCCATTCGTTAAAATAGTCTCTTTGGCAAAGCACATGTGAATTGCCTTGTGGGAAGGAGAAACGTATTTGATCGTAGCAGGGTTGCTTGGCGGGGTACTTTGTGTCTTTTTCCAACTTGGACTTAGATATTGCTATCTACTTCTCGCAATTGTTTCGCAATTCACGTACTTTCCGAGCTATATGTAGTTCTTAAGCTATGGCCGGGCTAAGTTGAACTAGCCCCAGAAAAGAGAGGTAACGAATGAAAAAAATCACTGAGCGCAGAGTGTGTGCATGTCATACGCAATTGCAAAAAGAGTAATCAACGGACTAAGCCTTAATCTTAAGCTTCTATTGGTATATCGCTTGTTCGTCGTTCGCTAACTGAATAAAGTGTGTGTAGTACCAGTGGGTTAAATTAAGCTAATTGGGTTTTGCAATTGAAGAGTAAACGATGGTTTTGCTTTTACAGTGCTTGTTGATATTATCGTAATATGATAAATATGATAGAAAAATTTTGTGCTCGTCTCAAACATGATTCAATATGATACAGACAGGTCTGTACGTATGGTATTTTGTGCAAAATGTTGATTGCATTAAAAATGTGTGAGACAATATAATATACACTGTTTACAATATAATTGATGTTTGAAGACACTTTTAAAAAGTTTCCTTACGTCAAATGCGGAAAGTGACAATTTTTAATCTTCGTGCTATTCAAAACATAAATATTTATTAGCTAAAATTTACCAAAGTCAAAGAAGTTCCCCAAGATCAATGGTTATTTGCTGGAATTTTTAGACCCCGAATAAAACAATCTGTTTTTGAAAGCCTGGGGTATCGAATTTATTGCTTTGATTTAATTAAATGGGATGCTTTGGACGTTGTTACGATATTAGAAGTAATCGAATTGTTAAGTTATATGAATAAAGATCATTTTAATTTTTTCTAGTGACTTTTTAATAAAATTTTCGAATATTCTTCATAATGTTTTACATTAACCTAACCTAGGATCTAGTTCATTAATTCAATTCAATTAGAAATAGTTTGAAATCAAGGAAGTCTAATCATAAGGAATGAATGATGAAAAAAACTATAGGATCCTCATGTTATAGGATTGATCAGTTTGGGATATGATAATAATCCAGTTTAATCCAGTCAAAATTAATATACAAAAATCAAGTGTTATAAATATGTCTTCTGCTACTGAATTGTAAAGCTTCTTTTAAAGATAATAATATGATTTCTTCTGTTTAACAAATAAATAATTTAATTTAAATACGTTTTATCACTCCTAGATCCAGCAGATTCTGAAAGATGATTTAGCAACCTAACTTTGAAAACTTATAATAAATATAAAAAACGTTTCAATTTATTTGCAGTATTATCTATTAGTAAAGAAGCTGAATATTTTAATGAGCAGGCGATAGATTTATTCAACAGAAAAATAGGCGCAAGGAAAATAGGCAGCAATAAGCTGATGCGAATATTTAGTAGAATTTTTCCGGAGTAATTTATTACTGAATTGACTTATTTGTGCAGAGTATTTATTTATTTTAACCCCATTTTTAAATATAAAACTGTTCCGAATTTCCAATATAAGTAAGTACTGGTCCTTGCAGACTAGCCCCACTTACATTGATTTTCACGAGCCGCCACTGATAGTTAGTCAGGTTTTTTATTTGAAAATAAACAAAATGGTGGCTTTCAAGGAAACAATTACTAGTTTAGCACTGGTTTTGAACGTTTCCAATACTGTCAGCCCTTCATTCAAATCTTTCGAGTGGTGTTTGAATTACAGTAGGCACTGACTTTGAAAACAAAGTCTCGAGAAAAGTAAAGTTTTACACTCGAATTTAATAACTCAATTATTAACACCAAGTCATCGATTTCTGGGTCATATAATAATTGTTCTGCCGATGTGGAAGCGTCTAGGATATCGATTTGTTGTCTACGTCGCATTCTGTCTTTCCATGTGTTCTCATCAGCGTGTTTGTCTACCACCTCCACACTCTAAATCAGCTTTTTTTCCAGGGAGTCTTTCAGTAATTATAGGATATCTTAAAAACTACTCCTTGGACTACCTTGAAATTTTCAGATATTTTCTTAATATCATGCTTTAAGAAAATGTAACTTCCAAATAATGTTTTTTTAATCCTCACTACCTTGAACATTTGTTTGCATTCAGGAGTTTTTGTTTGCTGAAATATTGCAAAAAAATTTCTGGAGTAACTATCGCTGCATACAAAAAGCCTCCGATTAGTAATGTATTGATCGTGTGCAACGAATAACTACTACTACTCAACGATTTTCAGAGACATTCAGGAATCCTTAGTAGTTTATTCTTGTGGTAATTAAGAATTATGAAATATTGAGAATTCCGAACGGTTCCTAGATTTAACTGTAAGTTGTTAGAAAATACAAGAATAGCACCATATGATTTGCAAAGTACTTGTGTATTTTTTCAAAATTAATAGCTTATAGATAATTTTCAGTGGTTTGTTTTTGCAAAATAGTTCTTAACCGACATTTGCTTCTGCGATTAAGTAAACTAACTTTTTACGCTGTCACTTCTAAAGTCAAGAAGATTTGTTTTTGTAGTCTTCGTTTATCTGAATCCTTCTTATTGAATTATTCACCGAATTTCTGGCTTCACCATACGGAATTTGCGGATTTGGGGGTGTTTGCTCCATGACCAGCTCTTCGTCACTTTCACTGTCAACTTGAAGAATTTTATCCGTGTTCCATTCTTCTATTTCTTCCGTATAAACAGGATAACTGAAAGCAACCCTTGACAATAACATCTGTGTTTCCTGCAATGCTTCATTGTATTGATTGAGCGTTGGTATAACATCATCCTCTTCTTCAAATTCATTGTCGTCCCAATTTTTACTGAGTTTGGAAGAAAATTTAGTATTAAACTCGTTTCGCCGAAAATTTATGTATCTTTATATATATATATATATATATATATATATATATATATATATATATATATATATATATATATATATATATATATATATATATATATATATATATATATATATATATATTTACATCAGCAAAATGAGTAAGAGAGATAAACTCTGGAGTGGTTAGTCAGATTGAGCTGAAATTTTCGGAGAACATAGATGTATATAGTGAGTAGGTTATTTTTAACCCTTTAGATATTTTTAACCCTTCGGCGGTACTCCTATATTTCCAAGCAGTGTTAATTGTTGTTAAAAAAAAAAGCATTGGGAATGAAAATCAATTATGTTCTTAGCTTGCCTATGATAAAAAAGTGGAAATTTTGAGCCATGTTTGGATGCGGAGTGCCTAAAATTTTGATTTGTCATAGCTAGTGACAGAAATATTGGATCATCGTGAAAATTGCAGAGCGTATTGATGTTGACTAAAACTTAACACATATGGATTTTCAAGATAGCGCGGGTAGCTTTGTAGCTACGGCAGGCTCCTGAAAAAATCCTTCAAAACATTGAACCTCCTGAAAAATATTTGCTTTTTGACAAAAACTTCAAATCATTGATAAATTTTAACCGTTCCATCATGTCTCATTGAAATTTTCAAAATTCCGATTTGCACAATAACCGCAACCCATCACCAAATTTGCTCTATTTTCAGCACTCGAAACTTCTGTTCACGAGAACTGACTACCGGATAATCCGATCAAAATGAAATTTACAGGTATTAACTAGGACCAGGGTTGATAGAAGCGATTTCGAAATGCGAGCAACCCTGTGGCAGTGGTACCATCTAGCCACTTTCACTATTATGCCAGTTGCGCATGGTTGCGGCAAAAATACATACAAAATCAATTTACTATGTAAAACCCAAATCTCACTACTATGCCACTCGCAAACTGAAGATTGCAGTCAAATTCATCTTTTCGGTATCTCTCTAACACTCGCATGCACTTGTGATCTCGTACTGTAGTGAAGTTCAAAAAGTAAATTTGACTTGTTTTTGCGGGATGATTAAAATTGAAAAATTTTTATTTGACAAAGTGGTTTCGAAAGTATGCACTGATGCACATCAGACACCAGCTCACAGTGCATACTTGACTGATGTAATTACTTGCAGTTGGAAATCATTAATTTTTATTTACGCTTGTTGAGACAAATTTTAACATCTCCGACCTATATCCACCGATATAACACCGATATAATTTACTTGTAAAGGTTATTGAATTGTGACCATGGTTCCTTTCTTGTATATAAATCAAAGTAGCTTATAATGTCAGCTCAAAAGTCCGAGCGTTGTAGGAGAAGAAGGAGATCATCGATGCCGCGAAAAACGAGCGGAATCAGTCTTAGCTGGCCAAAGAAATAAGCAAGAGATGGGGCATCGAAGTCAAGAGAAATACCGTGAAAAGCAGCTCAGCAAGAAGGATGCAATTGAGCGTCCAGCAACGTTGGAGTTCCATCGAAGCGCATGAAGCTAACGCAAGCTCACAACCCAAAGATAGATAAGAGTGTGCTTATATGGTTAAAACAAGCAAGAGGAAAGAATCTGCATGTCAGCGGCGATCTGATGAAAGAGAAGGCAATTAAACTGGCCGAGCTTATGCACTTCCAAAAATTCAAGGCGAGCGATTGTTGGCTGGACAATTTCAAAAAACGCCACGGCATCACGTTCAAGAAAGATGCGCTAGCCAACAATTTTTGAGAGCTTTGGGCTTGACTGATAGAAAACTTGACCGAGTAAAGGATACAATGTATCATTCTTCAGTAGTGTAGATAGAGATAGAGAAACACTTACAATTCTTGGTTTCAGTCAATCCCAAAATACGTACTTTTATTCAGAAAAACTAGTTTGTGGAGACGTTTTTCCTCGGTACTATACCACTCGCGCTACTATGCCAATTTCGTTCGGTTCCGCCGGGTGGCATAGTACCGAGATTTGACTGTATATATATATATATATATATATATATATATATATATATATATATATATATATATATATATATAATATATGTATAAATATATATAAATATATATATACATATATATATATATATATATATATATATATATATATATATATATATATATATATATATATATATATATATATATATCTACTGTCAAGTGCCATAGGTGCTAGCAGTGTTTATTTTTCAACCTCATATCTACTGGCGTTCGATTGGTTTTCACAAAGTTTCGAATATTTTTTTTTTATCGAAGTGGTTGCTGATCCATCGGAATTCGTCTATCCAGGACTTTTTGGAGGTTTGCCTACATTGAATTTGGCAAATTGCAAAATTAGCAAAAGTTCTGCTTTTTAACCGCTACCGGCAATTGCTTTATACACATGTGTATGTGATCAAAAAATTTGTTACCAGAGACAACTACCGCGCGAAAGTTATTGGTTGTTTAAAGTTATTGGTTGTTATTGGTTGTAAGACACACCTTACCAGGTATTCATTACCGGTTATTGTTTTAACTAAAACATTATTTTGAGCTTTTTCAAAATAGATACAGTAGACGTTATCTAATCACATTTACCTATTGCGACAAAGGTAATGCCTTTGATAAACATGAATATGTGCTCTTAATGCACGAAGGATCTGAGAACCTCTGATGACCATCTAATATGTAATAAATGTACTCAACCACAACACTCTACGTGTACTCAATTGACTAGAACAGCAATTTTATCTTTGAAGACACCGAACAGCAAGATAATATTCTTATGTACTCATTGCACTAAAAAAGAGACACAGTGGGAAAATATCTTTGAGTTGGTGAATAAACTGAGAGAAAAAGTCGATGTATTGAACGAGGAGATTAAGATACTTAAATCTGATAAACCAGTGCAGCTAAATATGGAAGATGTATTGACGGAAATGGAGGATAGACGGCGCCGATCGTTGATCTGATCAATAAAACACTAGACCCAATTTCACTCGCCAAATCTGATGTTATAGTTTCTCGACTCGGTAAACCAAAGTTGGGGGCCATATGACCGATGAAAATAGTCACGGCAAGCTGTGATACGGCTTTAAATATATTACGAGGGAAACACAAAATTATTGACGCTTTAAAATCTAAAAATTTAAATATAGTCCCGGATAGGACGCTACGGCAACGTGAATACTGGAACAAACTGCGTTCCGAGCTTGCTGATATAAAGAAGTCCAATCCATCTGCCACAATCAAATACATTAATGGAACACCAAAAATAGTAAATACAGCGCCAAAAAACCATCAATAGAGTTACATATATGTTATCAGAATGTCAGAGGCGTATCAACTAAACTTGAGGAGCTACGAGAATCGAGTACCTCGTTGAATGCTGATATTATAATATTTACCGAAACATGGCTGAAACCAGACATAGCTTCCTCTGAACTTGGGCTTAAAAATTATACCATCTATAGACGTGATCGTAATAGCAGGACTTCAACCAAAACGAAAGGGGGAGGAGTTTTAATTGGTGTTTCTAAAGCTTGCACTCTGAAATGATTGTCACCACAGTAAGTTCGTAAGTGGAACATCTTTTTGTAAAAATAGACACAAATACCTCAAAAATCATTATTTCCACCGTATACTTAACACCGGACTCATCTGTTGAGAAGTATATTAAACACACAGAAGAAACTCTACATATCTCTAGACTGTATCCAAAAGCCAAATTATATTATCACAGGAGACTACAATCTTCCTGATGTAAATTGGGATGCAACATCTTGGGTTGGAAACTGTGACAAATCTTTTTGCGTAATAGACACATTCACATTCTTAAATTTAAGTCAATGTAACAATATTTTTAATATTTTGAAAAGAAGTTTAGATTTAATATTTACACCATTTGATAATGTTTCAGTAGCTAAATGTAAAAACCCATTACTTCCGTTAGACATCTATAACCCTGCTCTTGATCTAGAAATTGCTATTCTAAAGTTTGAACGTCGTCAGAAACAACATATTAAACATTTTCTTAACTTTAAAAAGCCAATTACGAAGCAATCAACTCTGCTCTGTTGCAAATTGACTGGTTGGGCGAATTCGCAAACAAATCACTCAACGATATAGTTGACCATTTTTACAATATCTTGGAAAATATTATAAATTCGTTTGTACCTAAAAATCGCGTATGTAACAATAGCTTTCCCAAATGGTTTTCATCTGACTTGAAAGAAACCATTCGTGATAAAAAGATCGCATATTTGAATTATAAGACTTCTGGAACATTTGAACACTACAAAATATTTTCTAGTTTACGGAAAAAATGCAAAGTCCTTCAGAAACAAAATTATCACTCTTATATGCAAAGGTTAGAGTCTCTTGTACCACAAAACCCGAAAAACTTTTGGAATTACATCAAATCTCTTAATAGTGATAAATCATTTCCATCAAATATGTTTCTTAAGGACTTTCATAGCTCCGAACCTAATATCATTGCTAATATGTTTGCTACACATTTTTCAAAAGTTTATACTAACTCTGCTAACAACCACGAGACTTCTGAATTAAATATCAGTGTAAGCTTATCTCAATACGTTATCGGTTTAGACTCATTAATAAATAAATTGAACGCCGTTGACATTAGTAAACCTGGACCTGATGGTATTCCACCCATTTTCGTAGAGAATTGTTCACTTAGTTTAAGTAAACCTCTCTTACACATTTTTAATGAATCTTTGTCAATTGGCTGTTTTCCACATTTTTGGAAGTCGTCTTATGTTATTCCTGTTCATAAATCGGGGAATAAGTCTAATGTGGAAAATTATCGCCCGATATGCATTTTATCTGTCATACCCAAACTATTCGAGAGCCTGGTAACTGACTACATTTCACCAATTTTGAGGCCCCTCATAATTCCAAACCAACATGGTTTTTGTAAGGGACGTTCAACTATTACAAATCTTTTAACTTATCATAACTATATTAATACGAATTTTGAATCTTCGTTTCAAGTGCATTCCATATATACGGATCTATGGAAAGCATTTGATAAGATTAATTGGGATCTTTTGACAAAGAAGATGAAAAATATTGGTATACATGGATCATTACTTGCATGGCGTTGCGATTACATTCGTGGTCGTTCACTATTAGTCTGCATTCATAATAATTATTCTAGTCCGTTTTACCCTTCATCTGGAGTTCCACAGGGCTCACATTTAGGCCCTCTTTTGTTCTTAATATTCATCAATGATATATCCTATATTTTCCAAGATGTTGAGTTCTTATTATTTGCTGATGACTTCAAAATTTTTAAGAGAATTGCTTCATTATCTGACAATCATATTTTGCAGATAAATAAAGATAATTTTTATTCTTACTGTATTCAAAATGGTTTAGAATTTAATGTAATTATATGAAGTTTAACCGTACATTAGCTAGATCTTCTTATGTCTATACCATGAACGGAATCGCACTTGATCATGCTGACTTCACAAAAGATCTTGGAGGAACGACGTTAAACTTCACAATTCATATTCATGAGATAACTAATCAGGCAAGTCGAATGCTGGGTTTTGTTATCAGAAACACGCAGAAGTTTTACAATTTTAACACAATTAAAATGTTATATTTTTCATTAATTCGCAGTAAATTAGGCTACGGCTCAGTAATATGGAATCCTTACTACAAAGCGCATTCTGATACTATAGAAAAAGTGCAGCATAAATTCTTACGTTACGTCAACTACAAGTTACACATACCACTAGAAAACTTAAGTTTCGTATATTTACAAAATGTAATGAATATAACAATCTTAAAAATAAGAAGAAACTGTACCGATGCGATTTTCTTGGTCAATATACTTACTAATCGATTAGATGCATCCAAAATTTTGCAATTGGTTTCTATAAGAGTTTCATCTAGAACTTAACGGTTTAAAGAAATATTTGCCATGAATACAAGTAAAATGAATATTATACGTAATTCTCCTATCGAAAGATTAAAACGAATCGGGAACGAACTATGGAAACATTTTGACTTATTCGGTGTAGATAGAAACAAATTTAAAAGAATAATTTCTGACTACCTCCAAACTGTGGAATCAAATTAAATTAAAATGAATTATATTAGTACAGCATTTAATTGAACTTATTTGTTATTTATAACTATTTAATATGCTAGTGTATAACTTTTCTTTTCTCTTCTTTTTAATATACTATTTTAAAAATTATATATCTATTTTTCTTTCTTTCTTCCTTTATTAATGTACATTTGTTGTAAAAGGACTTGGTCCGTGGAATAAAAAAAATAATATATATATATATATATATATATATATATATATATATATATATATATATATATATATATACATATATATATTTATATATATATATATATATATATATATATATATATATATATATATATATATATATATATATATATATATATATACATATATATATATATATATATATATATATATATATATATATATATATATATATATATATATATATATATCAGCAAAATTATTAAGGGAGATAATGTCTGAAATTTTCGAAGAATATTGATGTATAAAGTGGGTAGGTCTATGACTTGCTAAAATTAAGATATTTTTAACCCTTTGCGGCGGCGGGCGTTTTAGTGAATTTCCAGATGCTCCTATTTTTCTATGCAGAGTAAATTTTTGTTAGAAAAGTGTATTGGGAATGAACGCTTATTAAGTTTAATGATTGTCTTTCATACAAAATTATAAATTTTGTGCCTTGTGTGGGTTCTGAGGGCCTAAAAGTAGGCAAAAATTTTTGTTCAAATTTTGATTTGACATACCGACGGAAACATTGGATGGTCGTGAAATTTGCAGAGCATGTGTTTGTTGGTCAAAGCTTAAAACACATGGGTTTTGAAGACTGTGCAGGTAACCCTGTCGCTACGGCGCGCACGTGAAAAAAAATCCTTCAAATCATCGACTTTCCTGAAAATTTTTTGCTTTTTGACAAAAACTTCAGATTATTGATAAATTTTGACCTTTGTTCACCATGTCAATTTAATATTTTCAATATTCCGAGTTGCACAAGAACGGCAGCCCATCACCAAATTACCGCTATTTTCAACACTCGAAACTTCTGTTCACGAGAACTGACGATCATTATGAATATGAATAGGACCAGGTTTGATAGAAATGATTCTGAAATGTGGGTCATCCTGTGGCAGTGGTGCCACCTTGAAAAATCACTGAGAAAAAAAATAAGTTTTTGGCCCATAGCTCCCGATTCAGCTGTCAGATTATAACAAAATTCACACACTATTTGGACCTTTTTTAGACCACATTTGGTAGAAGTTTGGCTGAAAAGTTAGGATATTGTTGCCAGCTATGGTGATTTTTGTCTCTCAAATCAAAACGAAATTCATGTAGTAAATGAACCTTATTGTGAATCAGTTGACGTAGAAATTCCGTAGATAAATCATGAAACAGGCTGCCAGCTATGGTAATTTTTGTAATTTTTTGGCATTTCTTTACTAAGCAAAGTTGACATGAAATTTCCAAATTGGAAAGATCTTGCAATGACAATTAACAACAAATACTAACGTTTTGAATATTTGAAAGAATTTGAGGGTGATAGTCTTAAAAAATATTTTCACCTCTTTAGCTTGCAGCGTAGTCATCCAATCGAAACAAAATTCACAGAGTGGATTTAACTTAACTTGAAGTAGATTCGCTACATTTTTGGCTGTCGTGCTAACATAGGATCACCAGCACCAGACAAATATTGCACCAACAGATGCTTCCATTTTGTGTTCATATGCAAAACATCTACAATGAAATAAACAACCAATGTTCAAATTTTGCGAGTTTTCGAAATTTTCCGAATGAAAACCCCAGACATAGTTTAATCGTTGAAACTTTCGATGATATCCCTGGATGAAACCGAAATTCAAACGATAGGTTGATCTTAGCAAGAGCTTGCTATAGCAGACTTATTGCTGCTGCTTTGGAAAAATGTTGCCAGCAGTGGCGGCTCGTCAGAGTGGGCAAGGGCCGGGCCCACCCTCCAAAACACGTAAATAATAATTTTGATGTACATATTAATTCATATATGCTCAACATATGTGAATGTACTTTCACGTTATAAATCAGCTATGATTTTAATCCAGCAACAGCACATCTTTATGGGGCATTTCACGTGAAGCGGATAACGAAAAAAAGTCGAGGTTCTGGATTTCGTTCATATTGTTTATAATGGTACTTCTAGAAAATATGAATGTGGATGCACAAGTTTTTGTTCCTAGAAGGTTTAGTTGCCGAGTTATGGGCTTCTGAATAATTTTTGAAATTGAAATTGATAAAAGGTTTTTTTTGGAAGTGGATTCTGAGATTCAAAACAAAATCTAAAAAACATTAAACATATTGATTGGTATAGAAAATTAGCTGTTCTTTTTAATTTTGAAATAAGGTTTGAAAAATATTTTTTTTTTCCTATTTGAAACCAGAAGTAGACACTTCAACTCGTAATTTGAATAATGTGGACCAGATTAATTTTGTTTATTTTTATAACAAAACAAAGCTCAAAGTATACTTATTTTATCATAAAAGTTTTAGAATGGGATGGCTAGTAGTTTAAGAGGTAGGTGAATTTCAATACATACAAGTCGTATGGAGCGTGGTACCGGGAGCTTGATTATGATAGCTAATGAGTGTGAAAGCAAAATATTTGTAGTAAAACTATTTTATATCACTAGTATCACTTACATATAGAAGATAAAACATTAAAAATTGCTAATGCTGATTTACTTAGTGAAAACAAAGATACTTGTTTATGGACAAATGAATTTATTTCATAACTTCTATAATTTTTCTCTCTTTCTTATGCTAGTTCTTTTTTTAATAGCTAGAGGTGTTTTTACGATCAGATTTTTCCTAAAAATTCGACATAATTTTTTTTCTGCTAATATTCTTGGAATTTTTCTTAGGTCTTTAGCCTTCCGATGAAACTTCAAATCAAATGGATTGAAACATCGATAGCCGCACGGAAACATAATATACATAATTGAGACTCTTTAATTTATCAACGAAAGTAATAGCGTTGAACAGTAACTCGAAAAATAACGGAAAATTTGAATTGGCTTGAGGTCAAATATATTATATACGCGTCATATATTTTAATTGGGTTTTTATGGCAAAATAAAGTGCTAAATAAGTAAGTGCAAGAAAGTGCTAAATATTGGAAAATAATTAAAGAAGTGACATCAACTTCAAAGGATACAATGTACACTGAAAAAACACATGGCGCCAGACGCCATAATTTATAGACTTCTGGCGCCATGTACATAGTCGATTTAGGGATAGTGATAAAATATAGCGCCACACGCCATAGCACATGGCGAAAAGTACATAGGAGCAGACGCTATGCTTATAGCCCTCCACGCCATGTACTATAGTCCTCCACGCCATGTACATGGCATGGAGGACTATAGTATATGGCTTGCAGGACTATAGTATATGGCGTGGAGGACTATAGTATATGGCGTGGAGGACTATAGTACATGGCGTTGAGGACTATGGTACATGGCGTGGATGACTATAGTACATGGCGTGGAGGGCTATGAGCATAGCGTCTGCTCCTATGTACTATGGCGCGTGGCGCTATATTTTATCACAAATCGACTGAAATCGACTATGTACATGGCGCCAGAAATCTATAAACTATGGCGTCTGGCGCTGTGTTTTTTCAGTGCACCAAATATAAATTCGATAAATTCGAGTCAATTTACTCACTTTTGAATGTTCCTGCTCCAGTGTGAAAATTCACCGGTCGAAGTATCGAAAATATCGCAGCCAGTACTTCAGTTCAAAATGAGTCAATTAGACATAAGCTCTAATGTCAATTAGACATAAGCTCTTAGACTATGTAATATAGCGTGTGGGGCCATAATTTCTGCGCCATGTAATTATGGCGCTGGGAGCCATACTGCATAGCTCAGGGCACTATGTACATAGCGTGTGGAACCATAAATGCTGCGCCATGTTACATAGGTCCACGCGCTATGTAGATTCTGACATTATGGTGCTGGGAGCCATATTGCATAGCTCAGAGTACTATGTACATAGCGTATGGGGCCATAAATAATGCGCTATGTTACATGGCTCTGGGCGCCATGTGGATTTTTTTCAGTGTATATGACATGCATAAATGAACTATGTGTGAATGGAACCCTGTTAAATGATCCCTCTCTTGTGACTCAACATCTAAATAATTACTTCGCAACTATCGGAACTAATCTTACACAGCAGAAGCAAGCTACTTATGGTTCAGATATCAACATAAAAGCAAATACTTTAACATCCATGCATTTACGCACTACATCACGGAAAGAAATATCTGAAATAATAGATAATTTGAAAGATGGAGTATCCCCAGGCGTCGATGCCATCACTTCCGAAGACATCAGACTATTGAAGAACTACATAATAAATATATCAACCGCCAACATCAATGAACACCTTCAAACTGGTTCCTTCCCTGATTGCCTTAAATTAACAGGAATCACTCCTGTATTCAAAGGAGGGGATCATGCAAATCCTTCTAATTACCGCCCCATTGCTGTCACCAGTATTATGAGCAAAATATTTGAGAAGGTAATAAATTCAAGAATATTACAATTCTTAGAAGAAAATTCGATCTTGGCCCCCATTCAGTATCCATTCCAACAACATAGTAGCACGTTAGCGGCAATCTTGGATGCAGTGCGCTTTATAAACTTTACGCTGGAGAAGGGAAATCATGCCGCATCGATCATGGAATTTTACTAGAACGATTAAGCAAATACGGATTTGGGGATAAAATAAAGCTACTAGTGAGAAGTTACCTAATAAATAGGCGGATAGTAACCAAAAATTCTGATTACGTCAGCCAAGAATGTGAAATAAATATCGGTGAACCTTCTTTTTCTGCTATACGTGAACAGCATACAGGATATTCAGCTATCTTGTAAAATTGTGCTCTTTGCGGACGATACCCTTCTTCTCTATTCCGGGAATGAAGAATTGACACTACAGAGCACTATAAATGCAGATTTAGAACGATATTTCAGCTGGCTTCAGAAAAATAAACTAGTTCTTAACATCCATAAGACCAAAAACATTGTGTCTCAGCAGATGAACAAACGTCCAGTGAGCCTCCGCATCCAAATAAACGGAATACAGCTTGAAAATGTAAATTCAATTAAATATCTAGGATTGGTGCTAGATGATAAAATGACATGGACAAACCACATTAATGATAGGAGTAATAAAAAGGTTTGAATTTATACCTTTGCAAACCAAGCTCACCATTTACCATGCGTATATTGTTTCTTTAATCACGTATGGAGTATTGTTGTGGAGCCAGACTTTAAAACACAAGATTGAGCTTATTGGAAGGCTTATGACCAAAGCTATCAAAACAATTCATAAAATGCCCACACTTATCCCAACTTCAGCGGTATATGCTAGAACTGGGCTTCTAAACATCAACAAACTTGTACTGTTTGAACGAGGTAAATTGATTTATAAGATTTTAACGAAACAGCTCAAATGGCCAAACATTCTTTGAACTGTTGAAGAATCCACCAACATTCCAACAAGAAATGCGGCTAATTTATCAGTGCAAACTCCAAGGACGGAAAAAATGAAGACCGACTCTGTACAGGAAGCAATACATTTTTTTAATACACTGCCTAATTCGGTTAAACATTCGGAAAACTTAGTAAAGTTTAAAGAAAATCTAAAGCTCTACATCAAAAGAGCACACTGTTAATGAAATCCAGAGTTTTTTGTAAACTTTTCTCTGGACGCACATCTTGATGGCAAATGAAATGTACACAACATGACCTAAAGTACTAACTATAAAAAACAGAGGATCCCTCATACAAATACACCAATTGTCTGGGAAGTACTAGGCATAATTACTTAGTGATGATTTTGTGATGCACACGGACCGTGCATATTGAATGATGGAGAGAGTGGAGTCAAGGAGGTAAAAAAAAAATTAAACCTTTTTCAAATAAGAGATGGTGCTACTAATCACATTTCGATATCAATTTTTGTTTTTGAGCCAACTAGCTGTCCTAAGCAAGCTCTCGGTACCATGCCCCATGCGACTTGTATGTATTGAAATTCACTTACCTTCTAAACTACTGGCCATCCCATTCTACAACTTTTATGATAAAATAAGTATACTTTGAGCCTTGTTTTGTTATAAAAATAAACAAAATTAACCTAGTCCAAATTATTCAAATAAAGAGTTGAAGTGTCTACTTCCGGTTTCACATAGGAAAACAATTTATTTTTCAAATCTAATCTCAAAATCAAAAAGAACAGCTATTTTTCTATACCAATCAATATGTTTAATGTTTTTTAAGGCGGCTTTAGATATGCGGTGTTTGTCAAATACCGACCACCTAGTTTGGCAAACTTCGCATGTGTGGTTGGGTTGCTCGCCTAGTGCTTGCCCTAGGCCAAGCACACACATTCGGGTGGTCGCTATTCCCGTAGTTTGTGGAACTTTCAACCAAATCAAAGTAGACGAGCACTGTGTTTGGGTATGTTCGGATCCCCGCTTTAGACATTCGGTATTTGTTGCGGTTGTTGGTAAATACGGAAATGTGTCAAACTGTGTGGCGCGAGTAAAAATTTTCAAATGAAAATGGCGGGAGTGAACAACGACGAGCAGCTCGTACATGTTCCAGTTTTGGCAAACATTCGGCAATACCCGAATGTCTAATTCAATGTGCTTGTCATTTCGCAATCACCAAGCCAAATGACTTGACTAGGTGTTCGGTATTTGGCGAATAGGAGGTGTTTGACAAACACCGCATATCTAAAGCCGCCTTTAGATTTTGTTTTGAATCTAAGAATCCGCTTCCTAAAAAACCTTTTATCAAATTCGTCAATTATTCAGAAGCCCATAGCTCAGCAACTAAACCTTATAGAAAAAAAAACTTGCGCATTCACATTCATATCTTCTAGAAGTACCATTACACACAATATGAACGAAATCCAGAACCTCCACTTTTTTTCGTTGTTCGCTTCACGTGAAATGCCCCTTATATCATTCATTCTTACCATGCAACGACGTAAAATCACATAGCGCCATGAATACATTGAATGTCCATCGTGCAATGTATCAACCACAGATATAAGAGAGAATGGATTAGAAATCAGCCGAGAGAAATGTGCTAATTTTCGACTTTTTGTTTACTGGTGTGAGAATGAGGTACTGGTGTCTGCCCTACACAGTTCATATGGTAACAAAAGCACGAGCGATTGCCATTTTGAACGTCGTTGACGTTTCTTTCTCCGAACCGGCGAGTGGAGATGAAAATGCTTTTTGTTAATGAAATTCATTATGATTTCACACAAAAACTATTCGCAATTGTTGCCAAAGGTTTTTTTTACTCACCCAAAATATGATATCTCCTGCGAAGCACTTCGGTAGCTACTTTTGCAGCCTGGAACGCGGCACTTCATTAACGCACTATTTTATAACTTTTTACCGCTAATTTACTCGCGAAACCGACACAAAAGATTGCGCACAAACGTAGATGTACGTTTCCACCGAATTCGCCGAAAAATTTTCAAATTTTAATTGAAAAATTATTACTGAAAGCCAATGCTCTCAGTCCCCGACACAAATCAAACTGACGTTGACCTTTCTTTCCGTGTTGCCCGTTGCACGCTTTTACGCCAATCTGGTGTTCCCAGCATTAAGACACAGCATTAAGGATTTTCGGGTGTGAGTGCAGTAGAAAGGGGCGCACTGAGCGGAATTTTTGTGAGAGAGCAATGTTGTGCGTGTATTAAAAAAGGCACACTCACGTATGGGTACACGGATAGCCATTTTGTATCCATATTCTTTCATATCTATGGTAGCATAAACTATACGATACAATATATACCTGCATCTTGTACACATAAATGTATATTCGTCTTCTCAGTCACATCTGCTTTAGTTTAATCATCATTAAGTCATTATTTAAGTTTATCTTTGTTTATTTCATAAAATAAATGAAATTTTGACGCTCTCAGTTTTCTGTTGAGTATATATAAAAAAATATTGTTCAATTGACTCTTATATGATTGTACTATATTTATATTTTCGATTAATTTGAGCAAATCATGAACGATAAATTGGGAAAAAATGTTGAAATTTCTACAAAAAGTGTCAAAATGGCAGAAAATTGTTAAATTTCGTATGAAAAGTCAAAAAAAGCGAAAAAATTGTTTTTCATCAAAATGTTAATAAGTGTTATTTTAACAATTTGAACATTATTTTGAGGCTCTATCAATGAGGTTCGGTGAGCCCAAGCATCACTGACCCACTATGCATTGTTACCAGTCCAAGCTGGGATCTATGAGCATTGACGCTTTCAATCGCAACAATATTGATTTTGTGTATTGGACCGGCTCTTGATCTACGAAAAATTGACGTATGCAATCGCGTCCAATTCGATGTTGTATATTGCCTACCATGCGCTTACATGCGTAACATGAATCAAAGAACTACAAGATCATGACGCGCGCATGTCTCACTCAGCTCTTTGCTTGTGCGTTCGTCACCGGAAGAGTTCGGTTTGTGAATGAATGCATTAAATTGTGATGTAATATAAACTGCATGAACATTTGTTTTTGGTTTTTGTCAAATTTTTTGTCGAATTATAAACTAAAAATGAGCTCATTTAGATCATAGTAGATTTTATTAATGGGACTATGTTTGTGAAAAATGAAAAATGTAATGCGACGTGTGTTAATGTTGTACTGAAAATAAAAAGAAGAATACTGTGGCGGAAGAAAATTCGATGTACATCTGCATGTGTCCAAAAGATGCAATTTTTTCTGATGTGAAAAATTAGCAAAAATATATGGGAATTTGTATTTTACTTGATTGTTTTTGAAATATATCCCGAAAGAACATTAAGTTCAGGATTTGAAGTATGAAGTGCTTATTTGTCTTCTCAGGATAAATTTAAACCAAAGGTTAGTTTCAAATCTTGGGTTTAAAATGCAAAGCGTAAAAATTCCAAGAAGAAAAATGCACCTCTCATCTTTCATTTAAAATAAAAAGAGGCAACTCTATTATAAATTGGAAATAAATCAGCTATCATAAATTTAGTCTATAAACTGTGCTAACAGGTTTTCCAAATTCTTCAACAACAGCTCTTGAAGTTGGCGTTAGAAAGATAAAATACAATCAGGGTTTCTTATTACAGTGACAAAATTATGTGGAAGTCTGAGCTCAGCTATTTTCTGAACGAATCTGTTTTTTCATTCAATGAAATGGAAAATGAATTCATCAGAAACTTATGTGATTCGGTGTTTGCTTGGGACTTGGGGCTTGCTTGTATCATGCATGCGTAGGAAATAAAATAGCAAAGTGAAGACGGCACAGAGAACGTTAGTATAACCCAACGGGAATCGCTGTAATGTATTCTGGCAGAATGCATTCATCAAACAGTCCTAGTAATGCAAATGTAATGTGCTAGAAAGCTATTTTCCAGCAATTATACGATATACTCGTATACATGACCTGGAGCATGAGGAACGCTGCAAGGGAAAAAGCTCATATGATATAAGTCGCCGACCGCAACGGGAATCTCTGTAATACATTCCGGACGGAATATAAGAAGCAAACATTCTTGGTAATGAAAATGTTTCCAAAAATCCATGACTGGCCAATGAACATCACTCGCAGAAATAAGGGGAAAAGAACTTGCGAGCATACATCGGGTATGGGTAGTCTGCTATATAAAGCGGAAAGATGAAAATTTTAGAGCATTTCAAATCATCACGGGTAAGTAAAATGTATGAAAAACAAGAGTACCAATTCCCCCTAGTAGCAAAGAGCATGCGCTATTGGAATTTCCAATGAGCGTCACAATTACTCAGCATGCAATTACCACACATGCAGAGATACGATCGGCCGTCAGTCGAAGCTCTAATTCGTATTCACCGTAGATGACAGGCCGCCTCGACTAGCAATTTCCCATGGCATAACATTTTAAATTGCTAGTGGAGGCTACCTATGGTATGCCATATTTTATGGTCTGCCATAAGCATAGTACTGAGTTCGATTTCACGTGAAATTTTCATACAAAATTTCACTTGAAATCTGTTTCGGCGAAAATTTAGCTTGAAAATAAACAAGAGTAGTACTCTGTTCTTATCATGAAAAGTTGCTTCGAAGTCGCTTTCGCGTTGAAAACGTAGATGGCACTGAAACATGTCTCCAATCATTTCACGCCAATTTAGTTTGTGCAGTTCATTCTTTCGAGCTAAAAATTGACATTTGGTGTTTCAATTTGAAAATGGAGCAGTGCAAATGTCTTTCCAATAAGAAAATCGATCTAAAAGTGAAATTCTTGACATTTTATCCATCAAAAATGAGCAGTGCCTCTGCTTTTCTCCATTGCCAAAATTTTCGCTCGAAAGAATGACCAGCTAATGGAGACATGTCAAAATTTAGCTTCACGATTAACTCAGTACCAGCCTATAAATGGTAGGCAATATGGTATGCCATTTGCTTGGCCATTTTCCTGGCAATATTTTGACAGTTCTTGATTTCAAAATGGCGCTGAACTGTGAGAATGCTGTATTTCTTATAAGAAAATGTAGGGATTCTGAATTCAAAGGGATTTTTAGATCTCATTGAGCAATGAAAATAGTCTACAGAATATAAAACGGTGGGAAATTACGAAAAAATTGAATTTTGATGCGGAATAGTGAAATTATATATATTTATTTTATCTAAAAAAGAAATAATTTCAATTTTGAACCATGAGTAAATATATGAGACTTTTTCAAATTACTTTTATCGCATTCCCCTTCGTACCCCAGCAAATCATAAAATAGTTACATTTTCGTCTGAAATTTCACCCGCTTATTCAAAAAGTAGTTTATCCTACACGTGAAGATTTCGTAAGTTGCAGAATTTCTCCGCTCTGCACTTCAAACAACTCCTTAAGAGCATTTGACACTCAGACACAGCGCACGTCCTTCCCGCTCAGAGGCATTTTCGAAATGAAATTGCATGCCATGAAATTGCCCACGCACAGATGGCATACCATAAATTTGACAGCCGTTGCCATTTGAAATGGCAGAGTAAATTGCCAATCGAGGCCCGGTGTGACGGAAATGCAAGATTAAGATGTCGTACTTTCCAAAAAGCTCTTACACATAAAGCTATAAAGCTTAAATTATAAGTTTGCCCTTGTATAAATCTTCCCAGCCTAGGACATGCCATGTTAAAAAGAAAACAACATGCAATGGTTCGGTAATGCTTCCACGTATTATGCGAAATGCTTACCGAATATATCCCGAAGCATTACTTTTCCCGTTGGGAAGCAAAGCCCTAAACACTTACACAATTTAAACTTTTCCTGGATGAGTCTTCCGTTTTCAGTGGTACTTTTAAAACTATTCAAAATGATCTCATCATCAGAACAAGGCATTACAGGCAAAGGCAAAAAAGCTGGAGATCTCTATAAGTTACCAACTAAAACATTTAAGTATTTCGATATTGCTAGCAAACTAGAGGAGCAAACCTACAATGATGCTTTTGTGATATCGAGGACTTGCAAGATAAAAGAATGCCGCGTTTTTTTTCGTGAATTTGACTGGGTTAGTAGTATTTTTTTCCAACTCGACGAAGCGAACTTGTGTAAGTCTCGAATAATTCAAGTTCTTTCAAATATTACAAATGGAAGTCTTCGAAGCATTTTTAAAAAGAGTGAGTAAGTAACTTACTACTAGCATTAAAATCATATAGAGGAGACGATACATATTTTGAAAAAAAAAAAATTTACGATGTGTGCAGTAATGTTAGGCAACCTGTTAAAAGCTGTAAAATAGATTACGATGGCATTTCAGATGTGAAAGCATATTTTTAAAGAATTTCATGCGTACATTTTACACTATTCTAACTAAGCCTTTCGGATATGAATAAATTAGATTTTGTCAATTTGATTAATAGTAGTAATCTCAAATCATTTGCGAAGGCTCTTCCCAAAAATCTACTAGACTCTCTTATCGGCAGCTACCCCTACATGTTTGAAAAAAATAAGCAAAGAAACAATCTATGTGTATAGTACTCTGATCGTAATATATTTGGAATCACGCAGAGTTTATCGGACGTTTTAATTTTTATATCTGATAATAAGTTACAAACGGTAGTATTGGATATTTATAAATTGCTAAGCCAAGTTGCTTCACTGGGATCTTCTTGCACTTCAGTTGAACAAAGTTTCTCAGCTCTTAGGAGAATCAAAGCTTTTTTAAGGAATTCAATTTGTCAGCAAAGACTATGCGAATTGAGTACAATAGCAATTGAAAGGGATTAGTTAAAATGTTGCAAGAAGATGACAATTTAAAATTTCACTACAAAATAATTGATCGCTTTGCTTCATCAAAAAGTAGACGTATCCAATTAATTTACAAGCATGTGGCAATTATATAGTGGATCATGTTTTAACCTTTATTTTTAAATACGTTTAGAAAATGTTAGATTTGATGTAGAATATTTTGCATGTATATATGTATATTAAACCACTTGAAATAAATGTTTTAATATTATATATTTAATATTGAGGAGTATTGAAGTGCAAGCGAATTATTTTATTATAATTTTCTTTGTGAGTAAAAATCCGCACCATAGCCCACCACGAGGGTGCTCATCGGAAAAAGGGTCGTGTAAACGATTGCTGGCTAAGTTGCTTGGCAACATTTGGTGTAGGCATCTCACATCTAAGTAACCGTTCTGACTTTACTCTCAGTGTAATTTTGGTCATGACTGTCATGTCAGAGGGAGGGGTTCTATCGCGCTTCCAGTTTAGCGGGCATGAACCATGATCTAATATTTCACTCAAATATTACTCGGAAGTCTATCGACTGCGTGAACGTAGTAGGTAGCTAACTGGACCAAAAAGAATGGTTGGATCGATTGAAAGGTGTGCATATAGGTGTTATATAAATAGCGAATAAAACATTAAATTTTAGTTATTTGAAATAACTGACGAACATAGAACGAAATCAACAAAAATTTATTCGGATAACAAACAATAAAAAACTGGGCCCACCCAATCTCAACTAGCACGATCCGCCATTGGTTGCCAGTACTGAATATTTTCACATGAACATTTGTGTTGTAGGAGATGCTGTAAGGAAATGATTTTTGTTACCTTCAGTAAGAAATGGTTGATATGATACGACAAAGAAGTGTATTGCTCTTTTCCACATTTTTGAAGTCACTCAAAGATAATTTCTTCGAAAATCAATTTTCTAGCGATTCTGATGCGCTTAACTTTTTTTCGAATAATTCTAGTCCAAAAGTTACTTATTTGGACTAAGTAGAACGGCTTCTCCCGTATATTCATTAAATATGGTTATCTATTCCAGTTCCGGTGTCTCATTACATATCAGGTTTTCAGTACAAATAATGTTTACATATAAAAAATCTAGCAAAGCATTTTCAAATAAATATCGTCGATTAGTTCAAACGAGCGATTAATAATGTTGCCAAAAATATATTCTTTGCTTAAGGCGATTATATTTTGAAATAAGTGTAATTATGGTAAATAATAATAATGTGAACTACTGATGCAAATAAGTACGAAGTTTTTTTTTTGACAAACCGAGCTAAAAAATTTGAACAACGTGAAGGCAGTAATAGAGGAGAATATGAAAAAAAAGTACAATTTAATATGAATTGAATTTTAAAGTCTTAAATGGGTATCTTTTAACATATGTTGAAGTTTCAACTGTAATGATCAAAATTAATATAGAAAAAATTTTATTTTTAAATTTTTCTGAGTGAAAACGTTGCTGATTTTGCTCTATATTTTATTTTGCTTCTTTTTAGCAGTTTTATTCATTTGCATGAAACTACATAAAACAAATACGTTTGTTTTTTGTATAACGTCAGAATCAGATCTGTCCTCAAAGTCATTCAAACAGAAAAATACTATGCCGATTTAAAAATTCCATGAAATCCGAGGTTTTTTCCGATAAAGCTTGCAATCAGCAGAAATTGTGTAAAGAATTCCATCACCAAATAAAAACGCAAATAAATTATTCAGATTGATCATACTGCTATTTTCGGATCAATCATTCATTAATTGCCTCTTTTTAAACCAAACACTAATCATTTTGCTGGTATTCAATTAAATAATATGTTTTTATAAAATGACCAAGTTTCTATGGAAAAACATATTTTATAAGAGCGCATTAATTACCAACAGGAAATTATAGTTATTTTATAGATACTCAAAATTAAGAATCTTATAGAAAATATTTATTTCAATTGTTCGTTTTACTATACGCAGTTCTGCTCGATCAAACATTTAAAAGTAGATTGGGCTAAAAATATGTAATCCATTCGAAAAAAAAAAGTTCGCACAATTGATCATGAACAGGAAGGCGCGACATGCCATACAGCTTGTGCAACCATCGACTTATTGAAAGAAGCATTTGATGAGCTCATAATTTCTCGTTTTGGACCTGTGAATTGGCATGCAAGATCTTGTGATTAAACACCGCTGGACTATTTCTTGTGGGGAAACGTCAAATCACTCGTCTCCGCCTACAAGCCTGATACGCTTGACCATTTGGAATACGGGATACGGCCCCAATTGTTGGTTAGAGTAGTCGAAAATTGGACATCTCGTTTGGACTTTCTCCGCGCTAGTCGTGGCGCTCACATGCCCGAAATCATATTCAAATAAAAGTGACAGAGAATTCTCTTTCCTATAAAACCAATTTCATGGCAATCAAAACATTTTATCCGTTTCTTATTCCATTTTAAATTCTACACCTCTAAGAAAACACCTTATAGAATGGCGCAGCTCTAATAATTCATATTTCATTCGTTGCATAAATGAATTCTAAAGCAATTTGCCCCAATGCTGTCAGTTCGCCTGTCAGAGACCTTCAATTCGAAATTCTTTCATTCCCTGTTGTAAACACAATGCATATAGTCGATAATTTGTCATAATGTATTATTCTTGTACCATAAATCTTTTTGTAAATTCATCGAGTAGAGTGAAGGATTGAACAAGAATAGAAATATATTTACTTAATTTTGCTTCGACATAGGTGTGTTTGTGATCAGTGCTATTGTATAGGAATTAAAAGAACCTAGAATAAATATCCACTTCAGTATAAAGATAAATACACTATGTACACATGCAGCGTAAGTAGCTCCGCTCCATGTATCATTCAATCGATTGTACATGTTGAAAATCAATAACTCACTCATGATTATATTTTTGAAGGTAACTTTCAAGTCAAAATCACAAACACCAACGCAACCAGCAGCCAACATCAAAAGCAAAGAATAAAACAGTTACTCCATACTATCTATCTACCGCCAATATCTTTTTTCACTCGTTTCTTTCTTATTTTCATGAAATCAAAAATGAAAATGAAAACGATACCCGGCAATCGCATAATTTTTAATCGTAAGTGATGTCATTGTCGCAGAATAGTAACTAGGCGTCAGTCAGTAAGCCAAGTCAGTCAGTCATGTTTATGCTAAGACGTAATAATCGTGATCGACGACATCGTACCTACGACGTGGTGTCTACTAATACTGCGCTGATTCGCATTAACATTCTATCTACATTTGTGTCATTATTGAGTTAAAAACGCATTAAAAACTGCATACTCTATTACATCATTCAAAAAAATTTGAAAAACCTATCTTATGTGAAAGCGTGTTAAAATCAATACACTTTTCATATATCTTCAGTACAAATCAAAACACAAATTATTGAATACCTCGAAAGCACTGAAATGTAGATAGAACGTTTATGCGAATCAGGGCAGAATAGATGTTTACTCTTAAGTGTTGAGTTAAATTCTTTCCTCTTTTTCTTCTTTGACTGGTTATCGTAGCCAAGCTGGTAGTTATTTGCGCTTTGGTTTTAGTCATCGAATATTAAATGATTAAAGAAAATACTTAGTAATGAATAGATTTTAATGGGGGATACATGTTCGAGTGAAACGAAAATGATTATCTGGAGTATAAGTGAACAAATATTGTGGGTAATATAGAAGAGAATCTTGCTGGTGAAGAGTTAGATCAGCTCTTCTTTGAAACACAGGAAATTTTCCAGATTGATTCAAACTCTCCGAAAGAATCAGTGATCAACCTGTCAAGTCAAGGTCAGTATTTTTGTCAAGGTCAGTATTTTTATCAAATTCAGTATTATTATTTTAAGCGTAACTGTTTAAATGTGAAGAATCGATCAGCGTGAAAAATTTAAGCAGAGCTTTAGCGAGAAAGTTGCGAACTATATATCTTAAACCACAGGAAATGGACAATCATTAACGCAGATGAAGATTTTCGATTTGGTATCGCTGCATCAATTGCAACAAGGCACAACAACCAGTAGAGTACCGGCGAAGGAAGAAACACGCCTGGGATAGATGTCCACTCCAAATATTAGTGCAAATCGAATGTGCAGATCGAGTGCTGACTTTCTGGTTGCATGACAACATCCTTGAACTGCATTGGTTCATTATTCCATCACCATACGCAACCTTCCTTAGAGGACAATCTTAGGTTAATTTCTTAATTATATGAGCAAGTCACTTGGGTAGTGCAACGCAAACTACAGGCTCTCCGCATCTTCGCAAGACCCTCTATCGTCCTTCAAGAACATTTAGCCACCTCATTTATCAATAAATACCAACGCAACCCCTCGGTGTATATCTCTCACAAGTCCATTATACCCCTAACTGCAGTTTTCTGAGCTAAGGAATCGATTTCTTTGATTTCAATGTTTCAATTGCCATTAAATCGATTATTCACGGTTAAGAAACGCGATCTTGGACATAAAAGTGTACTATTTGCAGCGTAAAAACCAAAAGACACCTCAAAAAAGACTCAACTATGTCTGCTTTGTCTTTGGCTTTGTAACGCCAAGAAAAATAAACGCGAGTAAAACTATGCAATCGTTTATTTCAAACCACTCATGCAAAAACAATACAACGTACGAAAATGAGAAAAAGTAGAATGCGAAAAATCGAAAGAAGTGCGCAAATAGCGAATCGAATCAAATTCAAACGAATAAACAAGAGAGATAAACTAACTGCAATATTCGATTTACATAGTGATGAAAATTTCGGTACATACTAATTGTTTACTATAAGCTTAAGCCTAGTAATGTACTCGACGAACGAGATACAGCGAAAACGTCAGTGCGGAATCGAGCGAAATAAAGTTCCGCACCCCGACACCGGGGACAGTATAAATTGCCACTGATGACATTTAACAAGTGGATTACATTTGAATTCGGTGCATATAAATTTAACTAATCGGCATCAAAAATGATATTATTGGTAAAACAAAAACTATTGTTGCAAGGATGCGCTGTTCATCCACCCATTTTCACCCATTTTACAATAAAATATCCACAAACTGGAATTAAATTATGAGCTGTTACATTTTTCGCATCAATTTAAGGTACCTGGGTCATTAAACGGCCGCGAAATTTAACTTATACATAGTGCAGTGCCATCTCAGAGCGAGTCACTGCGTTGTCTTTGAAGACAGTTATACGTCTTCGAACACATTACTGACGAGCAAAACTAAACGAAACGAAATTCCACGCCAGGCTGATTTCGTGTGGGATCTGACACTTCGTTTCGTTTCGCGTCGAATACATTTCAGGGCTTTATTCGAAATTTCATAATAGAATACAGCATTAATGTCCAACATTATCTGACGGGAATCTCGCTTATTCCACTGGAACGGCTGAACGAGTCATACTGACGGCTGAACGAGTCACGTGTAATTCTGACGGTTGACCGAGTCAGTTGTCATCGAGACGGACCGGTAAGTAAGTATTTTCATCCAATAATTCTAATTTTATTTCCTTTCAGGCAGTTCTAGACAACTAAACAACGTCTATATATGAAAATCTTGATCGAGCACTACAGCCAATTAAAAACTGTCAATAGCTATAGTTCAAGCTGTCTCTTCTAAGTGAAGTACTAAGAGTAATTAAGGATATCAACATGATTACTGGCCGTTAGTCATTTTCTCTGCAGCAAAAATTTGACTACAAGTGATCAAAAACCCGAGCTTTCTGTTGAACGATTTGAAGCAACCTTATACTCTTGGAATCATCTTGAAACCCCAACTCTTTCACTCCAAGTAAAGAGCACTTTAAAATATTTTCTGGGAGCCAACAATCTTTCTCATCTGACCCCATTCACAATAGAAAACTAAGCAATCTTGCCCGCCAACCATGTTTCAATCATCTGCCCTGTGCAATTTGCTGCAATGGTCAAATCAACAAACAATAAAAAGTCCTGTGGCCCAGACAATTTATAAATTTGTGTTCTTCAGCACCTTTCTATCAGCGTTTATGGCATTTTTGCAGTTATTTTTAACTACATCGACAATCTATATTTTGGAATCATGAATAAAATCAACAGCACACTTATCAGCTGATATTAAATTGATTCAAAGCATTTTAGAAAAAAACGCTTTTTGTTCAATTAGATAAATTGATTTTTTCAAATAAAACGATATCTAGCGATATACCTGAAGACTTAGTCCTGGGCTCTTTCCTTTTCACAGCTAGACTCAAAAGTTAAATAAAATGTAACTTACTGAGAAAAAAGTAAAATTGTATGCACTGGGCACTTTAATTTCTGAGCCTCTTTAAGGTGGCTGTAGCCTTAATTACAAAACGTGGATATCAAGAAATATTTGAAAACACTGTAACCTTTAATATAGATAGAATAATAGCATTTTAGAAAAAAACGCTTTTTGTTCAATTAGATAAATTGATTTTTTCAAATAAAACGATATCTAGCGATATACCTGAAGACTTAGTCCTGGGCTCTTTCCTTTTCACAGCTAGACTCAAAAGTTAAATAAAATGTAACTTACTGAGAAAAAAGTAAAATTGTATGCACTGGGCACTTTAATTTCTGAGCCTCTTTAAGGTGGCTGTAGCCTTAATTACAAAACGTGGATATCAAGAAATATTTGAAAACACTGTAACCTTTAATATAGATAGAATAAAGTGATTGTTTTTACAAAAAACAAAACCTCCTAGCTCTTCAGAACCGCTACAAACAGTAATGTTCGAAGAACAGTAGAGGATTTGTGCAGATTTTGAGTGTATTTTCTACTAGCTACTTAAGACCACTGCCACTAGCTACTTCACCTACTTAAGACTAATACACCCTAAGTAATAATAGACCCTAGGCCAATTTAATTTCGATGACTTAATCGAAAGTTACAGTGATAGAAAGATGTTTGGGGCTGCCATCCGAAAAATGTGCAGGCCTTCGAAAATTTTAACATTGTTTACTTATTTTCATTGCAAATTTTTTGTTAGCATTTATTGGTACGAAAATAACAAAAATGCTTCGTACTGGCAGCTCTTTGCACATCACATCTGCCTCACGTTGAAGTCAACCTACTCTGTAAATTTCTTATTGATCCAATGACTGCATTAGAAGCTATAGGGACATTATAAAATTTAGGGTTACCATTCGCAAAAGTTTTGGAATTTTTTAGATCTTAATGTTTAATGTTTATTTCCAGTACCAGATCACAACGATTTGAAAGTTCTATGATAAAAACGCATACTAAAGATATGCTAAAAAAATACAAAAGCAACCATAACTGGCAACCCTATCATTATTTTTCCAACCAAGTTTCTACTGAGTATTGTCTACGAGAAGTTGTATTTGCCATTTGAATTTCGTTATGATTACATGACTATACAGGAAGCTATAGGGCAAAGAGCTGTATTTTTTTTAGCGAGTTTTCAAAATTTAAGACACCAAAATTACCATAGCTGGCAGTTCCAACTGAATTTTTCAGCCAATTTCTATCAAACGTAGCTTAAAGTATGGTTCAGCTACTGTGTGAATTTCGTTAAAATCGGATGACTGAATCAGAATGTAAAGGTCTAAAAGCAGTTATTTTTCTTATTGATTCTTCAAGATGGCACACTGGCACAGAACAGTTTCCAAAACAGTTATTCTCCTTCTTTTCGCAGGAAAATCCAATTATGTTTTATGAGATCTTTCATATTATTCGGCCATCGCTTACATTATTTCAATACAGCTCTCTCATCTAAAAATTAGATCCCTGGTCGAGCTCTTGTTAATGATGCTAAGTCTCAGGGTTTCTTGAACATGTTAGGTAGGTGACTTTCATCGTCCTTGTGTGTTCTTTTCTCTGTAAGTTTCAACCGTAACTTATGTTCTGTCTTTTTCTTCCTCTGGGAAGTTTGCTTATATGTAATTCGTCCATTCAAAAATCCGATGGTTCAGGTTGCATTTTCAATCATTGAACCATTTTGCTGCTTTATGGCTTTCGTGGATTATAGTAGGCAACTTCCTGTCCTGCTTTTTTTTTTCTAAAGCGCAATATTGTTTTTTCAAGAGCAGATTTTTTATCTAAAATCTTATAAACTTCACTAACTTAGCTATTTTCGATTTACACTAATTGAAGCAAGTTGATATTGGGTAAACAGATTTCTCAAAAGGTTTTAATTCTGTTGACCATAGGCTTCTTCTCATAAAGCTCGAAGGCTATGGGGTATCTAGTCTACTTTCCTCCTTATTATCAATCTATATATCTGGTCGTACCTCCTTAGTCTCCCACCGATTTCCTGTTCTGCGATCTCTCTAGAGTTCCATAGGTATACTTGGTCCATTATTATTCCTAGTATATATCAATAATTTTCTTTCATATAATAGTTCTCCTTGAACTTCAAATTGTGATCATGACTTCTGCAGATACTTCATTTGAAAGGCTATAGCTGCTGTGGAGGTTTATCTAGTGTGTACACTCAGAAAACGATCCATTAAAATCAATAAGAATATAATAGTTTTCTAATTATTTTTCCCATTAAATATGGTTGTGATTTATAATATTATTTCAACAATTTAAAAATTATTAATATTACTATATTATATCCCATAGAACAAATTTGAATAGCTCACTGAAACAATGAGTAGGCTAATAAATTTGAAGATATGCAAACTGTATTACCTATTATTACTTCTGCTTAATTCAATATGTATTTATATCTCCTGTAAAGATAACGTAAAAACCTCATGAAAATAATGGTGAGGTTTATTTAGTGCATCATATGCAACCTATATCTTCTATTATTATCTCTAATTAAAGTAATACGCAGAAGCCTATAAACTTTATACACTCTTGTAGTATGATCTCATTATATCAATGATGTGTAGTTAAGTTAAAAATTGTTTTCCATAATCTAAATCGATCAATCACATACAATATAAAAATAAAGCGTTTCAGTGGTAACCAAATTTTTATTAATTCTTTGAAAAAGAAAATAAACGTAATTAGTACACTACCTAACATATATTATTTGGTATGTACTTCAACTTAAGCCTAGTAATGTACTCGACGAACGAAATACAGCAAAAACGTCTGTGCGGAATCGAGCGAAATAAAGTTCCGCACCCCAACACCGGGGGCAGTATAAATTGCCACTGATGACATTTAACAATTGCATTGCATTTGAATTCGGTGCATATAAATTTAACTAACCGGCATCAAAAATGATATTATCGGCAAAGCAAAAACTACTATTGCAATGATGCGCTGTTCATCCATCCATTTTCACCCATTTTTCAATAAAATATCCGCAAACTCGAATAAAACTATGAGCTGTCACAAATTTTGCATTAATTTAAGGTACCTGGGTCATTAAATGGCCGCGAAAGTTAACTTATACATAGTGCAGTGCCATCTCAGAGCGAGTCACTGCGTTGTCTTTGAAGACAGTTATCCGTCTTCGAACACATTACTGACGAGCAAAACTAAAGGAAACGAAATTCCGCGCCAGGCTGATTTTGTGTGGGATTTGACACTTCGTTTCGTTTCGCGTCGAATACATTTCAGGGCCTTAATCCGTAAACTTATAATAGGTTTTAGCTTTACATGAATCTAAGTTTCTAATGTCTTTTGAGGCGAATAACATTCTCACCGGCGTTTGTCATCTATGTTCGATTGGATATGGTTTGGAAAACTTTTCAGAGACCACTCTCTGCAAACAAAATGTATGACACTTTCATCGCCAACCGCTAATCGTTAAGTATCTGTCACTTTAAATAAATAGGGAAATTCTTCTTTCATTTTAACCAAATAAAATCTATATTTATTAAGTAATTCACTAAAACGATTTTTTTCAGCACAACGAGAATAAGTAAACTTTTTTCCAACGTTTTTTAGTTGATATTTAACAAAATAACAAAACGTAGCACGAACAATGCACTTTAATGTTCAATCGTTTAATGCAATCTGCAAAAGAAATTCAATACAACATAGTACGATTTTATGAGACGATCGAATCATTTCTATAGTTTATACCATTCGTACACCATTTCTTGCACTAATGGTGCACACAACTTCGTATGACATGAGTCCATAATTTCTATACTGTCTATCAATAGGAAATAATCGTTCCTGTTTGTTGTTATAGTCGATACTAAAATTAGATACGCAATGTGTGCTATTAATATATAATCGGTTGATAGTTTTGATCCTATTACATTTACGACCAAAATACTATTGATTCCGTCCGATTTCTGAGGAATCCATGCGAAATTTTATCCTTTTGTATTTATAAGACCGTAATCATGTCTTCAATGGTATCAAATTTTCTGAGTACCCACATTAGTCTTTGAGCTTGACCTACTCCACTGCTCACCACCCCCCCTCCACATTTTTTCAAACTCCAATAATTTTTCCCATCACTGCAAACTCTATCACTTCCTCGTAGCCTCGATTTCATCCAACTATCCTTTACAACCCCTTTAAGTCACTTAATGCCACGATCCACCCACACTAAGTCAAATTAGCATTGATCGCTTCGTGAGCAGCGAAATGAGCGCGGAGTCGGTCATCAATGCAATTGTTGTGTTATGCCATAGCTTAAGAACTATATAGCTCGGAAAGTACGTGAATTGCAATACAATTGCGAGAAGTAGATAGCAATATCCAAGTCCAAGTTGGAAAAAGACACAAAGTACCCCGCCAACCAACCCTGCTACGATCAAATACGTTTCTCCTTCCCACAAGGCAATTCACATGTGCTTTGCCAAAGAGACTATTTTAACGAATGGCGATTTATGCAATATTGATTTTCTTAAAGTATTTTCTGAGTATTAAAATGGTAAGCGATAAGGTAGTTAACGCGGAATACTACTTTCGATACCATATGGCGAGTAAAAGGAATATCTCCGACACTTTTATGCAACTCAATACAGGCAATTTCGTTTGCTGCCAGGGAATGTTCGCTGCGCTTACTGTTTCTTGATGGGATTATTCGCACGCCAACACACTCTCACCTATCAGCTCACACGGATATATACATTCTCACCTGTCGTTTGACAGTATATTTTCTGACTTTCGCATGTAATACAGTGAACATATTTTGGTTTTATCTCTTTTTACGTGCCAGCTGATGGTAAATCCTTCACTCCCTGCCAATCTCTTCCATCAATAAATCACGTACTTTCAGGCCCCTGGTTATGCCATCATCATGAATGACTCGATAATTTTAATAAGCAGCACCATGCCTGCGCCTTCATTTCAAGAATGATACATTGACGACGTCATATCGAACGATATTATTATTGCGTGCTAGCTATGAAGTCACCTCTGGTGGATAGTTTTTAGCGTCGGCGTCACTCTAGCAGATACCATCAGTCATCGAGTCACCATGACTATCAATTATTTATCATTGCGGTTTTAGCTAGAAATCAAGACACTATAGAATGTCAAGCAAGAAAAAATAAAGACTGCAAGACGAGTCATCGGGTCGCATCTGTACAATATCTATTTTTATAACTGCGGCTAAATTGACATCGCAATCAAAGCAAAAACTATATGGAGTTGGGGCTTATCAGATATGAAGACTTTTGAAGAGAATTGAATGTTGCGGGAAATTTATTAAGATTGTACTTGTGGTCGATAAGAAATGTTGTGTACATGATATTTAAATAGAGAATCCCAAAGGGTGTGGTCTTATTTTCGCACAGTGAATCATGAGCTTTCTACGGGATTATTGTAGAAGTATTTCCGTAAAAAGATAATTGCATATACCAGCAGATTTTTTTTTACCAAATAACTTCAATAGTGATAGATATCAAGGTGATTATCGACAAAGTCAATGAAATATTACTATTTAAAAAAATATTTTTCGAATCAATATAAATCTTTGGGACACATTTAACGATTCATAGAACAGATAATAAATCAAATTGCGGCCTGAATTGATTTCAATAGTTTCTGTCAGTATGATCTCACAAGTCCTACATACAAGCCGAGTAGGTCGGAAAATTCAGCTTTGACGGTTACTTTACCATTTGGTCATTTTGCGAAATCAGCTTATGCTTCAAATACATATTGGCCCAATATTTGGGGCCAACATATTGACCAAAAATCCACTCAGGCTGGGAGTGAGCCCAGCCCAGCTCGCACCAAGCCCAGCTTGCACCAAGAGGGTGTACACATATTGGCCATAGCCTATTTGGGTCTTGCTTGGGCCAATATGTATTTCCTACATTAGATTGGATAAGTCCTTCAAACTTGACGATTCCATAAAAAATATGAAATGAACCATGTCATGGTACCTTTCAAATGAATTTCCGTTTGTGCATTTCTGCATTTGAACGAATTAATTACTTCAAGCTGTACAAAATTACCTAAAGCAAAACAACAACGTAAAAAGAAACACTAAAAATATTATTTTCACAAATAACTATTATCACCACCAAGAGGACACACTAAGGATACTCCTACGCAAATAAAACAGACTCTCATAAATGCATTCAAATTAAAAATATATTCGGCCAATAAGCTATTCAATACGCTCGCAATTACTATATTTTTTTTGATTAACTGGTAGTACCTATACAGTCATAGAAGAAAATGGAATAACTAGTTTTCGTGAGCGAAATGCTGAAACCAAGATAGATTTGATTTTTTGGAGACTTTTTGCATTCATTTTTTTCTTCAGATATGTAGTGTCTTGCCAATATTTGTGCATGCACATACTTAACCAAAAAGAAGCGCATTTAGATGTATTCATATGTGTAGGCTGATTTGCATTCAAATCGGATTTTTTTGTCAGATTTTTCAATTTGGTCCTCGTCCTTCATGCTCTCGTCTTGCGAGTGTTTTTATTTGCGTTTAACGTGTTGTTTTCGAATAAAACACGCAATAAGCATATTTTTTGTTGCTTTATTGGCTTAAAATGACGACGGTAACAACGACGAAGACAACATTGATTGTTACAAACAGATCATGTTTCATGTGCTCACTAACGTTAAATGTGATAATCGTTATTTTTGACTCGTGAGTTTAATATTATAAATTTAAAATGTTATTAATATGAGCTTAAATGTCATGGTCATGGAATATTTTCATGGTGGAAAAGTGGATGAATAATGGGCTTAATTATATGATATGAAAGTTATAATGAAAGTTAGTTAAAAAAGGTCTAGCGCAGGGGTGGGCAAACGGTCGATCGCGATCGATCGGTCGATCGCAAACAGTTCGACAGTCGATCACAGAAATTTTAAATAATTTACTAGGTTAATTTAAAATGTGAACTAAAAATTTTGTAGACGATTTATTCAGTACATTTTGGAATCGGACAGTTCACGCAGTTTCAGTTCACACTAAAGCTCGCAGACCCTTGGTGGCGGAGAAGCCAAAGGGAAAATCCGAGATAGCTATGATCCCAATTTGTTCAATTTATAGATTTATATCATTGTAGTAAAACTGCTTCACTAAATGTTGTATACGTATACCGTTGTTTCATTTCCTTAAATCTCTCTGTTCTAAAGTACACACTTTATATTTTTGCTTCCCGCTATACACCTCAGAGTCGTGCAGAGCGGCCCGCCGCGCAGCACAGCACATCACTGAGCATTATTTGGCCCGGCCCGCGATGTGCGGTGACGTCACAGCCCGCACCGCACCGGGCCAGCTTTGGCCCGCGGATTGCGGCAGCACTGAAGTGTCAAACCGAGGGGTGAAAAATACGAGCCGATTGCATAGGTAAGTTGATCTTCATGCTAGGCGAGAACGAGGATGGTATGACATCGCAGGTAGTGGTACAGAATGCTGAAATTTATGATATGTGTTCATTGCACCGGATGTATTGCCTTAATCGAAAGCTTTTGAATGAAACAAATGGTAGAATTTACATCAAGATTGAATATTTTAACTTTAAAGAAATCAAGCATTTGGAAATTGTACCGGATGGGCGTGTCTGTTGTTTTCAATCAACGAAAACGAACTGTTTTTTTACCATTAAGTCTGATCAATATTATATAAAGTTGAGTTTTGTCATGCTTTCAAGTATGTTAAAATAAAATCTGCTTTTAGATGAAAGCATATCAAGTATCGAGATTTTCGTACTTGCGAGTATTTTTGTACTTGCAAGTATTTTATTGAAATATTCAAAAGGCTTTTAGGGCAAAAGTAGTTGAAATCGGTCAATTTTGGGTAAGAGTGGTTTCGGACATAAAGGGCCAAGACCAATTGCTGTTACAAACATTTCGGTTTTGTAGGGGAGTAAGGGCTTTTTTGGCCATCGTTTTGCAAAAACTGCTTTTACGGCGATTTCAATGATCGAAAGTGGTCGGAGAGTAAATTAATGATATTTTTAGGACGAAAAAAAATTTTGACAGAGCGAAAAAAGAAATTGGGCATAAACGTCCAGTTTTGTCAAATTTTTTTTTGTCTAGCATGATTTCGCGGACCTTTTTGAGTAGTTTCGGGCGAAATTACCATACAAGTCTAGGAAAAAGCGGCCTAGTTTCGAAGATACGGCAACATGAAATCCACCGAAAAACTTTCCGGAAAAACTGAAAATAGCACTAAAAGTGCTCAGTAGGAAAAGGTTTCGAAACTAAGCCGCTTTTTCCTAAACTTGTACGGAAATTTCGCCCAAAACTACTCAGAAAGGTTCCCGATTTCATGTTGTTTCGTTGTTTTTCGTCTTTAAAACATCACTATTATACTCCCCGACCACTTCCAATCATCGAAAGTGCCGTAAAGGCAGTTGTTGCCAAACAATGGCCAAAAAACCACTTACTCCCCTAAAAAACCAAAATGTTTATATCGCAGCAATAGGTCTTGCCCCGTTATGTCCCAAACCACTTTAACCCAAAATTGGCCGATTTCAGCTACTTTTGCCCTACAAACTTTTTGAATATTTGAATAAAATACTCGCAAGTACGAAAATACTCAATACTTGATATGCTTTCAAACTGCACTACCTTAAAGCAGATTTTATTTTAACATACTTGAAGTCATGACAAAACTCAACTTCATTTAATATTTGATCATACACTTTGATCAGACTTAATGGTTTTAGCAACACCATCAGCCATTTATGCATGATAAATGCTAGATAAATGCATGATAAATGCTAGATAAATGCTAATACTACGCACACTTGTAATGCAAATCGAAACTCATTGATTCGCTATTGACGTGAATTACATTACATCAATAGTAATAAATTTGTATTTGCACCAAAAAAGTTGCCCTTTAATCTTACAATATTTCACGCCACCCTCATCATACAAACACATTGCGACCTCTCGCTCACACAGCTATACCAGACGTCGAAAATTTCTCTCGGCCCATTTCGTATCCATTCCTCTCATATCTATGGATAGCTATCACTCCGTGCTTCATTGCAAAGTATGTGGAAACTTTGAAATTCAACTCAAACGGAACGGACGCGACGGAGGTTTGCTAATTGAGCCTTGAGCCCGCCGCACTGAACCGACCTCACCCAAACCTGCCCGGTCAGCCCGGTGACGTCACCGCACTCATCAAGCCCATGCTGTCTTGTGCGAGTGCGGTTCAGTGCGGCCGCAACCCGCGGGCTCGGGCCACTGTGCAAGTCTCTGATACACTTTGCCTGCATTTGCACTCGTCTCCCTGCTATCGAGGTAGTAAATTGTCGCACGCAGCGCAACAAAGGTTAATCTCAATTTTAGATAAAATAAAATTTTAAATTCAAATCTGTTCACTCCAATTTAGTTTGTGCAGTTCATTCTTTCGAGCTAAAAAGTGACATTTGGTGTTTCAATTTGAAAATTAAATTGCGCAAATGTCTTTCCAATAAGAAAATTGATCGAAAATTGAAATTCTTGACATTTTATCCGTCAAGAATGAGGAGTGTCTCTGCTTTTCTCCATTGCCAAAATTTTCGCTCGAAAGAATGACCAGATAATGGAGACATGTCAAAATTTAGCTTCACGGTTAACTCAGTACCAGCCTTAAAAGTGAGCATAACTCTTGTTTATTTTCAAGCTGAATTTTCGCCAAAATAAATTTCACGTGAAAATTTGCATGACAATTTAACGTGAAATCGAAAACAGTACGAAGCTTTAGATGGCTCAGCTGAGGAAGCTTTTTGCAAAGATTTCTAAATCTTTTGCCTGAAATTATTGCATTTTTGGACACATTGGGAGAAAAACATGAACAATTGGAAGATCCAGTATGGGTAAAGAAATTAGCATTTCTTACGAATTTTATGATGCGTTACAGCTCGCTTAAATTTCAATTACAAGGAAAGGAAAATATTGTTGACTTGTTGAGTTTGGTAAATGTTTTCTAAATAAAATTAAAAAATTTTGCTTCACAATTAAATAGGCAAAATTTTGAATATTTTCCATATTTAGAAAAACATATTAAACTTACTGGTGAATGTAAAATGCAAAAGCTGAAACACATCCTTCAGTTCGCGAAAAAGTCCGGGGCCTTCTATGGCCGCTTGGACTGGATTTTTTTCTCCTGGCCAATTAATCTGGTATCACTATGGGCCAATTGGTCTATGTGTGGCCTTGTGCCAACCGGTACAACCTAATATTGAAATGTTTTGTCCTGAACTGGAAAATTTTAATCAAAAGTTCGAGAGACGATTTGCAAATCTCAATAACCTTACACCGATTTTGGAATTCATTTCATTTCCTTTTGGAGAATTCGATAACGAGGATATTTCATCAAATCTAGCTCATACTTTACAATTGAATTCATTGGATCTAGAGTTAGAAATTTTAACAATAGCACGCGCAAATGAAAATTGTTTTTGGATTTTATTGCCATAAAAAATATCCATTATTGAGATTGGTGGCAATGAGGATATTTGCATTTTTTTGCTTCCATTTATCTATGTGAAGCAGCGTTTTCTCAAATGAAAAACATCGAATCGCAACTTAGGAGTTATCTGACTGATGACCACTTAATGGCATCTATTCGATTGTGCATCAGTGCTTGTAAGCCTAACTCTACAATACTTTTTGATGAGATGGAGTGTCATGCATATACATCAAAAATTAATCCAAAATATTTATCAATAAAGTACATTGCACAAAGTAGTAAATACAATGTGTATAATATATTATTATCAATAATGACTTTAATTAAATTTTTATTTGTTTTTAATTTAACCCATATTTCGAAGTCGATCGCGTATAAATTAAAAAAATTTATGTCGATCGTACCAGTATTAAGTTTGCCCACCCCTGAGCGCGTCAGAACCGCTAGAAAACTAATTTTCAAAGAAATTGTTTTTGAGTGACAAAAAAATGTGGGAAGACGTACTACACTTTTTTGTAGAATCATATCAACCATTCCTTATCCAAAGCAACAAAACTCAACTAAAATACAAATGGTGAAAATGTTCAGTGCTGGCAACACTTTCCCAACGAAGCAGCAATAAGTACACCATAACAAGCTCATACTTAAATCAACTTATTCTTTGAATTTCGTTCTCATCGGAGGATTTCATAGAAAGTTTTAGCGGTGAAACGTTGTTTGAGGCTGCCATCCAAAAAATGTTCAAAACTCGGAATATTTAATAATTGGTTTCTTAGTTTTATTGCAAATGCTTTGCATATGAGTACGTCATTTGAAGCATCCGTTGGTGCAATATTTACGAAAATGGCTAAAGCTGGTTACCCTATGTCAGCAGAAAGCAAAATATATATCAAATCTGCTTCACGTTAAGTTAAACCCAACCAGTAAATTTTGTTTCGATTGAATCACTGCGCTGGAAGACGGGTGAAAAAAAATTTTAGGTTTACCATCCTCAAAACTTTTCAAATTTTTGAACCGTTAATATTTGTTGTTAATTTTCATTGCAGGATCATTCCAATTTGCAAATCTAATGACATAATCGCTCAAAATCGCTCAAAATTCATTTTGCTGAGCAAGTTTGCAAGATTTAGGAGACAAAATTCACCACAGCTGGCAACTCTATTCTAATTTTTCAACCAAATTTTCATCAAATATTATCAAAGATAAGATCCAAGCATTGTGTAAATTTCGTTAAAATCTAATACCTGAATCGGAAGTTATTGGCCAAAAAGCTGTTTATTTTGCTCAGTGATTTTTCAAGATGGTAACACTGCCACAGAGTTTGCCGCATTTCAAAATCACTTCTATCAGACCTGGTCCTAGCTAATACCAACATGTTCTGTAAATTTCATTATGATCGGATTATCCGGTCGTCAGTTCTCGTGAACAGAACTTTCGAGTGCTGAAAATAGAGGTGATTTGGTGATAGGTTGCCGGTCTTGTACAGATCGGAATTTTGAAAATTTCAATTTGACTTGATGAAGAAGGTTTAAATTTATCAACAGTTTGAATTTTTTGTCAAAAATCAAAAATTTTTCAGGAGGGTCAATGATTTGAAGGATTTTTTTTTCAGTAACCTGCCGCTGCTACAGAGTTACCCATACTACCTTGGAAATCCATGTGTGTTAAATTTCTGTCAACATCAAGACGCTCTGCAAATTTCACGATGGTCCAATGTTTTTGTCCAAATTTGAAAAAAAATCCTTGCCTACTTTTAGGCACGCTGCACCCACAAACAGCTCAAAATTTGCAATTCTTTATCACAAACAAGCTAAGGACATAATAAGTGTTCATTTTCAATACTCTTTTGTAACAAAAATTTACGCTGCTTGGAAATATAGGAGTACTTCAAAATTCACTAAAACGGTTGCAGCCGCCAAAAGGTTTATCTGAATTAGGATATCTGAATTTTAGCAATTCATAGACCTCCCACTGTATACATCTACGTTCTACGAATATTTCAGCTCAATTGGATAGGCCACTCCAGAGATTATCTCCCTTTATAATTTTAAAAGTAAAGCAAACCCTCGTACGGGTCTTGGGGTTGAAGCTGGTAGAGAGCTTCATTACAATTTTTTTAAAATCATTGTGGATACGAGTGTGGAGTGATTAGTTCCACGACTCACTTCACCCGGAATTAAATCAGGTACCTAATCAGAGCTAGGTGAACTCAAAGCTTGGTGCGTGGACCCTCGTCCGAGCCTGGATTCGAACCAGGTACCCCACACGCAAGAAGCCAGTGCTCTACCCACTAGGCTACTCAAGCTTAATCATTTTGCTGATGTATAGTATATATATATATATATATATATATATATATATATATATATATCTATATATATATATATATATATATATATATATATGTATATATATATATATATATATATATATATATATATATATATTATATATATATATATATATATATATATATATATATATATATATATATATATATATATATTGATTTATTTATTTATTTTATTCCACGGACCAATTCCTTTTACAACAAATTTACATTAATAAAGTAAGAAAGAAAGAAAAAAAAATACATATACATATAATTGTTAAAATAGTATATTAAAAAGTTAAAAAGAAGAGAAAAGAAAATTATACACTAGCATAATAAATAGTTATAAATAACAAGTAAATTCAATTAAATGCTGTACTAATGTAATTCATTTTAGTTTAATTTGATTCCACAGTTTGGAGGTAGTCAGAAACCGTTCTTTTAAATTTGTTTATATATATACCGAATAAATCAATATGTTTCCATAGTTCCTTCCCGATTCGTTTTAATCTTTCGATAGGAGAATAACGTATATAATTCATTTTACTTGAATTCATGGCAAATATTTATTTAAACCGTGTAGTTTTAGATGGAACTCTTATAGAAATCAATTGCAAAATTTTGGATGCATCTAATCGATTATTTAGTATATTGACCGAGAAAATCGCATCAGTATAGTTTCTTCTTACTTTTAAGGTTGTTATATTCATTAAACTTTGTAAATATACATAGCTTAAGTTTTCTACTGGTATGTGTAACTTGTAGTTGACGTAACGTAAGAATTTGTGCTGCACTTTTTCTATAGTATCAGAATGCGCTTTGTAGTAAGGATTCCATATTACTGAGCCGTAGTCTAATTTACTGCGAATTAATGAAAAATATAACATTTTAATTGTATTCAAATTGTAAAACTTCTGCGTGTTTCTGATAACAAAACCCAGCATTCGAGTTGCCTGATTAGTAATCTCATGAATATAAATTGTGAAGTTTTATAAATTGAAGAATTGTGAAGTCGTGTCGAAGCTAATTCCAAGATCTTTTGTGAAGTCAGCATGATCTAGTGCGATTCCATTCATGGTTTAGACATAAGAAGATCTAGCTAATGTACGATTACACTTCATATAAAGATATTTGCTTACATTCAATTCTAAACCATTTTGAACACAGTAAGAATAAAAATTATCTTTATTTATCTGCAAAATATGATTGTCAGATAATGAAGCAATTCTCTTAAAAATTTTGAAGTCATCAGCAAATAATAAGAACTCAACATCTTGGAAAATATAGGATATATCATTGTTGAATATTAAGAACAACAGAGGGCCTAAATGTGAGCCCTGTGGAACTCCAGATGAAGGGTAAAACGGACTAGAATAATTATTATGAATGCAGACTAATAGTGAACGACCACGAATGTAATCGCAACGCCATGCAAGTAATGATCCATGTATACCAATATTTTTCATCTTCTGTGTCAAAAGATCCCAATTAATCTTATCAAATGCTTTACATAGATCCGTATATATGGAATGCACTTGAAACGAAGATTTAAAATTCGTATTAATATAGTTATGATAAGTTAAAAGATTTGTAATAGTTGAACGTCCCTTACAAAAACCATGTTGGTTTGGAATTATGAGGGGCCTCAAAATTGGTGAAATTTAGTCAGTTACCAGGCTCTCGAATAGTTTGGGTATGACAGGTAAAATGCATATCGGGCGATAATTTTCCACATTAGACTTATTCCCCGATTTATGAACAGGAATAACATAAGACGACTTCCAGAAATGTGGAAAACAGCCAATTGACAAAGGTTCACTAAAAATGTGTAAGAGAGGTTTACTTAAACTAAGTGAACAATTCTCTACGAAAATGGGTGGAATACAATCAGGTCCAGCACTTTTACTAATGTCAACGGCGTTCAATTTATTTATAAGTGAGTCTAAACCGATAACATATTTAGATAAGCTTACACTGGTTATTTAATTCAGGAGGCTCGTGGTTGTTCTTTCAAGCCAGATGAAAACCAATTGGGAAAGCTAATGTTACATACGCAATTTTTAGGTAGAAACGAATTTATAATATTTCAATCTGATAATATATATGTAACTCTTATGATGGTTTTTTGGCGCTGTATTTACTATTTTTGGTGTTCCATTAATGTATTTGATTGTGGCAGATGGATTAGATTTCTTTATATCAGCAAGCTTGGCACGCAGTTTGTTCCAGAATTCAGTATATGTATATATATATATACGTATAAAGAAATATGAATTTTCGGCGAAACGAGTTTAATACTAATTTTCTTCGAAAATTAGTAAAAATTGTCAATAAGTGAATGTTTTTTTTGCCCTTCATATCAATTCATAGTTGACCAGTGCGCAAAGAAAAAAAAAACAATTTACACCCTGTACGTGGCTGCCTTCACTCGAGATTCTGTTTTCACAATATTTTTTTTATAAGTTAAAGTTATCAAAACATGTTTGGTTGTCGAACATTTGGATGTAAATAATTTAAAACTTGTGTTTAAAAATTATTAAACTGTCAGTTTGTGAACCGTC
Source organism: Nemotelus nigrinus (assembly GCA_947369275.1). Lineage (NCBI taxonomy): Eukaryota > Metazoa > Arthropoda > Insecta > Diptera > Stratiomyidae > Nemotelus > Nemotelus nigrinus. The sequence continues at coordinate 132,518,708 of OX376373.1, read as the reverse complement.
ATTGGTTAGTGGAGCCGCTACAGGCAGCAGTCGCATAATCCGCAACAAGCGATATTCCCTCAATTTTCCACTATATTATGATCCCCATGAGTTTTTACTGATACGATTTTGTCACACGCAAATCCGCCAGAATTATTTTCTGCATAAGTTGTTCATGGGCTCACGCATAGAGTGTACTGATATTTGCAAAAGTGTTCGTAGCGGTTGGTGCAACTGTTTATTTCAAATTAATTTGAATTATTTTGAATTGATCTTAATTGATTCTGCTCTTCTGTATTGGCTATTATAATTTCGTCAAATCTACTTGCAGATAGATCCTTTTCAAAACCGTTGGTATACTACATTGCCAGTTAAAATTCGTTCAATTGCACCAACCTTCACGTAACCATAGCAAATTCAGCAACCCTACCGGATGCGTCAACTGTTCTGTTCTGGATGGTTTTTTTTTGCGCCATTGTTATATTCTGTAATATTCATTGTTATATTATATTAAAAAAAACGCACCTACTGGCCAAGGCCAGGCCAACTGCTTGTGGGCGTGAGAGCTAATATGTGAACGTCATTTGCCGGGTTGTAACGAAATCCCTTTGACTTGTGCCCAAAGCCCACTTCGAACGGAAGTCGCACCAGCGCCAGCGTGTCCTGTCAAAGTTGCTTGTTTGGACTGTCCACACGCTGGCGCTTGCCTGCTTTGGCCTGGCCTTGGCTAATATGTATTTGCTACATAACATACCTTACACTATTCAACTAAGCCCACCATTGCCCACCCCACACTCCACTGCGATTTGCTGCTTCTTTTCTTTGGCTCGTTTTCGTCCGTCCGGGATTGTGTTTTCTTGAGTTTTCTAGCTGTGCACACGTCGCAGTACTTACAATCGTATCACCCGTCGTCATATCATCCACCGTAACACCGGTTCGTTTGATTAGCTGCTTGCCTGTTTTTACTAATGTTCGAAGCATAGTAGTACAAAACTCACTTTGGCCAAACATTTATATTTCTATATATATATATATATATATATATATATATATATATATATATATATATATATATATATATATATATATATATATATATATATATATATATATATATATATATATATATATATATATATATATATATATATATATATATATATATATATATATATATATATATATATATATATATATATATATATATATATATATATATATATATATATATATATATATATATATATATATATATATATATATATATATATATATATATATATATATAGACACTTGCCAGAAAAAGTATCCGTACACGATCAAAATAAAGCAACATATTAGGAAATTCGTGGTAAAAAGAACTGCTACATTTTAATACTTAAGCAATAAAATTTATTCAGTAATCAAACTACCTTATCTAAAAAATTTTTGTTTGGTATTCCTTTAAAAACTAGATTTTACAAAACCAAAACAAAAAATTTCACTTAAACGATCCAGAAAAAGTATCCGTACATGACAATACGAATTTAAAATATTCAAATATTTTTTTATTATATATCAGGGCTTAATAACTTTTCGCTTGAGGACCTGCCTCAGTCGATGTGGCATGGAGTGGACCAATTTGGCTGTACCCTGCTTGATAATTTTGCCCCATTCATCGACGATGACATTTTTCAGCATTGCCTTTGAAGTTATGCTGTGCTGACGGATCCTGCGCTCCAACAAATCCCACAAATGTTCAATGGGATTAAGGTCTGGGGATTGGGGTGGCGTACGCAGCTAATGTTTTGTGTTGTAGAGCAACCAAAGCTTCACATTGTGTGTTGTATGCTTGGGATCATTATCCTGCTGGAACCAGAAATCGTCACCAAGTCCCAACTGCTGAACGCTTTGCTTCATATTCGCCTTCAAAATATTAAGGTAAACGTATTGATCCATAGTTGATTCGATAAACACAATTTGGCCAACTCAATCTGCCGCCATACACCCCTAGAGCAAAACACCACCATGTTTGACAGTAGGTATCAGATTTTCTTTTTCGAGGGCAGTACCGCTCTTCCGCCATACTAATTTTCTGCCTTTAATGCCAAATATGCAAAATTTGCTTTCGTCGGAGAACAAGACATGTTTCCAAAACTCTGGAGGCTTGTTTATTAATTCATTTGCGAAATCCACACGTTTCTTCCTGTTCACTTCCGAAATGTATGGTTTCTCACGTGCTATACGAGAGCGATATCCATCTCTCTTCAGTATTTTTCGTATAGTATCCTCATGGAGAATCTTGCCAAAAAAGTCTTCTATATTTCTACTAATTTGAGAAGCAGTTATTCGAGGATTCTTTTTAACTGACTGCAATACGGTTCTTTTTTTCGAGTTCAGTCAGTATGGAGGGTTGGCCACAACGAGATTTTGACACAATCGAACCAGTTGTATCAAATGTTTTCACCACATACTGAACACAAGAGTGGGTTCTACCTATTATCTGACCAATTTTGCAGAAAGTTTTGCGTTGACTCCTAAGTTTCAGCATAATTTTCCTTTCATCAGCACTGATTTCCTTAATTTTGGGCACCATAATGTATTTTAGTGCATAAAAACATTAAAATAGCTTCATTCACTTCTAAACCTATCCCAAATCAAAGTAGAACTATTATCGGATCTAAATACATACATATGCATCTGCACATGCCACTTCATAGCACGGGGAATTCCCCGTTTTGTTCTGTACGGATACATTTTCTGGTCAAACGTGTTGCCATATATTGATTATTGTTGGAGTTTCAAGTGTTTATAAATAGTAACTATTATGAAACATACTAGTAATTATGAAAAAATGTCGATTTTATGCTATTATAAAAGAAAACAGTCAAATTAAGTGGACATCTCCTTTTTAATACAACAATAACTTTGGTGTCTTGCATGTACGGATACTTTTTCTGGCAAGTGTATATATATATATAATATAATATAATATATATATATATATATATATATATATATATATATATATATATATATATATATATATATATATATATATATATATATACATATATTTATATATATATATATATATATATATATATATATATATATATATATATATATATATATATACATATATATATATATATATATATATATATATATATATATATATGTATATATATAAATATATATATATATATATATATATATATATATATATATACATATATATATATATATATATATATATACGCCCAGTGACAAAAAAATCTACGAGTTAGGAATTTTCCAAGTTACCATCAAAATGACAGGGCAAACGAAATTTTCCAGGTAGTAATTTGGGATCCTTTATCAATTGCAGAATGCAAAATTTCTGCATCAGACTGATTTTGCAAGCTAATAGGTAAACAATTATACCAGAGATGCGAAAAGACATCACTTTAAGTCTGGAACAAAAGGCCGAAATTTGGGCTTCTTACCAATCGGGTAAGTCAAAATCGGAAAATGCTCGGCAAGTAGGATGCAGCGAGGGGAAAGTTCGGAATTTAATTAAAAAAAAAAGCAAGATACAGGCAGCCTTGAGCAAAAAAAGGGCAGCGGAAGAATTAGAGGAACCACGCAAAGGGATGAATACCATTTGAAGTTCCTGGCCTTGGCAAATCGATTCGAATAAGCATCAAAATTGCGGGTAGAGTTGTCGAAATCAATGAATGAGCCTTGCAGTACCAGAACAATCCAAAGAAGGTTGAACGAGATGGGTTTGCGCTCTTGTCGCCCTGAAAAAAGCCACTTTTGAATAAACGAATGAGTCAAGCTCGTCTTGAATGGTACAAAGATAGAAAAAACTGGACCTCAGAGGATTGGAAACGAGTCATTTTTTCAGATGAATCCAAATTTAATCTTTTTGGACCAGATGGAACAGTGCGTGTGAGACGCAGAACTGGTGAACGATATTCGGACGAATGTATCCAAGCGACGGTAAAGCATTCCCCCTATGTGATGGTTTGGGGATGTATCCTACATAATCGCGTAGGGCCTCTTAGTATTCTTGAAGGATCTGTGAATGCTGCTAAGTACAGAGAAATTGTTGAAGAAGGCGTCATTCCAGCAATCGAGGATATAACGGCAGATGTGTCAAATCCTCTCTTTCAAGACGATTCGGCTCCTGCACATCGAGCTCGATCTGTCAGTTATTTTCACATTGGAAAGAAAAATATTTTAACTAATGAGCTTTGTAATGTTTTATCTTTTCCAGGTTACACAATTGAAGGAGCAGCCAGGGATACAGTCTTTGCCGTGGCCAGGAAACAGTCCCGACTTGAATCCCATTGAAAACCTTTGGCAGGTAATGGGTTCAAAAATAAGGGAAAGTGAGCCGCGAACTCTCCTAGACTTGAAAAATGTAATAAGAAAAGTATGGGAAGAAAAAATCAATGAAGATTTTTTAAAAAATTTGTATGACAGCATGGTAAGGCGAGTTAAGGCAGTCATCCAAGCAAAAGGGGGGCCGATCAATTATTAATAATTTTTAAATGCATAAGAACTAATTAAATACCTGCAATGTAAATTTTTTCTTAGTTATTACAATATGTTTACTCTTTTGTATTTATATGACAGAAAAATAAACAAAGGAGTAATTTTTTTCAAATAAAATATTTTGCAATTTTTTTTTTTTGAAAAAGATAGCTATTTTCTATTTTTAACGAATCAAGCTCATAGAAAAATGTTCCAATATTGTAGCGCTTTTTTCAGGAACATAAAGCAATAAGAAAAGTATTTTGTATCTAAAAAGTGAACGTTTCCAGAAACTAGATAAAATATGTAAAGATTTTCATTGAATTGGCATCTCGTAGATTTTTTTGTCACTGGGTGTATATATATATGTATATATGTACATATCATCAAAAAAATTCAGTGAAAAAATCTCAGGAACGCGCCAGGCGATTAATCTGAAAATTTCAGGATACATTGGAATATTGGTGTAGAACAGTGCCAGGTCTCACAAAAAGTTAAAAATGTTAACCCTTGGCGCTGGCAGCCATTTTAGTGATATTTTTAATATACTTTTTACTCCGTTTACAAATTACTTTTGCAAAAATAAAGATAACAAAATGAATATTCAACTTGTTTTATATGTGAATCGGATAATGTTTTGTGCGCTAGGCGCCTAAAAAGAGATCGGGGAAATTTGAAATGTTTCAAATTGCGATAACTTTTGACAGAGCTATCAAATCATTATGAAATTTTCAGGACATGTTGGTACTATTTAGTTGAGCATATCATTGAGCAGTTTTATTGAGCATGTTAGTAGCCCCGTAGCTAGGGCAGGCACTGAAAGCGAAAGCCTTCAAATCATCGAATCTCCTGAAAAATAATCGCTGTTTGGAAAAAAAGCCCCTCATATAGAAATTTTATGCTTTGTCTACATAGCAAAAGTAAACGATTTGAAATTTTACAACAGGCAGTAACGATAACCCTTCCCCAATTTACCTTTATTTTTAGCATCAAAAACATCTGCTCACGGGAACTCACGACCCGATAATCAGATACAGTTGAAATTTACAGCATGTATTGGTATTAAATAGGACCAGGTCTGATAGAAGTGATTTTGAAATGCGACAATTATGTGCCGGTGGTGCCATCTTGAAAAATTACTAAGAAAAGTAATTGCTTTCAGCCCTATAAAATCTGATTCAGTCATTCGATTTTAAAGAAATTCACACAGTAGATGAACCTTACTTTAAGCCACGTTTGGTAGAAATTTGGTTGAAAAATTCGGTTGACGCTGCTGGCTATGGTAATTACAGTGCCTTAAATTTTGAAAATTTGCTCAGGAAAATAATGCTCCTTGTCCTTTAGCTTCCAATACAGTCATGGGATCATAACGTTATTAAAAGGCTAAATTAAACTTCTTGTAGTCAATATTCAGTAGAATTTTGGTAGGAAAAACAATGATAGGGTTGACAGCTATGGTTGTTTTTGTATTTTTTTGGCATATCTTTAGTAACCGATTTTATCATAGAATTTTCAAATCGTAGTGATCTTGTAGCGATAATATTAAGATCTAGAAAATTTGAAAACTTGTGCGAATGGTTATCCTAAATTTCTTTATATCCCTATTACTTCCAATGCAGTGATCGGATCAATACGAAATTCACAGAGCAGGTTGACTTCAACGTGAGGCAAACGTGACAAATTTTTGGTTTTGGTGCTAGCAAAGAGCTACCAGCACGAGGCGTTTTTGTTATTTTCGTACCAATAAATGCTTGCGCTAAGTATTCGCATCGCGAATATTTGCAATGAAAATAAGTAAACAATTTTTAAATTTTCTAAGGTCTGAACATTTTTCGGATGGCAACCCTAAACACCTTTCTATTGCTGTAACTTTCGATGAAGTCATTGAAACGAAATTGGCTTAGGGTTTATGGTTACTAAGGGTATATTAGTCTAAAGTAGGAAAAGTAGCTAGTGGTAGAATACACACTCAAAGTCTGCAAAGTCTGCACAAATCCTCTATTGCTCTTCGAACATTAGTGTTTCTAGTTGAAGACTACGATTGAATATGCTTTCTCTCCCAATCGCTTCAACATCACCGCCACCAATGACACTGTACCAAAAATCCAGATATAAAAGAATCTGTTAATTTTTCTTTACCACACCAAAAAATAACCTCACCTAAGCTCGATATATCGGGAAAACCCCCAGGTCCAATCCTCAACCTACCTACAAGACTCGCTTTTTCACTACTATTGGTCCACTACAGCGGGTTTTCTCCCATTCCGTAGGACTTACAGCCATATTCAATAGGACCTAATGCCATAGAAAATACAAAAAGCTGAAATTATTCATGTGAATGCACTCAACTGCAAATATCGTTCCCAAATTCAAGATTTGCATCGGAAAAACAAGCAAAACCATAATTGGGCAAATGCTTTGCAAAAAATCATCCCGAAACTTTGAGCCAGAGACGAGTAAATAAATAAATTAATGCCCTTCTTTTCAGCGTTGCAATTTCTTCAAAGCTGACTTTCAAAAAATGTCCTCTGAACTCAATCTTATCAATTGGTTTTAATTTTTCAAAGGATTGGATGTTGATTATGCATTGCCCAAGTTCTACTCTTTCTTTTCTAACCTTATTTTTCGTTTTACTTCCTTGGTTCACATTGAAAGTCTTTGATGCTCTTAAATCTAAGGAAAAAGCTCGTGAAAAGCTGAAGAAGACGGGTTCACCCACTGACCTTCAGGAATTCCGTAGTTTGCGTTCTGATGCTAAAAAAGTGCTCAAGCAGGCAATGCGTGATTACTTTTTGAACATCGAGGCTTGTCTAATCTGGTCTAATCAATCTAAATCCTTTTGGCCCTACATCCGTTCCCTCAAATCCAATTCCTCAGTTCCTGGTTCTGTATATTTTGATGATGTTACTGCTCTCACTCCTCAGGCTATTTGTGATTTGTTTGCTGCCTTTTTTCCTCCTCCTTTAAAAAAACCCACTGAATACCTCGATAGCTCCCGTACCTCTCCTGAATTATCTATGTTTAGTACCAATCCTTTAGTACTTTCTTTTGAATACCCTTTGGTACTACTTTTGCATACCTTAAATTTTAATGCTAGTTCTAGCCCTGGTGGTACTCTTAATATCCTTGTCAAATCCCTTTCATCATCGCTCTGTGTTCCTTCCGTGGTGATCCTTCCATTGTTTCCAGTTATCGTCTTATATCTCTTCTCTGCTGTTTCAGTGAAATCCTTGAGCGTCTTGTCTACAATAGAATTTATCATTCCCTACAGCCTTTACTTCGTCCTGAGCAGCATGGTTTCATCAAATGTAGCTCTACATCGACCTACCTTATGGAGCACACTAATTTTGTAGCTTTTGTTTTGGATTGTCGACGTCAAGTTGATGTAATTTATACAAACTTTTCGAAGGCTTTTGACTCTGTAAACCATAAACTGCTGCTACTTAAACTTAATGGGTTCGGTGTTTTTAGTCCCCTCCTTTCCTGGTTTTCTTCCTATCTTCATAGTCATCCCTGCAGAGTCACTTTTAATGGTTCCATTTCCTCTCTTATATTAACCACATCTGGAGTTATTCAAGGCTCTATCCGAGGTCCCTTATTTTTTATCTTGTTTGTCAATGTGTAATGAAATGGTTAAATTTGAATGGAAAAATTTTTCTAGACACAAAGCGCCTGAGCAACATTAGTGAAGGTCTACGATGACCATCAAAGGATATCGAGTTATTAGTCCGTGCAGGGTAGCTACAACTCTCACATGACAGGACGGCGGCACATGCTGGTTGCCATCTAGCGATTCGGGAGATGAGGGGGTGTCTCTTTTCCTGTCATGCGTCCTAAAAAATAAACGCGAAATAGAAAGTGATCTTCTTCAAGATCCACTTTATGAGCCGTGAAGGCTAACCCTGACCAAGAGTATATTTTTGTTATAAGATTTTGTTATTAGTTTCAGAGACCCATAGCGTCGATTTAAGCATGGAACAGCTCAGAATCAAAGAACTATAAAATTACGACACGCGCATGTCTCTCTCAGCTCGTTGCTTGTGCGTGACGTCACCGGGAGAGTTCAGCTCATGAATGAATGCATTAAATTGTGATGGAATACAAATAAATGCATGAAAAATTGTTTATGGTTTTCTTTTGCAGCATTTTTACTAATGTTCGAAGAACATTAGTATAATCGATTCAGCCAAAAATTCATATTTCCATATATATATATATAATATATATATATATATATATATATATATATATATATATATATATATATATATATATATATATATATATATATATATATATATATATATATATATATATATATATATATATATATATATATATATATATATATATATATATATATATATATATATATATATATATATATATATATAAATATATATATCATCAAAAATTTCAGTGAGATAAGCTCAGGAACGCGATATCCGATTGAGCTGAAACTTTCAGGACACATTGGTGTATATGCAGAATAGGTCCAAGTCTCCCTAAATGTCAATTATTGTTAACCCTTTGGTGCCGGCGGCCATTTGAGTGATATTTTTAATACACCTATTATTTCGTACACAAACAATTTTTGCAAAAATAAAGTTGACGAAATGAATTTCGAACGTGTTTTACATGTGAATCGGATAATGTTTTGGAATTTTTTAACCCCATGTGTGCGCTGGGTGCCTAAAGAGAGAACGGGAAAAATTGAAAATTTTTAAATTGCGATAACTTTTGACAGAGCTATTCAATCATTACCAAATTCTCGGGACATATTTGTTTATTTAGTTGTAAATTCGTGTAGCTTTTGATGAGCGTGCTGGCAACCCTGAAGCTTAAGCAGGCACTGAAAGTGAAAACCTCCAAATCATCGTCTCTCTTGAAAAAATGACGCTTCTTCAAAAAAAGCCACTCATATGTAAATTTCTTGCTTTTTTTACATAGACAACAAAAAAAATTTGATATGGTATAACGGGCACGCCTGGTAACCCTTGCCCAATTTACCTATATTTTTAGCATCAAAAACTTCTGTTCATGGAAACTCACGATCCAATGAGCAGAATTAATTGAAATTTGCAGACTGTATTGGTCTTAAATATGACCAGGTCTGATAGAAGTGATTTTGAAATGCGGGCGATTCTGTGCCAGTGGTGCCATCTTGAAAAATCACTAAAAAAGATAACTGCTTTTAGCCCTATAAATTCTGATTAAATCGTTCGATTTTAACGAAATTGACGCAGTAGCTGAACCTTATTTTAAGCCACGTTTGGTAAAAATTTGCTTGAAAAATTCGGTTGGAGCTGCCAGCTATGATAATTTTGGTGTCTTAAATTTGAAAAAATAAAAATTTGGAAGTGAAAACATTCAAATCATCGAATATCCTAAAAATGTCCGTTTCTTACAATAAAACCAATCTGTATACAAATCTTGTGCTTTATCTACACGTTCAAAGTATAACTTTGGAAATTTCATGTCGGACAAGAACGGTAACCCTCTCTCAGTTAACCTATATTTTTAGCCTCAAAAACTTCTGTTCACGGGAATTCACGAACTAATAATCAGATACCATTGAAATTTACAGAATGCATTGGACTTAAGTAGAACCAGGTCTGATAGAAGCAATTTTCAATTGTGGGCAACTCTGTGCCAGTGGTGCCATCTTGAAAAATTACAAAGAAAAAAAAACTGCTTTTTGCCCTATGAAATGTGAATTAGTTACCAGATTTGCATGAAATTGACACAGTAGCTGCACATTACTCTAAACTCTGTTTGATAGAAATTGGGTTGAAAAATTCGATTGGTACTGCCAGCTATGGTAATTTATGTGTCTTTGGTTTTGAAAATTCGCTCAGAAAAATAAAACTTTTTGCCCTAGAACTTCCAGTGCAGTCATGAAATCAATACGAATTTCATACAATTAATGGAGCTTATTATAAACATTATTCAGGCCAAATTTGGTTGAAAAGTCAAGATAGGGTTGCCAGCTATTGTTGGTTTTGTGTTTAATTGCAATATCTTTATTAAGCGGTTTTATCGTTGAAATTTCAATTGGTAATGATATTGTAGTGACAATAAACAGCAAATATTAAGCTTTCGATTATTTGAAAAAACTCGCTGCAGGTAACCTTAAATTTCTTTATATTCCTATTACTTCGAATGTAATATAACAACGTGAAGCAGATGTGATATATTCTTGGCTTTGATACTGGCGAAAGGTTGCCAGCACGAGTCGGTTGTGCTACTTTTGTATCAATAAATGCTTACAGTTAGTATTCATACCGGAAACATTTACAATGAAAATAAATAACCGATGTTTCAATTTCCTAAGTTCTGCAAATTTTTCGGATCGCAGCCCCAAATACCAACTTCAGTTACAGTGCTGCAGGCACTGAGCATTTTCTTCATTGATGTTATATGAGATGCTGCTTTCAAAGTTTGGTGAAATAAGCAACTGATAACTAATATAATTAACAAGTGTTTTTCTTTCATAAACTTTGAAACCCATGCCAGTGGTAATATCTGAAACCTTCCACCATATGAGTTATAATGCATTCTTGAGACCAAAGTAAAACGTGGCATTTGAAACAGTTTGGCCGTAATAAGCAGCTCATGTGGTGGAATACGCACTCAAAACCTGCACGATTCTTCTACTGTTCTTCGAACATTAGTGTTTCTAGCGGTTCAGGTGCGCTAGAGTTTTTTAATATTATAAACTATCAATGAGCTTATTTAGATCATAGTAGATTTTATTTATGGAAGTAGATGTGTGAAAAATGAAAAAATGCAATTTAGTTTTTTTGTGTTATTTCTGTACTGAAAGTCAAAAGAAGAATACTGTGGCAGAGAAAAAAACTATTTTATATGTATACAACAGATGCAAATTTTAAGTCTTTTCCGCATAGATTTAAAGGAAAGGTTAGTTTCAATGATGGTCCTGAGTGTAAATTTTAGTCCTTAAATTCAAAGAAGAAAAATGCAATTCTCATCTTTCACTTAAAATTAGAAAAGACAACTCTATTGTAAAATGGAAACAAATCAGCTAGCGTAAATTAAGTCTATGAACTGAAAGATTATGTGCTTACATTCCAAATTCTTCATTAACAGCTCTTCAAGATGGTGATACAAAGTTCAAATACAATCAGGGTTTCTTATTGCGGTGATAAAAATTATGAGGAGGTCTGAACTCAGCTGCATTCTGAAAGTATCTGTTTTCTCATTCAATGAGATGGAAATTGACTCAATCAGAAAATTATGTGATTCAAAGCTTGTTCGAAAACTGCAAGCGACCAAAATATTATGCCATTCTACTTTGAAAATCAGGGACTGCTAATTTAACAAATGTTGTATATTCCTGTCAATTCATCACAATCCATGAAAAGTTAGAAGTGTCCCAGCTTTCAAACTTAAAATTTAAGCACTTCAAAAAAAACCCCAGAGATATAAAAATGCATTGCTTTTTATAGAGCGACCAACATTTTTTGAACTATGTGAGTCACGTAAAGTACTCCAGTGATAGGTTGGGCTATTTAATCCGTCATATTGGAAGTCCTCCATTTCTCAGCTCATCTATTTCATATATATTTAGTAAGGTATTTCCCGGATATCTCCCCAGAAGAGTCTCAAACTAGCAATAGAGTTTTTTTTATTGAAAATAAAATTAATTAAAATGAAGAAAACCAATTTTTTTGAAGTTGAAGTCATCAAAAGCATTATTAAATTATCTTATTTACAATAATATTGCTGTTTACGTACATCCCGAATAGTGAACTTTAACTTTCTCAAATTTACAAACAATATAATTACATTTTGTTCCAAATCTACATCATAGATTTAGTTATGTCGTTGTATTACTACTTCTGAAATATACTTTTATCATATACATACATTTTACATGTACTACTAAGCCCGTAATTTAATTGTACATATTATGATTCCTTAATTGACGATTTTATGTACAAGAATGTATGCAAACATGTTTTAATCACGGATTGTTTAAATGAGTTACGCCAGCGCCCATACATTTTACACCAATGCTTGTGAACATGCCGCGCGACGAACTCTCCGGGTGACGTCATGCGCAGAGAGAGTATGAAATGGTCACTCTAGTGTCGCTATCTCTAGTGTTTCTTGTATCATGGGAACAGCTCATTGAATTGCGTTCATGTAGACGCAAAATTGTAAAGGAAATTTTACAGTGGCAGTCGAAATATTGAGTTCCTCAGTGTCGGATGAAGAATTTTTCTCACCACAATACCCCGAATTGAAATCAATAGACTGCTTATATATAAAACTCAATAGATTTTTCTAATCACTGGTAAAAATCTAATTAACTGTGTGGTTGGTCCAAATATTTTTTAATATTTTTTTTTTAATATTAAATATATATTCGGGATGTAGGTAAACAGCAATATTATTGTAAATAAGATAATTTAATAATGCTTTTGATAGCTTCAACTTAAAAAAAAATGGTTTTATTCATTTTAATTAATTTTATTTTCAATAAAAAAAACTCTATTGCTAGTTTGAGACTCCTGTGGGGAGATATCAGGGAAATACCTTACTAAATATATCTGAAATAGATGAGCTGAGAAATGGAGGACTTCCAATATGACGGATTAAATAGCCCAACCTGCACCATTCAATCATAAAAAATGCACCATTCAATCATAAAAAATTACCCAAGAAAAACCCATTAACGCAATTCGTCTACTTACTGTATGTCATCAAAACACATTTTGCAACAACAACATACATTACCGCTGCGAGCAGTCGAGCAACAAAATCAATTCGAATCGATTTCGTCGCTACTATCAAATTTTCACTCTTTGATCGCTGCTTCGACATTTCCACTTCCATTTGAAAGTACAAGACCGATTTCGGTGCGTTTCTTGACTTGACGCTCGCGACGCTCTCGTCGCTCCGTCTTGTCCGTACCCTAAGAAACAACATGGAAACGGACTTAATTTGTAATATATCAATATATTCATATCTGTTTAGTACGTCACAACATCGTACTCAAAATCCTATACCGTGACTTATAGGAAAAAATAAGCGATGAGAATCCATACCAATTTACCTTAATCCGAAACTCCTCGTGACAATATTGGCACTATCATCGTCAAGCGGAAGGTACAACGCTCGATTGGCAACTATCCGCGCATTAAGAGTGATCTGCTCAGCCTCGTTAAGCGAATTGAATTGAACGTAGTCTCTCCTAACAGGCCGCCTCCACTAGCGATTTCCCATGGCATAACATTTTGAATTGCTAGTGGAGGCTACCTATGTATGGTATGCCATATTTTATGGTCTGCCATAAATGGTAGGCAATATGGTATGCCATTTGCTTGGCAATCTGCCTGGCAATATTTTGACAGTTCTTGATTTCAAAATGGCGCTGAACTGTGAGAATGCTGTATTTCTTATAAGAAAATGTAGGGATTCTGAATTCAAAGGGATTTTTAGATCTCGTTGGGCAATGAAAATAGTCTACAGAATATAAAACGGTGGGAAATTACGAAAAAATCGAATTTTGATGGGGATAGTGAAATTATATAAATATTTGTTTTATTTAAAAAGGAAATAATTTCAGTTTTGAACGATGAGTAAATATATGAAACTCCCTGTTGATGATTGGCGGAATTTTCAAATGAATTTTATCGCATTCCCCTTCGAACCCCAGCAAATCATATAATAGTTACATTTTCGCCTGAAATTTCACCCGCTTAAACAAAAAGTAATTTATCCTACACGTGAAGTTTTCATAAGTAGCAGAATTTCTTCGCTCTGCACTTCAAATAACTCCTTAAGAGCATTTTACACTCAGACACCGCGCACGTCCTTCCCGCTCAGAGGCATTTTCGAAATGAAATTGCATGCCATGAAATTGCGCACGCACAGATGGCATACCATAAATTTGACAGTCGTTGCCATCGGAAATGGCAGAGTAAATTGCCAATCGAGGCTCAGTGTGAAGAAACATACAACCAAAGCTTCTTGCTGGACGACTACCACTTTGAGCAGTACAAAAGTAACAAAATTTCACTCTCACTACTGAATGTGACTGCACTTGATAGAAGGGTAATTTGTGTGTTCTTAGCGTTTTTATGAAAGAGCTTCACTCTTAGCTGAATTGATATTAGCCACTAAACATACACTTTCCCTTCAATTCACAGTTCAGTATTGGTCAGGAAAAAGAGTCTACGAGTGCAAACACAAACGTTGTTCTTGCCGCAATTGCTCGGAAACGACAGCACAAGCACAACACACTACACTGTGTACAATTGAACAATCTTAAATGTTTTGTTAACGTCGCTTATTTCATTTGAATCTGATGAATGTGGTCCCAGTAGGCCCACTTAGTATTCAGCGTCACTCACAGATCTTTTTCCGACTTCCTGGTCTTTAGCCTATATCTACCACCCTTTCACAAGTTTGTGATCATCGTGAGCTTACATGATAGTATACTCCAACGAATTGGTTAAGGGGAGCTGTTTAGCTCAAAAAGATCAGTAATTCTTGCAACGACATTCGTTTGTCGACACAATTACACTAATTAGATAAGACAAGCACTGCTTACACGATTCTAATTACGGAAATAATTCGTAATTTCACTTTCGTAGCACAGGCGTTATTTCTCTAGATTGAAAAAAGTTTATTGAACTGCAACCAGTCTATGGTAGATCCACCGTTCAAGAAGCGCTCGACAGAACATGCCAATTAAACCCTACACCAATGTGACATTTTCTCAGTGAGATAGTAGAAACGGAGCTGACATGGACGGAATAACTTTACACTTTTAGCCCCATCGAATCTCTCGCGTACAAAACACGTTGAAGAAGATTATCTATTCATAGTCAAATCGAAGGAAAAACAATTGGATTCGACCAGATTTGACAACGAAGAGACAAACATTTACTACCATCCCCTTCAATGTAAATCCAGTGACCATGTCCACTCCATTTCTACCATCTCACTACACTTCCTAGAAAAACTTCGGCACTCCGGAGCTGAGCACTGATTTAAGAAAACCGAATGATGGTTAATAACTTAGTATCAATTCGCTCAGTTATTTGCACAATTTCCGTTTACACCCGTAGTTTGGAATTAATTTACACACTTTTGTAGTGAACAAGCCGAAAACCGATTAAAGCCCGAGTGACACAAATATTCCAATATCCACCCATACGTTATCCAGGTTCAGAATCCGCCGAATTACTATTTCACTTTTCCGGGGGTAGTCTGCTTATGAATTTTCGTGCACACTTTCTCGCACGATAGCTCATGCTGCCAGAAAAAATATCCTTTTGGAAGGGAAAGATGTATTACAGGTGGCACTCAGGTCAAGCCTAGGCAAGACTGATCAAAACTTAAATATTACTGATTGCATATATTTTACAATTAATATTTATTCACGTGATCTTGCACTAGACCTATACGAACTTTTACGTTACCAGGAGCACTGTTCACGTTTTAACTCTGGCCGGATCACACAAGCCACGACGGCACGATTATCTCTCTTCACCCGTAGTCGGCCATTTCGTTAGCGACACGATCGTATTACTGCTCATCGTTAACTCTCACATCACCCTTGACCGTCATATCAAAGAACCCCATCACATCATTCAATTCCAATAATGAGTTCTAAGAATGTCAAATTAAACATTCCCAGGCCCGCCGATATTTCAGGAAATTTCTTGATTTGTGGAGCTGGTTTTTCACCAAAATGACTTCTTTCGAATTGCTTGCTCAATTTACATGGAAACTCGCTCGGATGGTTAGGCGAATTTGTATTTCCATGTAAATTGAGCACGCATGAAAATGAATGTTTGCATGAAAAATCGTGCATTTAATACAAATGGCCTTCCTTCTGTTATCAATTCTCCCTGCCTTTTATGTCCGGATGACTTAAAATTATATAGAACAATCGAGTCTGCGAATGATTTTCACCAATTACAAGCTGACTTGTTTGCTCCTAATCTCTGGTGTCACGACAACTTCTTGCCAATGAACATTTTGAAGTGCCACCAGATATCTTTCGCATATCAAAATACTCCACATGTGCTCTCTTATTCTTTGTCTGGTATTTCCCTGTCAGTTGTCCAGCATTTAAGAGTCCTGGGTTTGGTGTTCAATTCAAAATTAAGATTTGATGTTCATGTCATGGGTATGACGTCCGGGGCCTGTAGGTTTGCTGGATTTGTCTTATGTTCTTCGTATTTGTTTACAAACATTTCCTCCTGAACTCATATATTTGTCTCCTTAGTACGCAGTATTCTAGAATACGCGTGCCAAATCTAGTCTCCGCGCTTTCAGTATTTACCTGACGCCATTGAATCTGTTCAGCGTAGGCTCACAAGCTCGTTTCTTTTGATATTCAATATCCCCTATTGTCCCTACTCCTCTCGTCTTTGCGTCCTTCGTATGCCCTCGTTGAAATTACAGAGATTGTTTCTCGATGAGTGTTTTCTTTTCAAACTTTGCCAAGGCATTTTTTTGTCAGATCTTGGTTGACGTGAATCTAGTCGTCCAGGTCGTTCTTTTGAGGTTTTCTCTGTTCCGTTTGCACGTACGAAGTCTCTTTCCATTCGCCTTTGTTGCATCTACCCAGAACGCACAATGCCCGTTAGCTTGGTCCTCTCCCGCAATCTTTTTAACAATTCAAGCATGTATTGAAAATGTTACCTTGAACTGCTACTTACCTTTACCAGGTAGGGTAAACTCCTTCCATTTTGGGGAAAAAAACACTTTGACCTAGAAATGTGGTCTCCATTTACGCAATGCAATTTCTGTCAAAGTGACCTGAGAGTGCTTGGTATTTTTGCGAAAGTGTGCCGTATGTGAGCACCGAATAATCTAGCCTGAGTATGGTAGTTGTCGAATTTTATATTGCACTTCTTTCTGTTCCATGCCATTTCTTCCAACTTTCTAGGCCTATAATCAGCTGATCAACAATACAATCTCATTAGATTTTTGGTCCGTATACATATACGGAGCTTACACGCTGATTAGGATCTAATTTCTTACGCTGTGGTTCTGTTCTCTGGTCACAGTTCTGGCGTAAATTCAAAATAAATCCCAGGGAGATTTGAGCATAGAGATATTATGAGTCGCAACAAAGCAAGTAGTCTGTCTCAATTTCATCCATACTATGAACATTTCCGAATACTTCGGCATATTTTTCATGGCATAGATGAACGGTTCCTTTGATTTACGCCAGACGCCATAATTTATAGACTTCTGGCGCCATGTACAAAGTCGATTTAGGGATAGCGATAAAATATAGCGCCACACGCTATAATACATGGCAAAAAGTACATAGGAACTGACGCTATGCTTATAGCCCTCCACGCCATGTACTATAGTCCTCCACGCTATGTACCATAGTCCTCGACGCCACGTACTATAGTCCTCCACGCCATGTTTATGGTTTTGAGGGCTATATTACATGACATGGAGGACTATAGTACATGGCGTGGAGGACTAAAGTACATGGCGTGGAGGACTATAGTGTATGGCGTGGAGGACTATGGTATATGGCGTGGAGGGCTATAGTACATGGCGGTGAGGACTATGGTACATGGCGTGGAGGACTATAGTACATGGCGTGGAGGGCTATAAGCATAGCGTCTGCTCCTATGTATTATGGCGTGTGGCGCTATATTTTATCACAAATCGACTGAAATCGACTATGTACATGGCGCCAGAAATCTATAAACTATGGCGTCTGGCGGTATGTGTTTTTTCAGTGCACCAAATATAAATTCCACCAAATATAAATTCGATAAATTCGAGTCAACATACTCACTATTGAATGTTCCTGCTCCAGTGTGAAAATTCACCGGTCGAAGTATCGAAAATATCGCAGCCAGTACTTCAGTTCAAAATGAGTCAATTATGTAGACAAAAACTCTAACATCACTTGCTGACATTTATACGTTCCCTCACACAGCATGGCTGCGAGTTATAGCTGGAGTGCCATGAGCCATATTACATGGCTCATGGCACTATGGAATATAACGTGTTGTGTCATAATTTCTGCGCCATGTAATTATGGCGCTGGGAGCCATACTGCATAGCTCAGGACACTTATGTACATAGCGTTTGGCGCCATAAATAATGCGCTATGTTACACGGCTCTGGGCGCCATGTGGATTTTTTTCAGTGTAGCCCAGTGAAATCCGACATAAAAAGGCGACACTTCGGAAAAATTAGGGGAAAGCTGAATTTTGGTGTGAACCTTGGTACTAGTGTGTTGAACAAAATGTCAAAAGTTCCCATCGATCCGAGTGCTGCGTCACTTTTTATACGGGGTCAAGGGTCACCAAAAGTGACCTTTCCTACATATCTTAGTAACGGTCACGTCTTCAGAAAAACAATGTATGACGAATTTGTGGCTTAAAAAATTTCCACCAAAAAAGATTTCATAGCTTTTTCCTATAACCATAAACGTTTTTGAGATGTATTGATTTAAACATTTGTTTGCTTTTTCTCAACGGCATGTTAATATTATCCGATTTTGATTACGACTTGGCGTGTTTGTGAGTTTGTTTTTCTATGTTTAAGAGGCACATAAAAAAACATGTAAACAAACATATCTACCAGACTCCAGGCTAGGTAGAAAAGTGTACTCCGAAAAGTTCCCACCACCCCTCACTCCACTTTGCCATAAAACTTGTAGGCACATCTGCTCGCTACTTTCTTCTCGGAAAAAAACTGTATTGCTGCATCATGTATGGGATATTCCACAAAGGAGCAGGACAAAACAACATTGCAGGTGAAAATAAGTTTGGGCCTACAAGTATGAAAAAGCAAGATAATATCATGACATTATTCTGTAAACACTCATTCTTGAAATGTGATGACTGCATAGCGCCAAAGGGACATGACACGTCTCGAAAACAGTTTGCACCTGAAATTACGTGACCTTGTCCTGATCGTTCATGGGATAAGACGGTATGGAAAAAAGCTAAAAAACCGGTTATTTCGAAATTGTTCGTTTGCGGGGGTGGGTAGGGTGTGAGTACGGTGTGAGTGTAGGGCTGGTCGTGCGATGTCAATAATAGGCAATTAACAGGATAAAAATCAATCCTATCTTGCTTAACAATGGGCGAAGAGTAGGCAACGAGCTCATTTTTGAAGATTTGGGATGCGTGCTCAGGGATACCATTTTATCGCAAAGGGGGAGAGGGGAACTTTTCGGAGTACACTTTTCCATCTACCCTGGAGTGTGGTAGATAAGTTTATTTATATGTTTTTTTTATGCGCCTCCTAAACATGGAAAAATAAACTGGCAAACATTCCAAGTCGTAATCAAAATCGGATAATATTAACATGCCGTGAGAAAGAGGATGCTGTTAGTAACAAATGTTTAGATCAATATATCTCAAAAATGGTTATGGTTACAGGAAAAAGCTGTAAAGTTTTTTTGTTGGAAATTTTCTAAGCTTCAAATTCGTCATACATTGTTTTTGTGAAGACGTAACCGTTACTGAAATATTTAGGAAAAGCCACTTTTGGTGACCTTTGACCCCGTATAAAAAGCAACGCAGCACTCGGATCGATGGAGACTTGTGACATTTTGTTCAACATGCCAATACCAAGGTTCGGACCAAAATTCAGCTTTCCCCTAATTTTTCCGAAGCGCCATGTTAGATTTCCCCGGACTTTACGCAAATATGTTGTATATGTAAAGCAATATAACTATATCATATTATTGCAAAGCTCGAAAACTTTCTGTGTCGAAATTCAATGACTGATGTTAGAAAAAATTAAATAAGTAAGAAAAAAATTCTAGCGCATCAGAACCGCTAGAAAACTAATTTTCGAAGAAATTGTCTTTGAGTGACAAAAACTCTACCGCACCTGAACCGCTAGAAATACTTATGTTCGAAGAACAGTAGAAGAATCGTGCAGGTTTTGAGTGCATATTCCCCCACATGAGCTGCTTATTACGGGCAAACTGTTTCAAACGCCACGTTTTACTTTGGTCTCAAGAATGCATTATAACTCATATGGTGGAAGGTTTCAGATATTACCACTGGCATGAATTTCAACGTTTATGAGAGCAAAACACGGGTTAATTATATTAGTTATCAGTTGCTTATTTCACAAATTTTTGAGAGCAGCATCTCATGTAACATCAATGAAGAAAATGGTCAGTGCCTGCAGCACTGTAACTGGAGTTGGTGTTTGGGGCTGCGATCCGAAAAATTTGCAGAACTGGGAATTGAAGCATCGGTTATTTATTTTCATTGTAAATGTTTCCGGTATGAATACTATCTGTTAGCATTTATTGATACAAAAGTAGCACAACCGACTCGTGCTGGCAACCTTTCGCCAGTATCAAAGCCAAGAATATATCACATCTGCTTCACGTTGTTATATTACATTCGAAGTTATAGGAGTATAAAGAAATTTAGAGTTACCTGCAGCAAGTTTTTTCAAATAATCGAAAGCTTAATATTTGCTGTTTATTGTCACTACAATATCATTACCAATTGAAATTTCAACGATAAAACCGCTTCATAAAGATATTGCAATTAAACACAAAACCAATAATAGCTGGCAACCCTATCGTGGCTTTTCAACCAAATTTGGCCTGAATAATGTTTATAATAGGTTCCGTTAATTATATGAAATTCGTATTGATTTCATGACTGCACTGGAAGTAATAGGGCAAAAGCTTTATTTTCCTGAGCAAATTTTCAAAACCAAAGACACATAAATTACCATAGCTGGCAGCACCAATCGAAGTTTTCAACCAAGTTTCTATCAAACAGAGCTTAGAGTAAAGTTCAGCTACTTTGTCAATTTCATGAAAATCTGGTAACCTATTCACATTTCATAGGGCAAAAAGCAGTTTTTTTCTTGGTAATTTTTCAACATGGCACCACTGGCACAGAGTTGCCCACAATTCAAAATCGCTTCTATCAGATCTGATCTTACTTAATTCCAATGCATTCTGTAAATTTCAATTGTATCTGATTATTGATTCGTGAGTTCCCGTGAACAGAAGTTTTTGATGCTAAAAATATAGGTTAACTGGGAAAGGGTTACCGTTCTTGTCCGACATGAAATTTCCAAAGTTTTACTTTGAACGTGTAGATAAAGCATAAAATTTGTATACAGGTTGGTTTTATTGTAAGAAACGGACATTTTTAAGGATATTCGATGGTGTGAATGTTTTCACTTCCAAATTTTTATTTTTTCAAAATTAAGACACCAAAATTATCATAGCTGGCAGCTCCAACCGAATTTTTCAAGCAAATTTCTACCAAACGTGGTTTGAAATAAGGTTCAGCTACTGTGTAAATTTCGTTAAAATCGAACGATTCAATCAGAATTTATAGGGCTAAAAGTAGCTATCTTTTTTATCGATTTTTCAAGATGGCACCACTGGCGCAGAATTCCCTACATTTTAAAATTACTTCTATCAGACCTGCTCCTATTTAAGACCAATACATTCTGCAAATGTCAATCAATTCTGTTTATCGGATCGTGAGTTTCCGTGAACAGAAGTTTTTGATGCTAAAAATTTAGGTAAATTGGGCAAGGGCTACCAGGCGTGGCCGTTATACCATATCAATTTTTTTTTCTTTTCTATGTAAACAAAGCACAAGATTTACATATAATTGGTTTATTTTTGAAGAAGCGGCATTTTTTCAAGAGCGACGATGATTTGGAGGTTTTCACTTTCAGTCCCTGCCCTAGCTACAGAGATGCCAACAAGCTCATTAAAAGCTACACAAATCTACAACTAAATAATACCAATATGTTCCGAAAATTTCGTGATGATTGAATAACTCTGTCAAAAGTTATCGCAATTTAAAATTTTTCGAATTTTCCCTTTCTTTTTTTAGGCACCCAGCGCAAACATGGGGTTAAAAAATTCCAAAACATTATCCAATTCACATGTAAAACACGATCGAAATTTATTTTCTCAACTTTATTTTAGCACAAATTATTTGTGTACGGAATAATAGGTATATTAAAAATATCATTAAAATAGCCGCCGGCGCCAAAGGGTTAAAGGTTTTTAACTTTTTGTGAGACCTGGCACTATTCCCTATATACACCAATGTGTCCTGAAAACTTCAGTTCAATCGGATGGCGCGTTCCTGAGATTTTTTCACTGAAATTTTTTGATGATATATATATATATATATATATATATATATATATATATATATATATATATATATATATATATATATATAAATAAATATATATATATATATATATATATATATATATATATATATATATATATATATATATATATATATATATATATATATATATATATATATATATATATATATATATATATATATATATATATATATATATATATATATATATATATATATAGTAATATGAATTTTTGGCCAAAGTGATTTTTATACTAATGTTCTTCTTCGAACATTAGTAAAAAATGTGGAAAGACGTAATACACTTTATTGTCCAACCATTCCTTATCCCAAGCAACAAAATTAAACTATAACACAAATGATGAAAATATTCAGTGCTGGCAATACTTTCCCAATGAAGCAGCAATAAGTTTACCTTAACAAGCTCATACTTAAATCAACTTATCCTTTGAATTTCGTTCTCATCGGAAGATTTCATCGAAAGTTTCAGCGGTTTAACGTTGTTTGAGGCTGCTATCCGAAAAATGTTCAAAACTCGGAAAATTTAAACATTGGTTTCTTATTTTTATCGCAAATGCTTTGCATATGAGTACTTAATTTGAAGCATCTGTTGGTGCAATATTTACGAAAATGGCTAATGCTGGTTAGCCTGTTTCAGCAGCAAAACAAAATATATACCAAATCTGCTTCACGTTAAGTTAAACCCAACCAGTAAATTTCGTTTCGATTGAATCACTGCGCTGAAAGGTATACGGTCGAAAAGAATTTTAAGGTTACCACCCTAAAAACTTTTCAAATTTTTAAAACGTTAATATTTGCTGTTAATTTTCATTGTAGGATTATTCTCAATTGCAAATCTAATGGCATAATCGCTCAGTAAAGAAATTACACAAAATTACAAAAATGGTCATAGCTGGCAGCCCTTTCATGAATTTTTGTACGAAATTCCTACAACATTTGGTTAACATTAAGGTTTACATTAAGCTGCGCAAAAAAATAAAAAAAATGCACCAAAAAAGAACACCGAAATCAATTTTGTACCCAGAGCACTGCCTCAGTGTAAAAAATAAAAAAACTCTAGCGCACCTGAACCGCTAGAAACACTAATGTTCGAAGAACAGTAGAAGAATCGTGCAGGTTTTGAGTGCATATTTGACCACATGAGCTGCTTATTACGGCCAAACTGTTTCAAATGCCACGTTTTGCTTTGGTCTCAAGAATGCATTATAAATCATATGGTAGAAGG
This sequence comes from Nemotelus nigrinus, assembly GCA_947369275.1. NCBI lineage: Eukaryota > Metazoa > Arthropoda > Insecta > Diptera > Stratiomyidae > Nemotelus > Nemotelus nigrinus. The sequence goes on along the minus strand of OX376373.1, from coordinate 132,494,825 downwards.
TTTCAGATATTACCACTGGCATGAATTTCAACGTTTAAGAGAGCGAAACACGGGTTAATTATGTATATTCGTTATCAGTTGCTTGTTTCACAAAATTTTGAAAGCAGCATCTCATGTAACATCAATGAAGAAAATGCTCAGTGCCTGCAGCACTGTAACTGTTTGGGACTGCGATGCGAAAAATTTGCAAAACTTTGGGAATTGAAACATCGGTTATTTATTTTCATTGTAAATGTTTCCAGCATGAATACTAACTGTTAGCATTTATTGATACAAAAGTAGCACAACCGACTCGTGCTGGCAACCTTTCGCCAGTATCAAAGCCAAGAATATATCACATCTGCTTCACGTTGTTATATTACATTCGAAGTTATAGGAGTATAAAGAAATTTCGGGTTACCTGCAGCGAGTTTTTTCAAATAATCGAAAGCTTAATATTTGCTGTTTATTGTCACTACAATATCATTACCAATTGAAATTTCAACGATAAAACCGCTAAATAAAGATATTGCAAACAAACACAAATCCAACAATAGCTGCCAACCCTATCGTGGCTTTTCAACCAAATTTGGTCTAAATAATGTTTATAATAGGTTCCATTAATTGTATGAAATTCGTATTGATTCCATGACTGCACTGGAAGTTATAGGGCAAAAAGTTTTATTTTTCTGAGCGAATTTTCAAAACCAAAGATAAAAAAATTACCATAGCTGGCAGCACTAATCGAATTTTTCAACCAAATTTCTATCAAACAGAGTTTAGAGTAAGGTTCAGCTACTGTGTCAATTTCATGAAAATCTGGTAACTTATTCACATTTCATAGGGCAAAAAGCAGTTTTTTTCTTTGTAATTTTTCAAGATGGCACCACTGGCACAGAGTTGCCTACAATTCAAAATCGCTTTTATCAAACCTGGTCCTACTTAAGTCCAATACATTTTGTAAATTTCAATTGTATCTGATTATTGTTTCGTGAGCTCCCGTGAACAGAAGTTTTTGATGCTAAAAATATAGGTTAACTGGAATAGGGTTACCGTTCTTGTCCGACATGAAATTTCCAACGTTTTACTTTGAACGTGTAGATAAAGCATAAGATTTGTATACAAATTGGTTTTATTGTAAGAAACGGACAGGATAGGATATTCGATGCTTTGAATGTTTTCACTTCCAAATTTTTATTTTTTCAAATTTAAGACACCAAAATTATCATAGCTGGCAGTTCCAACCGAACTTTTCGATTAAATTCCTATAAAACGTTACTTGAAGTAAGGTCCAGCTAGTGTGTGAATTTCGTCAAAATCGAACGATTCAATCAGAATTTACAGGGCTAAAAGCAGTTATCTTTTTCAGTGATTTTTCAAGATGGCACCACTGGCACAGAATCGCCCGCATTTCAAAATCACTTCTTTCAGACTTGGTCCTATTTAAGACCAATACATTCTGCAAATTTCAATCAATTCTGCTTATCGGATCGTGAGTTTCCGTGAACAGAAGTTTTTGATGCTAAAAATATAGGTTAATTGGGCAAGGGTTACCAGACGTGCTCGTTATACCATATCAAATTTTATTTTTTGTTTATGTAAACAAAGCACAAGATTTACATATGAGTGGCTTGTTTTTGAAGAAACGGCATTTTTTCAATAGAAACGATGATTTGGAAGTTTTCACTTTCAGAACCTGCTTTAGCTACAGGGTTGCCAGCACGCTCATTAAAAGTCTAAGTCACAAATCTACAACTAAATAATACCAATACGTTCTGAAAATTTCGTGATGATTGAATAGCTCTGTCAAAAGTTATCGCAATTTAAAAATTTTATAATTTTTCCGTTCTTGTTTTAGGCACCCAGCGCACACATAGGGCTAAAAAATTCCAAAACATTATCCGATTCACATGTAAAACACGTTCGAAATTTATTTGGTCAACTTTATTTTTGCACAAATTATTTGTGTACGGAATAATAGGTATATTAAAAATATCACTAAAATGGCCGCCGGCACCAAAGGGTTAAAAATTATTAACTTTTTGTGAGACCTGGCACTATTCTGCACATACACCAATGTGTCCTGAAAACTTCAGTTCAATCGAGATTTTTTCACTGAAATTTTTTGATGATATATATATATATATATATATATATATATATATATATATATATATATATATATATATATATATATATATATATATATATATATATATATATATATATATATATATATATATATATATATATATATATAGAAATATGAATTTTTCGCCAAAGTGATTTTAATACTAATGTTCTTCTTCGAACATTAGTAAAAAAAATGATCCATCAACCCTAGTCACCATATAGCACAAATGAAGACAAATGAAATGAAAATGAGGCAGATTCACATCTGCCTTATCTATTGCAGTTTTATCAATGAAAACGTTGAAAACGTTGTAGTTTGTATTTTCCCCGTCATTCATGAATCTTCAAACTATCGAGTTTTCTACGACTTCGAAGAGGCAAGTCTCAAAAACAGCGATGTACGTGCTGTGTTGTTGTTTAGCAAAGGTAATTATTTTAGGGCAAAGGAGGAATTCAATGGACAAATTAAGAGCTATCGACATTAATAAATCTGAAGTGCTGTGCATTTTTATTTCGTCAAAGCTTTTATTCGGTTAATGAAACATTTACAAACTAGCGAATATAACGAGAAAGAATTGATATATGAAGTGAATGAATAATTATTTCATAGATATTTCCGAAAGAACCTAAAGAAATTGTTTGTTTGTGTTATGAGGAAATTTTTTTTTTGTATGTATGCGCCAATTTTTGATTTGGTAATACGGCTGATCTGTGAAATTGAGTTTACTACCAGTGCAAAACTAGTATGTACATGTAAAAGTGTTCAAAATATTTTATCGTGCAGTTTAAGTAGCATTGAAGAATTTTTCTTAAAAGCTAAAACTATTTTGTTATTATTGATTTCAATTATTGTCATGTTAATCAATTGTATATATAATGTAAACTCAAAATTAATTTAATGATGACTAACAAGCTATCCTATTTAATCAATCAACTTATCCGGAACATTAAAATTTAAAGAAAATAGAGAGCCAGCCCCAGAGTTCAAAATCATTAGAGCCGATAGGATTATTGGGCATTTATTTAATATAGAGTGGTATAAAAAAAATTTCTAGTAGCTTGACCGATAAGAAACGTCTCGTGTGATTCGAACTCCAGTAACAATGTGTGGTCAAAGCAACGTTTCAATAATTTAGAAAATCTAAATGGCACGTAACGTAAACGTAATTAAGCTCACTCAACGAATTGAAATCCAGGTGAATGAAGGATGTGATATGAACAATAAAATAAAACATTAATCGTTAAATTGGTTTATTGACTTCATGTTACTTTAATCACGTCTGGACTTGCCATTTAGAGGCCACAATGAAGCAGAGGTGTGTACTGTATTTGGCTAGATACAAAAAGTGGGTTAAATGAATTTCAGAAAATGAACTTTTGAGCCTCATGGATATAACTCAGCCTCTCACTATTCAAAATATGCTTCTTCAGCAGCCTACGTTTGAGTGCGTGCTGTCCATTTATGGTCTACTCCTCAACCGCAAAAAAATTAAAAGTAAGCTCTTTGTTCTGTATGCCAATAATATAATCCGGAAAAGTTAATATAATAGGCAAGTTCGCCATACATAATAAAGACAAATTTAACAATTCTGGCCACTTCAATAATTATTGAGATGCCATTTAATGCGTTGAAAATAATTAAGACATGTTTTCGAAATACCGTGAGTCTACACAATTATTAGAACGATCGCTGCGAAATATTGAAAAACATTTTTCAAGAAATTGGAGGATTAACACAGCTGTATGACAATGTCGTTCAACATTCTGCCACAAGATAGCATTAGACATTGCTTTCAAATAAAATGCTTGTGCAGTGTAGTTTAGATCGTATTTCATTACCTCACCCCAAAGTCCGACAATATGAATTCGATATTATATTATTATAATATTATCTAACTTTACTCGAATGATTCTTAAGTTCACTGCCTCCCTGTTTCTAAATATCACGAGCCGTCACTGATATATATATATATATATATATATATATATATATATATATATATATATATATATATATATATATATATATATATATATATATATATATATATATATATATATATAAATATGAATTTTTGGCCAAAGTGATTTTAATACTACTGTTTTTTGAACATTAATAAATAATACGAACGGTAATTGTTAAGAACTTATAGCTAAATGAATAATAAAGAATTGCCCCAGAGAGCTACACTCGAAAGAAAGCTGAGTAGAAAATGGAATGTTCGAATGTATAAGCAGATTGTATATTATTAAAGATTTATTAGTCTATACGCTAAGCTTTATCATTAGCATTTGTTCGAGTAGCATTCACCTTTCACCAGGTTGTACGTGGTCTGACATTGGCACTTTGAGGACTCCTCATCAAGTAAGTTGATGATTTCTGGTTGCTCGAATGAATAGTATGCAGACGATATAGATATCTAGACAAAGTGTTAGGTTACTTCTTCGAGGGGCCTTCTTAAGAAAATCTAGGAATGATAAGAATTGAATTGAATTGAAAAATATTTTTATTATGAATTATTTGTACAATCTTAACCTAACTTACAGTTTAATTAACAAGAAAAAAACCTTGAAATCTAGCGGCTATACTATTTTAGCCTGCTGGCTCTTATCGTTTTTTTTAGTAATTTTTTTGGCATAAATTTTGTTTCTTACAGATTAATAATTAGTGATTAGATATTACCCAGCCTGTACAACAGCTGGGGTTACACTGATTATAGTTTCCTTAAACATTACCTTACACTTAAATTACGATCTAACATATGCCTAATTATAGTTACTTAGCCTAATTTCATCTTATCTTAACCTAGGTCTTAAATCTAACCCCTTCTGTTTGACGGGTGGCCTGTGTAGTCGAAAAGCGCATCCATAAGCTGCTGCTGCAATGCTATCGTCGCGGGGCGCATAAATGGCTCATTAGAGCCACCTGTACGCCCTAGTGTCCGAATCAGTCCATTCTCATGTCCGTCTGTCTGTCCGTAAAATGTTGTCGTTAATTCCACAACTCGGTTCATAAGTGGCTTCAGTCCCGACTCCTGATACAGGAGAAGGTTTTTCGGCCACTTTTTAGTTCCCGGGTTGTAGAACCTGCCAGTGCAGAAGCGCAGGATTCTTCTTTCGAATGCTTTCACTTCTGCCATGACAATTTTTGAGCAGGTAATCCAAGATGGGAATGCATAAGTCAGGATTGGCCAGGATCAGGGTCTGATAGCAGATGGATTTAGCTTTGGTGGCCATGCCCATCTTTTTGGCAAAAAGAGGTCAGATGCGTTGAAATGCAGATTTGGCAGCTTTGTTTTTCCGCCGCACACAGGGATTAAATTAAAAAAATTCCTGGAAGTCGATTCCGAAGTACTTTAGAGATGGGCCAGGAGTAATCTTAGATGTTCCGAACGGGACAGCGAGTTTCTTGGTGTTGTTGCGAATAGTTTGAGATCCCCGATACTTGGAGGGATTGCGAAATACGCAAAGCTGAGTCTTACTGCTGTTTGATTTGATGCCCCATACGCCAAAGTAAAGATTTAGTTCTAACAAGTAGTATTCCAGGCTCTTCGCTGCCTTGAGCGGGTCTTGGCTCGACGCGAATAAGAGCGTGTCATCGCATATTGGAGGATTTGGACTTGGGGTTGGCTCACTGGAATTGTAAGGTCAGCGGTGAATATGGTATAAAGAATTGGTGCAGTGACAGAACCTTGTGGCACTCCTGATATCACAAGTTTAATGATTAAATCTGCTCCATTAACGCTGACATAACAAAGTCTGTTGGTAAGAAAGCGTGCGGCGAGTCTTACTACCTTTTCTGGGAATACTAACTTGATCAACTCAAATAGAAGGCTTTCTCGATACCCAAAGCACATATCACAGTCGGAATGTTTTGCTCATTCAACTGAGACACAATTTGATCATGCAAGTATGAGATGGCCTGCTGAGTGCCGTGCCTGCGTCTAAAGCCAAACTGGTGTTCGGGAAATATATGTGTGAGCTCACAGTAGCTTTTTATTATTTCCATCCAAATTCTCTCAAAAATCTTCCCCAAGTTAGGAAGCAAAGAGATTGGACGGAAATTGCTGGCCTCTTTATTTTTACCCTTTTTATGGTTGGGAACAATCTTGCTACTTTCCATGTGTTCGGAAAGTAGCCATTGTTCAGGACGTTGTTGAAAACAATAGAAAGAAATCTGAGCATAGAGATTGGTAGATGTTTAATTATGAGATTAGTCATTCCATCATGCCCAGAAGACTTCTTACTTTTTATACCGCGCAGCAGTTGCACCAAATGTTCACTATTGACAAAGTGAAACCGATCATCTGCATTTTGCGGATCATCTGAAGGGTTCTCGGATGAAAATGTGGCCAAAGGCTCATTATGTGCATTGAGAAAGCGATTAACTTCCTCTTTTACTATTTGGCTGTTAACAGCAGAACTGACAGCTGGAACGGCATTCAGCTGCGATTGGAATGTCGATGCAAATAGCTCTGCCTGACGGTCAGGGTTGCAAACAGCAACATTGTCAATCATTACCACCATCTCCTGGCTTTTGAATTTGCTAGAAAGCAGATTAATTTCTTTAAACATGTCGGGGCTTGGTCGGGTGTCAGCCAGCCGCTGCACAAGACACTAAATGTGAAATTTACCAACCATCTCAGCAATGTTTTTACTGAGACAGTTGATATTCGAAAGTAGAGACTTGTGCAACGGGTGACCCTTCCCATGCCATTTAACTTACTGCGCCAAATGTGTCTCACTTTCATGTGCTTAGCAATTTCTGACGGTAGTGTGTGATTCTGATATTTTTTAAGTGTCATCAAGCGTGTATTTTGGACAACGGTTTCGTTTGTGATATCATTGATGGACTCTTTAATATTATCAATCTGACGGCTTGTTAGGTTTTCCGTCGCACAAACTTCAAGATTTCCTACCGCAACGTCTATGTCGCGCTGAAATTTGCCCCAATCGGTATTTTTGAAAGATCGGGTTCTCTTTGGGGGTCTTTCCATGAAGGTGAAAAAAGAGCGGAACTGAAGCCGAAGCTTTACGTCAAAGTGATCAGACATACCAGCATGCGTGCAGCAGTATGGGTGATCAATACTGCTGCACAGGTCGTCTGACAGGAGAAAAAAGTCAATGTTAGAGTTACTACTTGGTCTGGTTGGTGAGTTCGGTGCAACTACTTGCAAGGGAATAGGAGAACTGCTTAATTGCAGCCATTCGAGCAACACCCTACCGTTTCCATTGGTCACGGAATCTCCCCATTGTGGGTGTCTCGAGTTCAATCGCCACCAATAAGCGAATATCTATATTGGGATATGATTGAGTTAAACACTCCGAAATCATGTAGCAGACTTGACTTTGATGAACTACAGAGCGAATATTCTTCGCTTCAATCCTGGCCACCATTTTTTTGTATGCCGAGCATCCACGATAGTTGGCTGGGTGACCATCAAGACCACAGTTGACGCATGCAGGCTGAGCGTCTTCAACTGTTTTGCATTCACCACGTGGGTGCCTCTCCAGGCACTTCACGCAGCGATGGACAATGGTGCAGTTACCTGCAACATATCCTAAATTTTGGCAGTTAAAACACTGCAGCCTTTCCTTGTTTCGGATTTTCTCCTAAGTCACTCTCTGCCAGAGAATAGACTATATTTGGAATACAGCAGCCAGCTCCTGAACAGGTTCAAATTGCGCTATCAAGAGCCCGGACTGGGATCTGAAGTCTTCAGCCGCTACCGACTTGCTTAGTTCCTGGTCTTTGCGGGTGAGGAAGTATGATATTGACTTAACTTTCAGATCAGGGTACTGCGCAGCTAGCTCAGATTGAATATCCGATGGTTTAACGCCTCTGTGCAGGCCATGGATAATGAGTGATTTCGGTTTTTCTGTGGCTGCAGTGTAAGTCGTAGCAATTCGACCACTGCGTTTTATTAATACAAAGACCTTCTTGTGGTCTTCTAAGGAGACACAGAGAATGAGTGATCTGTCACTCGAAATATTTTTTATGTTGACTCTGATACCTTGAACGTGAAGCTCAGCTGTGAATTGTGAAATGTCCATCTTGTAAGCCATTATTGGGGAAATTTTAGAGCTTTTTAAGGTTTGAATGGTTAGTAGGGAGGTTTGCGTGTTATTTATTGTCCGTGAAAGTACACTTACCTGCTCTTTTGTCCGTTTTATCCTACGCGCTACCAAGTTAAAATTCTGGCCGTCGACGCATTCATTTATTGGTGCTGTATCCATAATTTTAGCACCAGAAGCATTCGGCGGCTCATGGATGGCTAGTTTGCCTGCGTTTGAGCTCGCGCAGCCTTTGTTGGTATTGCTGTTTGACTACCACTGGCACTTTTATTTTGATTGTTGGCCAGGAAACATTTCATTTGCCGCCACAATTCGTTTCGAATTGCTCGGCTTTCTTTTTTGAGTACCATAACTTTCTCCATCGCTGCTTCTTCTTACAGCGGCTCGTCGATGTCCAAAGCTTCTGGGGTTTTTATTTTTTTTCTTTTCCAACCCATATCAGTGTTATCCACTTGATTTTTTTGACACGCACTGTGTAATATGGTTATTGCCGCTGAATGTTTCAATGCAATTACGAGTAAGTTGGTCAAAAATGATTATGAACATCGACGGTATTACTGTTTACTACAGCACTACCAGTGACCTAACGGTACCACACTCAGGCAGAGTGTATTATCGAACACCCAAAAATTAAAAAACGGTACACGGCACTTCTTTATTGCGCACAACGATCACGACACGTCTACACTCCACGGCTGTCCGCAATCGAATGTAAGAATGATTAAAGACTAGTAAGCGTATGGTAAATTATATTTTCGAATAAGATATCAACTCCAGTAGTTTTTATTTGACATTTTTGAGGTATAGCACGAGAAAATAGTTGAAGTCTCAAAGCAATCAAGCTAAAGGGCTAACTCAAATTTGTTAAATAAGTTCCAATCTAATTTTTTTAAATGATTTATATGTATTCATTTTACTAATGTTCGAAGGACTATAGTATTAAAATCGATTTTGCCAAAAATTCATATTTCCATAAATATATATATTTATATATATATATATATATATATATATATATATATATATATATATATATATGTGTATATAAATATATAAATATATCTATATATATAAATATATATATATATATATATATATATATATATATATATATATCTATATATATAAATATATATATATATATATATATATATATAAATATATATATATATATATATATATATATATATATATATATATATAAATATATATATATATATATATATATATATATATAAATATATATATATATATATATATATATATATATATATATATATATATATATATATATATATATATATATATATATATCAGTGATGTCACCGCCGAAAGATATTTCTGAAGTAGATATGGAGGAAAATATGTAGTAAAAAAATCAGTGTCCTTGAAATTAAAGCCCTCACATACTGATAAAATCTGTTTGTTATCCCAAAAATAACAAAACTATCAGAAGATAAAACTAGCCCATCAGAACCGCTAGAAATACTAATGTTCGAAGAACAGTAGAGGATTTGTGCAGATTTTTAGTGTATTGTTATGTTATATACTGTCTTATATATTGTTGTTATATTGTTGTTATTGTCTTATATATTATATATTGTATGTATTCGTAGTATAATAATTATGGAAAAACGCAAGCTCACACAAATATAACCACGTTTATTTTCCCAAAGCCGCGTTAAACCAAGAATTAATACAAAACGTTGTCTCTTGTCAGCGTACAGATATCGACTGACTCCAAATCTTTTACTAGTACTTAATATTATTACAGAGTATATACAGGGTGCGCCACCAAAATCCGGACAAATTTAACAAAAAATTCATTACAAATATTTGTCATGTTTTTTTTTAATTTAATAAAAACCTTTTTACATGCTAATCGATATATCTATGGAGATAATAATTATTCGATATATCCTCCATTAGCTGCTACAACGGCCTCTAATCTTGGGCGAAAACGTTCGCATGCCCTCTGGAGTGTGGCACGGTCCATTTCGGTGCATGCTGCTTCAATAGCGACCATCAATGATGTCAAATTTGGATGACGAGACTTGTTAGTGATCCTTTCAATCACGCTCCACACGTAGTAGTCCAAGGGGTTCAGGTCTGGACTGTTAGGAGGCCAGAATTCCTTGGATCAAAACATGCTGACGTTGTCCGAGAGCCAGTTTTGGACCAAATGGCTCGTGTGGGCCGGCGCACCATCTTGCTGGAATACATATGGTCTTCCAGATGCAATGTCCTCCATCCAAGGTTTAACTATGTTCTTCAAAACTGTTAGGTACACCTCTTTGGTGACCGTTTCACCTTTTTGAAAAAAATGAGGTGGCATTTTATCACCTTCACTAGACACAACACTCAGCACATGAACACTCGCCGGAAATTTCGTTCTAGCAACAACAGGAACATCTTCTGGATCGTGGGCAAGCCAGCGATCATTTCTTCTATTGATTTTTGCATCCACAGTGAAAATTTTTTCGTCGGAGAAAAACCTGATCCGCCCCGCCGCTTCATTTTTTAAGGAACTGATAAGCAGCCTGGCGCGAGCCACTCGCTTGGTTCTGGCATCTCCAGACAGCATCTGCCTTATCTTAATCGTGTAGGAGTGGTACCGGAAATCTTCTTCGACTATTCTTCTCATTGTTGTATTACTCACACCGACTATTGATGATATTTTTCTTAGAGACTACCCTGGGTCCTCCGAGATAAGCTCTTGGGTTCTTTTTATGGCTTCTGGGGTTCTTGACGAACTTTTTTTTGAGTGGGTCTTCCTTGCAGGTGTTTCGGAACACTCTCCGTACTTTTCCTTATCAGTGTATTTGGATAAAACATCGTAGACAGTTGATTTTGGGTAACCGAAAAATCTAATTATCTCCGTTGCTGACCGTCCAGCGCGGTGGCCTTCGATGATTGCGGCTCTTCGAATAAACTCTGGGCTTGTTTCCGACATGGTGACAATTTTCGTACTGACATAATTAACTTTAGTCTACAAGGTATTCAGACACTGAAAGCGATATCTTTCTGAAGCGTATTATCGCGGGAATATTGAATGGTTTTTTGTCCGGATTTTGGTGGCGCACCCTGTATGTGTTCGTGAATATATTCTTAGTGCTACGTGTATCGCATAGTAAGTATGTGTATGAATTATTTTCCTTTGAACTTAAAATGCTACAGTTCGGCCATACTGAAAACTGTGAGTCCCCGCACAGGTCCAAGGTTTCAAATGATTTGGTTCAACAACTGCAGTAAACGGTTTTTGCGAATACTGGCATTCATTTAGGTCTGTAACTATATACCTGTCATTCGGAAGGATACGTTTCAAAAAGAAAGGACCTCTAAATTTAGGATGAAGTTTACAATTGATGCCTGGCTCTGTGGAACGATGTCGTAAGGCCACTAAGTCACCTTCTCTGTATTAGTGTACTGGTTTTTTGGTGCTTATTATACCGCTCTTCATTTTTGGCCTGAGTTAATTTAATGGATTTTATTATTTGATTTCATATATCCTCTAAATTTATTCTACATGAATTTAGCGTTTCTGTTAGTTCAGAGAGTACATCAACATCTTCTCCTCGCTGAAGTGTTCCGAACAAAGCAACGCTAGACAATTGCTTCGTAGACCTGTTTTCTGTATTGTTGAGAGAGAATTCGCATTTCTTCAGTAGCTGATCCCATTCTAACTGTTCATTTGTTAACTTCGCCAGCATAGGTCGCATCGTGCGGTTGTAACGTTCCACTTGACCATTTGCTCGTGGCGTTGCAGTAGCTTTTAGTATATGCTGTACATTGCAATCTCGCATTAGTTGCTTAAAATTCTTTGATGCGAAGACCGCACCTCTATCCGATATCAGTCGTCGTGGCCTGCTATACCAACCAAAATAGTTAGATCAATGTCGTATAGCTTCACCTGAGTTGTTAGTTTTGCACGGAAATAGCTTTATGAACTTTGTGAATGCATCGATGACTAACAAAATATATTTGTTTTTGCGCTTTGTTTCCTCCAAAGGACCGAAGTGATCGATGTGAGTTGTGTTGAATGGTAAATCACCTTTTTCTATGTTTTGCAACATTCCTTCCTGGATTCCATACTTAGGCGAACGAACTACACACTTCAAACAATTTTTAATATGGCTCTGCACTTTATTGGCCATATTTGGAATGAAATAAGATCTTTTAATTACACTGCATGTTTTATTTACGCCAAGATGTCCCATTTCATCATGATATTTGTACAAAATATCTTTCTCCATACCTTCCGGTACGTAAAAATTCGCTTGTAAAGTAGGTTGTTGTGTATTTCGAATTCTCCACTCCCATTTTTAGGAACACTTCGTTTAATTTCTTGTATTCGTGGATCTTCGTTCTGTTTCACTATAAGCGTTCTCGTAAAAGAGCAATCATTTATTAACAGGCACTCCTGATAATCATACATACGACTTAGAGCGTCAATGTGACGCATTTTCTCAGCTTTCCGATGTTCAATGCTAAAATCGTAATTTTGCAGCCACATAACCCATCTGGAGATTCTTGCATTAATGTCCTTCTTTTGCATTATTAGTGACAGAGAGTTACAATCAGTCATCACCTTAAATTTCAATCCGTATACGTAACGATGAAATCTTCTTATTGCGTTAACCACCGATAAGGTTTCCAGCTCGATGGAGTGATATTTTTGTTCACACGTCGTAGTGCGTGAGCTATAGAACATAACCAAATTCATGTTGCGATGCGTCGCAGTGCACTTCCGTTTCATAGGTTGGATTATAGATTTGTAGAACTGGTGGCTCACATAACAATTTCTTCAACTTCTGGAAACTGGATATTTCTTCAGTATTCATATTAAATTTTTCTTTCGTATGTTTTAAATCATTTAAGGGTTTTGCTATAAAACTGAAATTGGGTATCAATCGCTGGAAATAGCCACACAACCCTAAGAATCGTTGCAATTCATGAACATTTCGAGGAATCGGAAATGAAGATATGGCATTAACATGCTCTCTTTTGGGTTTGATTCCGTTAGCACCAATTTCGTAGCTCAAATATGTAATATCTTTCTGCAGAAATTTACATTTCGATAAATTCATCTCAAGTAGATTTTCGCTTAACAAATTAAATACTCGCTTCAACAGCTCTAAATGTCCTTCCACGTTATTAGTTGCGCATAATATATCGTTTATATACATGGTAAGAGACCTTTCATCTATAATATCTTTAAATACTTTCTGTACAAACCGTGAAAATATTGCCGGACCGTTTTTAAGGCCAAAAGGTAGCTTCTTGTACTCATATTGTCCTGAAGGTGAAATAAATGCAGTATATTTCCGTGATGCTTCATCAAGGTTGACATGATAAAATCCATCGCGCAGATCAATTATGCTGAAAACTTGTTTTTCTGTAAGACGATTTAAAAGTTCTTCTATTTGTGGCATTAGGAAACAATCCCGAATGGTGTGCTTGTTTAAATTACGATAATCTTTGCACATCCGTAAACGGCCATCTTTTTTCCTCACGAGGACTAAGCAACTTGCATACGGTGAATTACTTTCCCTAATTATACCCTTTTCATCAAATCGCGAATATTTTCATTAATTTGCAATTTTTCCGCATATGCAAACGACCGTAACGAATGCTTAAATGGTACTTGTTTGGTCAATTCGATGCTCATACTGCATTCGGTCTTCGGTTCGTCAGGTTTAGGTGTATTTTGAAATTCCTTATAAATAGAAAGAAAATTGAAACGGATAATAGGATGATAACTGATGATTAGAATCGTTTAGAGGAAATTGATTTTCACATTCACTTTCGTCGAAATCAATGTTTAAAATGGCATTCCAATCAGTATCGGATGAATCTAACTCAATTTGGCCATTTTCACCTACGCGTACACGCATTTCAGAGCTCCGGAGAAAATCTCTACCTAGAATGAGTGCGGAGCCCATAGTTTCATCAAACACGACATGTAGCAATAGTTTTACATTACGATTGTTAATTTGTATATTATGCCGGGTTTCCACCAGAGAGACAAAACAAAAAACACGGACAAAACATGTTTTTCTGAACAAAAACACGAATGTTTTGTAAAAACTGAACAGTTTCGCGAGTATTTTTGTCTCTGAAAACTGTTTTAGTAAACAAAACACCTTTTTTGTCCGTGTTTCTTGTTTTGTCTCTTTGGTGGAAACCCGGCATTACATTCAACATTACCTACTATCGTAGAAGGCGAACCATTAATATCTTTGTATCTATCTGTGTCACAATTAAATTTGAAAGCGCCACAAACGTCAGATACTTTTATAATACTTATAGGACAACCGGTGTCAACCATTGCTTCTGTACTAATAGTTCCTCCATTACCCAAAGTTAAACAACATGATGCCAAAACATTATCCTTACAAAACTCTTCGTTTACATTGTTGACGTCTTTTCTCGGACATCTTTTGCCTATGTGCCCTAATTTACCACAAAGATCGCATCGAAACTCTTTTGGCAGTTTGCTGCAGTCTATGGAAATGGAAATGTGAACTCATCAAAATGTCTAAATACTCGTGGTTGCCCGTTATTCCACACCCGAGCATACACTTTTTATTTCGTTTGCGTCGCGAGAAGACACTTTGTAAATCTTTAACACGCTGTATGAACTGCTCTGCGGACCACTGTGTACACAACGGATCATAATCTGGCAACATCTCAGCTATGTCACGTACCGAAAATGCTATCCTTGCTTGTCGCTCACTTAGTTGCGAGAGTCCACGTTCTCGTTCAAGCAATGTACGCTCGCGTTCGAGTAACTCACGTTCACGTCGTAACATGTCGTATTCTGATAAATTACCTGTTGTAATTTATCAGAATACGACAATAATTCCCAACGTTCGGCACTGATCGCGACTGTGGGGTTCTCGCGGCATTCGGTTGATTCGTAAGACGGCGAATCAGCTCGACCTTGTTTCCGGTAATCGGCAGCTCACGTTTACGTGACAATGCTTGGAGTTCGTTTTTCCTTAAATGCTCGTACATGATTTACTAGGACACGGCTGATCCCACTTCTGATAATTTGTAGTATAATAATTATGGAAAAACACAAGTTCACACAAATATAACCAAGTTTATTTTCCCAAAGCTGCGTTAAACCAATATCTAATACAAAACGTTGTCTCTTGTCAGCGTACGCATATCGACTGAATCCAAATCTATTACTAGTACTTAATATTATTACAGAGTATACATATATGTGTTCGTGTATATCTTCTTAGTGCTACGTGTATCGCATAGTAAGTATGTGTTTGAATTATTTTCCTTTGAACTCAAGATGCTACATATTGTCATATATATTGTTATATATTGTATACTCGCGATGTGAATACTTAATGCAAGCATTTATTGGTACGAAAATAACAAAAACACCTCGTGCTAACAGTCATTTGCTAGCACCAAAGCTAAAAATGAGTCACATCTGCCTCACGTTGAATTCAACCTGCTCTGGGAATTTCATATTGATCCGATCACTGCATTGGAAGTTATAGGGATACAAAAAAATTTAGGGTTACTATTCGCAAGAGCTTTCGAACTTTCTAGATCTTTGTATTTGGTGTGTATTTTCACTTCAATACCACTACGATTTGAAAACTTTATGATAAAATTACTTACTGAAGCTATGTCAAAGAAATACAAAAACCATCATAGCTGGATTAATTAACAAATTAGATTTCTATTGAATATTGCCTACAATAATTTGAATTTGCCATATGAATTTCGTTATGATATCATGACTGTACTGGAAGCTATAGGGCAAAGAGCTTTATTTTCCTCAACGAATTTTAAAAATTTAAGGCACAAAAATTATCATAGCTGGCAGCTCCAACCGAATTTTTCGACCAAATTTCTACCAAACGTGGTTTAAAGTAAGGTTCAGCTACTGTGAGAATTTCGTCAAAAATCGAACGATTGAATCTAAATCGATAGGGCTAAAAACAGCTATCTGTTTTAGTGATTTTTCAAGATGGCACCACTGGCTCCGAATCGCCCGCATTTCAAAATCACTTCTATCAGATCGGGTCCTATTTGAGGCCAAGACATTCTGTAAACTTAAATCAATTCTGCTTATTGGATCGTGAGTTTCCATGAACAGAAGTTTTTGATGCTAAAAATATAAGTAAATTGGGCAATGGTTACCAGGCGTGCCCGGTATAACGTATCAAATTTTTTACTTTGGCTATGCAAACAAAGAATAAAATTTACATATGAGTGGCTTCTTTTTGAAGAAGCGGCATTTTTTCAGGAGAGTCCATGATTTGGAGGTTTTCACTTTCAGTACCTGCCCTAGCTACAGGGTTGCCAAAACGCTCATTAAAAGCAACATAAACTTACAACTAAATAATACCAATATGCTCTAAAAATTTCGTAATGATTAAATAGCTCTGTCAAAAGTGATCGCAATTTAAAAATTTTCAAATTTTCCCGTTCTCTTTTTAGGCACCTAGCGCACACATGGGGTTAAAAAATTCCAAAATACTATCCGATTCACATTAAATATACGTTCGGAATTCATTCCATTACCTTAATTTTTGCAAAAATTATTTGCGGACGGAATAAAAGGTACACTAAAAATATCACTAAAATGGTCGCCGGTGCCAAAGGGTTAAAGATAATTGAATTTTGAACCTATTCTGCATATACACCAATGTATCTTGAAAGTTTCAGCTCAATCAAATGGCGGTTCCCGAGATTATCTCACTGAAATTTTTTGATGATATATATATATATATATATATATATATATATATATATATATATATATATATATATATATATATATATATATATATATATATATATATATATATATATATATCAGGCACGGATTCAGGACTTCGTCTTAGGAGGGGTTTTTTTCCACTTCGAAGTGTATATATATCTTTCCTTAGTTTGGAGACTCTATTCGATAGTTTTTGTTTCGGAGTTGGCACAGCGGTTGCCGTCGTTAGTAGCATTTGAATAGCATATATCATTAATGAGTTGTACGTAGGGTTGCCAACTCTCCCGGAATTCCGGGATTCTCCCGGAAAAATACAGTTCACTTAAAAAATCTCCCGGCTCCCGGAATGCAGTTAATTTCTCCCGGAAATTTAACAAAAATTGCTTTCACGGAATTTTCATACTTTTATTTATATTTTATGCTAGCTTTTATATGCTTGTAAATAATCCAATATTAATGATTAAAAATCGTAAATTGCACTAGATTTGTACAGTTGATTAAATAAAAGATCTGAGTGGTTCTCTATATGAGCCAATAAATGAGGATAAATTGTACGACGATTACTGTATGCTGGGAGAAGTGCATAACCTTGTCGCAAGTAAAACAAAGAGGGAAGATTTGCGTTGGAAAAATGTAAAGAAGAATCGGGCAAATAAAAAAACTTGTTACATTCGCTCTATCGATCCCTATCGAAAATGTTGACGCTGATCGTGTTTTCAGCGTAGTAAACGAACTGTGGTCAGTAGATATATAATACCAGTTATGGCGCACTTAAGAAAAGCAAAAGGGGTGCAAATAAGAGGAGCAATAAGGACATGGTGCCTTCGATTATCGGCCCGCGCATGACGTAAGCGATGATCTTTGAACTATTAAACAGCTCAACTGGGCTTTTAGCTTAACAGGGTTGTTAATCAGTTCAACTAATTTATCAGCTCTACTGGGCTGTTCATCAGTTCGAGATCATCGCTTATGTCATGGGTGCGATGCGCGTGTCGATAATGGCAGGAACCATGTTCTTATTGCTCCTCTTTGCTCCTCTTTTGCTCCTCTTAAGTGCGTCAGAGCTGTTATTATATATCTACTGTGGTGAAAAAATCGTAATCGGCTTAAGGGGTTACATGGGTTTCAGAGAAAAAAAAACGCCATTTTTAAATGTTTCAAAAATAAAAAATAATGTATTAAATTATTATAAATTATTCTTAACAACTAAAGTAACTCTTGAACTATATGTAAAAAAAATTTTAGACAAAAATATTGATAATACGCCCTCTGGCAGTTATTTTACGAGAAGGCTCAAAAAATGCGGTGCCAACGATATCTTGAGCT
>OX376373.1:132406870-132476357 GCA_947369275.1 Nemotelus nigrinus | reverse complement strand
ATATATATATATATATATATATATATATATATATATATATATATATATTTATATATTTATATATATATATATATATATATATATATATATATATATATATATATATATATATATATAAATATATATATATATATATATATATATATATATATATATATATATATATATATATATATATATATATATATATATATACAATATTGTATATATATATATATATTGTTCGATATTAGTTCAAATAAAAATTCAACTTTTATAATCAACTCACACTACTTTATTTCAATCTATTCAATTTAACTAATTTAAAACTAAACAAAACATTCTTAACAATATAAGTCAGCTGATTTTATGCCTGGTTGCGCGACGTCAAAACTGACAATCGATCCGTCGACTGTCATCCAGGTAAGTTAATTGAATATTTGTTTATGCCTTTTATTAATTTCTTTCATTTCAGATTCAGATCACACATACTCCGCCCGCTGGTCCAACTGGATCAGTATTAACATCTGTAAAAATAAAGTTGAGTATGCTTTCGTCAATATTGAGTTACCGATTATCAGGTCTATTGTCGTTGCTCCATTTGCATGTATGGTTGGCTTATCGAAATGGACTCCCAAACACCAGATGCTGCCTTCGAATTGACAGAGTAAAGATGTTGATGTAACCTGTGGCATTGCCTCCATACAGGCACATAACACTCGCCAACAGAGGGGTTATTTTGAACTTGGCGCCCCGACTCGCCAACTCGAACAAGGGTTTACTGAGAAACCATTAGCATTGTTTTTTTTTTATTTGTGTGGTATGTACTTTGGATAGGATTGGATAGTGACAGGAAGGAAAGGGTAAAGTGCTGTATTGTCTGGCATCGTAGTTCATTTTTGTATTCGATTCATTTCTATTTCTGTCTATGGTTTTGTTTGTAGCTTCATTTCTTTTATTAAAATATGTGTATATTATAGGTTTGGTTATTGCGTAGGAAGCAGAACAATTTTTTTTATTGCACGTTTGTAGTAGTTACCTTTTGAAAATAACGTGAACACTCGTGTTATCATATCTTTTCCAGTATGAACGTTAGTGATCCTTGCGAGAGGCCATTTACTAGGATGTATGTTCTCTTCAAAACAAATTTCAAAACAAACATAAATCTCCTATTTTAGGCTGGATTTCTTGTTTGAGCCATTTAGGCCTTTGTTGCAATCTTGCAAGATATTCATTTGTCCAGCGTTTCCAAAATGTTTGCATTAGTCTTTGGCAAAACTGCCATCTGTCTAGCCGTGATAGGTTTATTTCAGACAGATCGTCTTCTACTGGCATAATTAGAGCATTTCCGATCAAAAAATGAGCTGGAGTCAATACTTTGGTGTCCATAGGGTCATCTGTGAGAGGGCACAAAGGTCGCGAGTTTAGGCAGGCTTCGATTTGGACTAAAGTTGTTGAAAATTCTTCGTAAGTTAGAGTGGCATGTCGTAATATACGGCGTAAATGTAGTTTGATCGACTTCACACCAGCTTCCCATAAACCTCCAAAATGTGGTGATGCTGGTGGGTTGAAATGCCATGTTATTTCAAGACCACTTTGGGATCCTACAGCTTCTCGATTTCTTGTCGCTATTTTTCTCAATTCTGATTCAGCTCCTACAAAATTCGTGCCACAATCGCTGTAAATGTGCTGACATAGACCTCGTCTTCCAATGAAACGTTTGAGTGCGGCGAGGAATGTGGTTGTTGTGAGATCATTGACGAGCTCGATGTGTATTGCCTTCACCGCCAAGCGGATGAAAATAGCAATGTATCCCTTATGGGTTTTACTTCCGCGTCCATTCCTATCTTTGATTGTAACTGGCCCGCAGTAATCCACTCCAGTATGGGTGAATGGACGTGAAACTGTGACTCTCGGCTTCGGTAAATTTCCCATTAATTGTGATGATATTTTGGCTTTGGTTCGAAAGCAAATTATACATTTATGATTAGTATGTTGAATAACATTTCTTGCATCCAAAACCCAATAGTTTCGTCTCAGTGTAGCGAGCATCAATTGCGTTTCTCCATGTAACGTGATGTTGTGTATATGTCGTACTAGCAGTTCAGTAAATTTCCCTGCTTTCGGAATGATGATCGGATGTCTTTGTGAGAAGGTTAAATCTGCGTTTTCCAGACGCCCTCCGATTCGCAGAATCCCGTCCCCGTCAAGAAATGGAACAAGATTCATTAACTGACTTCTTTTCGATAATTGTTCGCCCTTTCGTAATTTGTTAATATCTTCTTTAAAAGCCTTTTGTTGGACGTTTATAATCCAAAATTTTCGAGATTGTTGTAATTCTTCCGTCGTTTAGCATCCTTTAGCAGCTGTCTTTTTTCTGGATAACTTGAAGAATCGATAGCAGTACGCGGTGACTCGAATCAATCGACTAAATGAGGAAAATCTATTTATTATATCGTTTGTATCCGAAGATAAATCCAGGCAGAAGTGAACATTCAAATATTTCCGTTTTTCCAAATTAGTAATTTCTACAGTTTTCATTTTAGGCCAATGTTCAGGGTTTTGCTGCAACCAAGATGGGCCTGTCCACCACAAAGACTTATTGTTGATTGTGTCGTTGTCATCCAAACCAAGAGTTGCTAAATCAGCAGGATTTTCTTTCGAGGGCCCGTGACGCCAAGGTGTATTCCCGCTAGTATTGTAAATTTCAGTAACACGATTGGCTACAAAAACTGACCATCGCGGCGGATGTCCCTTAATCTAAGAGAGGACAATTTCCGAGTCGGTCCATAGCCATGTTTGTACATGTTGGAAATTTAAAGTTTCCTTTATTTGATGTACTAATTTGGAAAGTAACACAGCGCCACATAGACGTGAGTTCGTTCAACATTTCTGCTGACTATGTACACAGCAGCCGCATAAGCTTCCTTTGACGCGTCACTAAATCCATGGATTTCAAATTGAGATGGTGACGAGTTTCTAATATATCGCAGTATTTTAATTTCACTTATCATCTTTAAATTATTTTTAAATCTTAACCATTGCTGTATAATTTCATCAGGGACAGGTTCATCCCAGGTGAGCCCCTGAAGCCATAAAGTTTGGAGAAGGACTTTCGCTTTGATAATAATTGGAGCAAGCCATCCCATTGGGTCGAATAGTTGAGCGATTTCTGAAAGCAGTTGTCTCTTTGAATAAGGTAAATTTAAACCTTTCAATTGCAGACGAAAACTAAAATAATCATTCATAGGATACCACACAATTCCTAAGGATTTGAATCCTTGGTCTAAATTCATTTCAAAACAGTTCTTCATTTCAATATCTTCTTTGGGAATTCCTTGCAAGATCCGTTGGTCATTCGCAATCCATTTTCTCAGCATAAAACCACCAGATTTTAAGGCAGCAGAAATCGCATGACGTTTGTCGATAGTTTCTTGTAATTCTTGGCCCCCTGAGAGTAAATCGTCGACATACAAATCATTCTTGATAGCAGTAAATGCCGTAGGATAATTATTCATCTCATCTTCTGCTAATTTGTGCAGAGTCCGTATAGCGAGAAAAGGTGCGCACGTCGTGCCAAATGTTACCGTGGTTAGGCGATAGTGATCAAGTGCGTCATTGGGATTCGATCTCCATACTATTCGTTGATAGTCAACGTCGTCGCGGTGCACCTTAATTTGGTGATACATTCTCGCTATATCGGCCATGAAAGCATACTGGAATAACCTCCACCTCATGACAACCGAAATAATTTGATTCTGAATGGATGGTCCAGTCAACAATATATCATTTAGTGATAATCCTTTGTTCGTTTTCCGAGATGCATCGAATACGACTCGCAATTTTGTCGTACTACTTTCTTTGAAGACTGCATGGTGAGGCAAATAATAATAATTCATTCTATTATCTTCAGTGGTTTCATTATAAGTCGTAGGTTCTTTTACTAATTGCATATGATTAGAGTCGATGTATTCTTGAATGCATTTTCGATACTCTAGTTTCAGGTCGGGTTGCTTTTCGAAACGTTTTTCTAACGCTTTCAAACTGAGTATTGCTGCGTTTTTCGATTCTCCGAGATTAATTTTACTAGCTTCATCTTTAAATGGTAGTCGCACCGTATACCTTCCATCATTATTCCTCGTAACATTTTTCACAAAGTGGTTTTCGCAAAATTCCTCTTCTTTGGTTAAAACCCTTTTGGGTTGAAGTTCCTCAAGCTCCCAAAACCTTTTGAGCTGATCACTAATATTCATGTCATCTGTAACTTCAACTTTGAAACTTTGATAGCCCTTTTTTGAATTTGTTTGGTGAATGCCACCAGAAATAATCCAGCCTAGCCTAGAGTTTTGAAGTATTGGACCAATATTAAGTTTCTGCATATCGCCAAGTATCACCTTTGCATAGACATCAGCACCGAGTAGTAGATCGATTTTACCAGGTTTGTCGAAGCTTGGATCTGCTAATGTTAAATTTCCTAATTTCGTCCACACTGCTCGTGTAATGTTTCGTGGTGGCAAAAGATTCGTTATCTTTTCTAAAATTAAAGCATCTAATTCGATCGTATCGTGTTGTGGTATTATTAAATTTACTCGAACAACCCCTTTAATTTTTGTAGCAGCGTTCGAACCGATTCCTGTGACATTAACTTTCGAAGATTCTCCTCTTAATTTCAATAGTTGCACTGCAGATTCTGAGATAAACGACGCTTGTGAGCCCTGGTCAAGTAATGCTCGAAGTGGGATGTGACCAGTAGGTGACTCGATGGTAACTAATGCCGTAGCCAATAAAACTTCTTTGCTGGCGGTAACGTTTAGTGAATTAATATAAGGACCAGCATTCGATGGACCCGGTTGCTGCCTCAATTCAGGACCCGTTGGTAATGCTGTGTCAACATTTTCTCGATGTAACAGTGTATGATGCATGCCCTTGCATTTAAAGCATCGTGACGTACTTGGACAACTGCTCATCATATGGCCCTTTTTTAAACAATTGATGCAAAGGCCATTGCGTTTTACTAATTGCAGCCTTGTACCGTGGTTGGCTCTCGAAAACTGGATACAATGCTGAATACCATGTTTTTCCTTGCAGATGGTGCACGACTGTTGTACGTCACTGTGATACGATTGTATATTACCGGTGTGAGACGCTGTAATCCTCCTTTGTGAACTTCCTCTAATATGAGTCACTCCAAAAGCCTCCAAGGCGCGAAATCGATTTTGCAAAAAGGCTTTCAACTCAATGAAAGTCGGCAACTCTCCAGTAGCCGCTTGCTGCTGCTCCCATAATTGTCTCGTCTCCGAAGGTAAACGTTGTGTTGTCATGTATACAACTACTGCTTGCCACATGTCTTTAATGTTCATGTTCTCCCACACTTGCACTGCCTGGACCGTTCTATCTAATAACAATTTGATTGATGCCGCTGACTCATTTGCGACCCCTAAACTAAATAATCGTTTCAATTGTGTGTTCATTAACGTTGCTTTATTGTCGTAACGTTCAACCAAAACCTTCCATGCCACTTGATAATTCGTATCTGTTATCTGGAATTGTTTTAACAGACTTTCTGCTTCACCCGAAAGACTACTTTTTAAGTAATGAAGCTTTTCAACATTACTTAATGAAGCTTTTTCGTGGATTAAACTCTTAAAGAGATCTCGAAATGAGATCCACGATTCGTAATCTCCCGAAAATTTTGGCAATGATATTCTTGGAAGTTTGATTTCATTTTCTTCCGAACTCTTTGGCCGATTGGTAATTTCGGAACAATCTGTATTCGAGACCCTTTGTACCTCAATCAAAGACTCTTTGAGTTCCGAATATAATGATACATATAGTTCTTCAAACAAATTATATTTTCCGTCATTAAAATATGGATTACTTAGTTCAGACTCACTGCCGGTCAGTGAGTCGAGAATTGATTCATGAGTTTTCTCAAACGCTTTTTACGTTACGTTATTATACGTTTTCTGATGAACTGATTTTCTGTTCAATTTTCTAAATATACTACTTTCGAGTTTAAAGTAGCAATTTGATCAGCACTAGTAAATTCAAATTTGATGGACAAATACGAAAAGGAAATATATTGGAAATCAACATGCAATATAATGTAGGATAAAATATTATAATGCAATGTAGGATAATGATTTCTACATACCACACTATATGTGCATATCACTACCAGCAAACAGTGATTTTGCACGCCACTAATCCCGAAAAATATTCAGCCACAAATGTTCACTACTTTAAACGTATTTCAAAAGTTCAATAATTTCAAGAGTTCAATCAATTTTTTAAAAATTCGAAAATTTCAATTTCTTTTTTCACCAATTCACTTAACTATGAACGCGATGAATCCGGTTCGAAGGACCAAAATTATGTTCGATATTAGTTTAAATAAAAATTCAACTTTTAAAATCAACTCACACTACTTTATTTCAATCTATTCAATTTAACTTATTTAAAACTAATTCAAATTCAAAACTATTCAAATTCAAAAGCTAATTCAATTCTATGATTCAAACTGTTCGACCGATTCAAAAAGCAACTCGACATCAACTGTACCGTGACAATGGGCTCGAAAAATTTCTAAGTGAAAATTCCGGTAAATTTAACATTGTAACATTTCCAATAAAGCTACATTTATATTGTTGAAAAATTGTTTTCCAGTATTCTACAATTTAAGAAACATTCTTAACATTATAAGTCAGCTGATTTTATGCCTGGTTGCGCGACGTCAAAACTGACAATCGATCCGTCGACTGTCATCCAGGTAAGTTAATTGAATATTTGTTTATGCCTTTTATTAATTTCTTTCATTTCAGATTCAGGTCACACATATATATTTATATGTATATATATATATATATATATATATATATATATATATATATATATATATATATATATATATATATATATATATATATATATATATATATATATATATATATATATATATATATATATATATATATATATATATATATATATATATATATATATATATATATAAACATATATATATATATATATATATATATATATATATATATATATATATATATATATATATATATATATATATATACATATATAAAATCCACATCCAATTAAGCGGAAATTTTCAGGAGACATTATTGGCTATGCAAATAGGTCCAGGTCTCACCAAATATTAATTTTCTGTTACCTTTTGGCGTCGTCAGCCATTTTAGTGAAATTTTAATTGAGCCTATTATTGTATTAAAATGTTTTTTTTTTATTTTTCAAAAAAACTAAGTTTTTTGATTGAATTTCGAACGTGTTTTCAATAAAGATTTCATAGGATTTTGAAAATTTTTAAACCCTGTGTGTGCGCTAGGTGCGTAAAATGAGATCGGGAATATTAAAATGTTTTTTGTTTGCGATAACTTTTGATACAGCTGTTAGATTATTATAAAACTTACAGAAAATGTTGTTATTGAATTGTATACTGGTGTTGTTTTGTATGAATGTGTTGGCAGCCCTCTAGCTATGGCAGGCACTGAAAGTGAAAACTTTCAGGCTAACGACTCTCCTGGAAAATTTTCGCTATTAAATAAAACTGCTCATATACAAGTTTTATGCTTTGTCTACACTGTCGAAGTAAAACTTTTGAAATTCCATATCGGACAAGAACGGTAACCCTTCAAAAATTTACCTATATTTTAAGCATCAAAAGCTTCTGAACACTGGAACTCACGACTCGATAGTCAGATACAGTGGAAATTCACAAGATGTATTGGTCTTAAGTAGAACCAGATCTGAAATGTGGGCAATTCTGTGGCAGTGGTACCATCTTGAAAAATCACTAAGACAAATAGCTGCTTCTTTCCCTGTAAATTTTGATTCGGTCACCAGATTTGGACGAAATTCACACAGTAGCTGAATATTTTTTTAAGCTTCGTTTGGTAAAAATCTGGTTGAAAAATTAGGTTGGAGCTGCCAGCTATATTAGTTTTGTTGTCTTAAATTTTGAAAATTCGCTCAGGAAAATAGAGCTATTTGCCCTTTAGCTTCCAGTGCAGTCATGGAATCATAACGAAATTCATATGACAACCATAAAGAAATTCATATGACAATATTCAGATGAAATTTAATTCGAACAACAATGATAGGGCTGCCAGCTATGATTGTTTTTTATTTTTTTTTTATTTTATCGTAGTGATCTTGTAGTGAAAATAAACAGCAAATATTTAGATTTGAAGATTTTGAAAGCTTTTGCGAATGATAACCCTAAATTTGTTTGTATCCCTATAACTTCCAACGCATTCATCGGATCAATACGAAATTTGCAGAGTAGGTTGGCTTCAACGTGAGGCAGATCTAGAATTTTTTGGCTTTGGTGCTAGGAAAAGGTTGCCAGCACGAGGCGTTTTTGTTATTTTCGTAATAATAAATGCTTACATTAAGTATTCACATTACAAACATTGCAATGAAAATAAGTAAAAAATGTTTACATTTTCTAAGTTCTGGATATTTTTCGGATTGCAGCCCCAAACACTTCTCTATCGCTGGAACTTTCCATGAAATCATCGAAACTAACTTGGCATAGGGTTTTATATTACTTAGGGTGTATTGGTCTCAAGTAGGAGAACTAGCTAGTGGTAGTGGTCTTGAGCAACTAGTGGTAGAATATACACTCAAAATCTGCACAAATCCTCTACTGTTCTTCGAACATTAGTGTTTCTAGCGGCTCTGATACGCTAGGGGTTTTTTAGCTCTCATTTTCATGCTCAAGGTCATTATTTTACTCGACTGATTAGCAACATGAGTATTGGTCTTCAACAACACCATCGCAATGTTAATTATGTGGGTTAGGAAAATCTTTTTGCCAAGTGTGTTTGATGTGTTTTTCGAAACAAATTTCTATTATTGTATTACTTTGTCCAAATGCTTGCTAGAGTTATAAACATGATTCGATTTTTTAAAACCATTCTATTAGTATAAACATTTTTTGATTCTGGAGCACCACAACACTCACACTCACAAAATACACTTTCAGCAGAATCTTGAAGCTGTTAATTTTGAATATCAAGAAGTCGCTTGAAAACGATTTTGATTTAGTAAAATTGATTCTCAAGCTTCAAATTTTGCGTATTTGAACCTTATTCTGAATTTAGTAAGAAGTATTTAATCTGAAATTGAGCGTCAAATCCACTTTTAGGTAGATTGAGTTCCCAAAATTTTGCTCCTTAGCTTTGAAGTTATAATGAAATTCGGTTAAAAGCTGAAAAATATTTTTTTCAGAAAAAAAAATGAAATGTATTTTAGAATCTTTTTCTATGGATATCTGGCAAAGTTATTTCTCCATATTTTTCAAAGAGATAGAAATTTCCAAACATAATAGGAGTAATTTTTTTCTGTGCCTCTTATTGTGCGTCCTCTGCGTTATGTCCTATATGATGTTCAAGCTTCTAATGGACCTAGATGTGTTCCTTGACGCGACATTTGTTATGTCCCTAGTGGCGGAAAGAGTAGAGTAAAGGATCTCTAATCTTCGTCTCGCTAGTGCGAGACTGTGTGTAAGAGGGTGTTCTACACAATTTGTCGTTTCTCTTACCTATTATGTCGAGATAATTTTTGCAAGGAAGCCGGCCTGTGAATGCTTCGCATAGTAGAGAGCCATTGCTTATTTTTCTTCCATACCCTCAAGATGAAACTGCTAGCTTTCAATCTTTTTCTCGCTCCATGTTTTAATTTCCTCGTCAGCATCCGGCTTTGTAGAGCTCCAGTACGGAGAAGGACCTGTGAGGTATTCTTGCTCTTTCTTTAGCTTTGATATAAGGTTTCTCATTTCCTTGATGCCCCTCATGGCCGGAGATATAGATTAACTTGAAGCTGTTCTGTACCCCTATTTCATTTAGGGCCTCTCTCTCTCCTCTAAGACTATAGCTGAATTAATGTGATTGCGATTGATAGCCTTGATAGAATTCTGAAACTTTAAGTATTCCTTAACTATATTATATGTGAAGCTCTAAGTATGGCAGATAGTTCTGCTTGGTAGCTGGTGGCTTCCTTTGGGAGAGAGAAATGCATTTTGCCCTTGGGACCTACGATTCCTGCTCCTACTCCTTAATCCATCTTCGAACCATTCGTATATTACATTTGCGGTTGTTTGTAATAGGGTGGTGGACCATCCTCTCATTTGTTCCCAGATGTAATCGTGACTCACTTCAATTTTGGTAGTACTATTTTATGTACTATCGTACTATCGATTCTGTTCAACTGTATTTTGATAGATCCATAGCTAGCACCTGCAGTAATTTTTGACAGGTCTGTTAGTCACAGCAATGATTTCAGTTTCGTTGCTTCTTTTTTAATTTGATTGCCTAACGCGAAACAGCTGAACATCATGAAAATCCTAATTGTAAAGGTATTTTATATCAATTTTTTATTTATATCAATTTTTTTTTGCATAGTTTTAACTATTTTTTTTAAATCATTTGGATTAGTAATTAGTGTCAAATTATCCGAAAGTCTGCCATTGCTACAATATCTTACCCTTTTGTTTGTTTTCAATTCACTGTTTTTATCATTAACTATCATTAAAATCGCAAAAGATAAAAACCAGAATAGTCCAAATTACAAACCCAGCTTTCATATCTTATTCGATTGATCAGACCGATACCATAATTTATATGGCTTTCGAGTGGCATGCCATTCAACAAAACTGATTGAACCGTCGACAAAGATTATAATCTTTGTCACTCATAATCACTCATTTATTTTTTCAAAGAAGCGTTTTCGAGATATTCGTAAAAAACTTTTTTTTCGGTTTTTTCTTTAGTTATGTCCAAATATCTCGAGAACGATTGATCTTGCCAATATCAAAAGTATACTGATTAAAAAGTACGTGTTTTTCCTTTACGACGATTTCAATTTTTTGATAATTGGAGTAATATTGTTCAAGTTTCAGGCGGTTAAAGTTTAAAAAAATGTGGTTTTTCTAGCTTTTTTGAAAATTGCACATGTTTATTTGTTCTATTAAGTTACATAAAATTGTTTTAGACATATAATATCATTTGCAAGTAACAGATAATGTAATTGCAAAAATATAAAGCCTACACTTGCCCAAATCAGACAAAAAGTGCAGTAGATATGACTCATTATGTAAAAGAATAAAAGTTCTCGCGTTGACGCCACATATAAGTCTATGCAGAGCGGCAGAAAATCAGTTTTGTAGCACCAGCTACTTTACTTCCACCAAAATGTGTAAGCACTCAATAGATAAGTTTTGTTTTGTTTGCAGGTCGTTCATTTTCAACAAAAATTGTCGCAAAAAAATAACTCAAAACATTTTAGTTGCTTATGAGCATTATTTTGGATTTCGAGCAATCAATACTCAAAAACTGTGGACACCAAACTCAGTCTGTGGCACGTGTTTTGCACGATTGAACGAATTTGGAAAAGGCAGAAAGAAGTATTTGTCGTTTGGAAAGCCAGTTGAGTGGAGAAATTCAATAGATCATGTCACCGACTGCTACTTCTGCTTAACAAAAATTCGAGGAGGAAAATTTCACAAGGCTATCTATCCCAACGTAATATCAGTGACAAAAACCGCACCACATTCTTTTTATTACCCAAAACGAGAGCCACCAGCGCCAAAAACAACAAGAAGTAGTCCAGAAGAAATCGAAGATTCGGAATCAAGTGCCAGCAGTGATACGAAAACAGGTAGTAAAAAACTGAAGCTGATGAACCAAATGGCCTTAAATGACCTATGCCGTGATCTCAACTTACCGAAAAACAAATCTGAATTGCTCGCTTCACGTTTACAAGAACACGGATTTCTAGAAT
The DNA here is from genome assembly GCA_947369275.1 of Nemotelus nigrinus. Lineage (NCBI taxonomy): Eukaryota > Metazoa > Arthropoda > Insecta > Diptera > Stratiomyidae > Nemotelus > Nemotelus nigrinus. The sequence continues at coordinate 132,464,564 of OX376373.1, read as the reverse complement.
AAAAGACAAATGTCACGTATTATCGAAATCGCAGCAAGAAATTTGAGCAGTACTTTTCGAAGACAAAAAATTTTTGCTACTGCAACAATACAAACGAGTTGTTTGCCGCATTAGGTGAAAATCATGAACCAAATGAGTGGCGCCTATTCATTGACGGCAGCAAATACAGTGTAAAAGCTGTTTTACTCCATAAAGGTAACAAGAAACCATCGATTCCGATTGGCCATTCCACAAATGTCAAAGAAACCTACGAGATAATGAAAGAGCTTCTTGAACTGCTGAACTACAATTCGTACAAGTGGAAGATATGCTGTGACTTGAAAGTTGTAGCTATACTCATGGGTTTGCAGGGTGGCTATACGAAATACAGCTGCTTTTTGTGTCTCTGGGATAGTATAGCAGATAAAAAACATTTTTCCCAACACGATTCGCCACAGCGTGAAGATCACGTCGTAGGAAAGAGCAACGTTCTAAAAGAGGCACTCGTTGACAAAGAAAGCGTTATTTTTCCTCCATTACATATAAAGCTAGGGCTTATGAAAAATTTTGCGAAAGCGTTAGCAAAAGATCTACAAAACAAAGGCCTGGCTTACTTAAAGACGAAGTTTCCGAAAATTTCAATGGAAAAGATTAAAGCGGGTATATTCGTCGGTCCACAGATCAAGAAATTGTTCAATGACACAGAGTTTATAAAATGCTTGAACAAGGCAGAGGCAAAAGCTTGGAATGATTTTCAAGAAATAGTTAATGGTTTTTTGGGAAACAACAGGAGCCCTAACGATTGTCAATTAATCCGAAACATGATGAAAAGTTTCCATGCCATTGGTGAGTAAAGTGTTGAAGAATTTCGAAATCTGTAAGTTCTACTGTTATAATAAAAAAAAAACAATTTTATCGGTTACAGGTGCCCGCATGTCTCTTAAAATGCACTTTCTCAACAGCCATTTGGACTTTTTCCCTCCAAATTTGGGAGCTGAAAGCGACGAACAAGGCGAAAGATTTCACGAGGACATTGCTAATATCGAAAAGTGGTATCAAGGCTTTTGGGATCAGGGCATGATGAGTGACTATTGCTGGTTGCAACTTCGAAAAGATAAGTCACCGCATAAACGTAGGAGTTTGAGTAACAAACCATATTTCAGTCCAAGAGTTTGATTATGTAAATAGCTGACACTGTGCCTTTATCAACAATAAGTCATATCTACTGCATTTTTTGTCCGATTTATAATATATATAATTATAATATATGTCTAAAACAATTTAATGTAACTTAATAGAACAAATAAACATGTGCAATTTTCAAAAAAGCTCGAAAAACAGCATTTTTTTCAACTTTAAACGCCTGAAACTTGAACAATATTACTCCAATTATCAAAAAATTACAATATTAATATAACTAAAAAAAACCGAAAAACACGTTTTTTACGAATATCTCGAAAACGCTTCTTTGAACAAATAAATGAGTGTCATTTTCGTTTTCAGCGACCTCGAATTAGGCTAAAAAAACTTTTTTTCACGAGGTACACGCAGTTAAGCAAAATTTCGTAAACTAGTGTTATTTTTTAATCGCATCAAGCAATCACAAATTCTTTTATTGATCTTTTAATAATATGCATCATTGATATTTTTATGTATGCACCAAATAAAAGTAGTTCAAGCATAAGATTTTGGACGTTTTGCGTTTGTAATTACGATGACTTTGTTTTACGTGAATCTGGCACCGTGTGAATTATGGTGTTCACTGATTTTCGAAGAAAATTAGTATTAGACTCATTTCGGCGAAAAGTCATGTTTCTTTACACCCACACACACACACACACACACACACACACACACACACACACACACACACACACACACACACACACACACACACACACACACACACACACACACACACACACACACACACACACACACACACACACACACACACACACACACACATATATATATATATATATATATATATATATATATATATATATATATATATATATATATATATATATATATATATATATATATATATATATATATATATATATATATATATATATATATATATTTATATATACATATATATATATATATATATATATATAGGGGAAGGTGGGGCAAGACGAGGAGCGGGGCAAATCCAGCGGAGATCGTGTGAAATAAGTCGGTAAAGTGCCTGAGTTTAATTTTTGCCTGAACCAGCTGAGTTAGTCAGTTTTCAAAAAAGTTGTGACAAGGTGTGTTGTTCTGAAGCGTCTGGTGGAACTTTTTTCGGATTTTTATTTGCAAGTAAGTACTAGAAAGCTAAATACTATGCATGAACGCGTTTTACTATGTTAAAGTACACCTCACTACGAACAAATAAAGCTCTCATTCACGAACGTATCATTAATTGTCAGCGTTTAATACAATGTTAATGAAATATATAGCTTGGGGGCAGAACGGGGAGGGGCAAAACGGGGAGGTTTTATGATTTGGTTTCTCAGTGAAAAAATACTACAGATATTCATCTTTTTTTCACAGAATGGTAAGAAATTACAAAAGAAAAACTGAGAGATGCAGTTGGTCAACACAAGACATGCAGGCCGCGATTTTGAGCGTTGTCTCTGGGTTATGTGGCACACCAACCGCTGCTGCTGCTCATGGCGTCCCGCAAACCACATTAGAACGCCACGTGAAAAAAATGCGCGATGATCCTGAGTACGAGGTAAAGAAAAATTTGGCCGATTTACAAGTGTTTTTAACCCCGAACTAGAAAAAGAATTGGCACAATATTTAGTATCAATGGAAGCTCAATTTTTTGGCCTAACCTACGATGAATTTCGTGAAGTTGCGTACCAATTGGCTGTAAGAAACGGAATCTCGCATCCATTTACTGAAAATAATAAAGCTGGAAAAGACTGGCTGCATTGTTTTATGAAACGCCACCCAGAACTAAGCCTGCGCAAGCCCGAGGCAACCTCAGCAGCTCGAGCATCAGGGTTCAACCAAGTGGCAGTGAACCAGTTTTTTGATATTTTAGTATCTCTTAAAGAAAAACACCATTTCACGCCTGAGAAGATTTTCAACTGCGATGAAACTGGAATCTCTGTAAATCCCAAGGGACTGTCTCGTATCATCGCATCCAAAGGACGACGTCAGGTCGGGGCTATAACCTCATCAGAAAGAGGTGAAACGGTCACGGCTGAAATTTGCTTTTCAGCTGCTGGTGCTTACGTCCCGCCAATGTTGATTTTTCCCAGGAAAAGAATGCAGCCATCTTTTCAAATGGGCCTTCCGCCAGCTTCCTTCGCAGAATGCAGTGACTCAGGTTGGATAACAAAAGAGCTTTTTTTGAAATGGTTTCGGCACTTTGTTGCTTTTACCGGAGCAACTCCACAGAGACCTGTTTTATTGATACTAGATGGTCACTCAACGCATACCAAGAACATCGATCTTATCGACGAAGCTCAGAAAAACGGGGTCGTTTTATTTTGTTTACCACCTCATTGCTCCCACAAGCTACAACCACTTTATGTAGCTTTTATGAAACCTCTAAGCAAGTTTTTGGACGACGAAATCCGAAAATTTCTCCGCACAAATCCAGGAAAAGTGGCAACATTGGCTCACGTCGCATCGCTTTTCGGCGCAGCTTATACGAAAGCCGCAACGATGGCAACCGCAGTCAATGGTTTCAAAAAAACTGGAATTTCCCCAATAGATCCAAACGTTTTTAGTGACGTTGATTTTCTCCCCTCGAAAACAACAGACATAGAGCTTCCCAGCAACGATCTAGTACCTGCCGAGCCCATACCTTGAACTTCAATTGCTAACGTCTCCATGGACATCAGCGTGCATGCGGGAGGTTTAAACAAAGCAACAAGTTCTTTCGGAGCGATTTCGCCGGAAGTTGTTTTGAATACTCCAAGAGTTGCTTCAGGTACATAAATATATCACCTACTTTCATTTACCTTTTCCAGACAATTTAGGCAAGTAGGTGGCAATAAATACACTAGTAAAATTCAAAGTGCAATTCTATTGTTCAAGGTACCAAACGAGTAAGCAGAAGAAGAGGAAAAACAGCAGTCCTTACATCGTCTACTTACAAAAAGCAACTGCTTGACATGGATGCTGAAAAAGCAGAAAAAGAAAAAAAAAAACTTGAGAAGAAAAATTCTAGAAAAGAAAAAGATCTTGCGAAGAAAAACCCGTTGGTACCCAAAAGAGGCCGTGGCCGACCTCGAGCTCAGGCGAAATAAAGAAGCGAAAAAGTTCTGATAAAAAATTTTATATGGCGAAATTTTTTTTTTTTTTACTTTTTTCAACTATGGACTATATGTAAAGTCAGAATAAAACACTATTTGAATAAAAAATTTATTTACAACTCATCGTTTTTTATTTATTCGAAAACTCCCCGTTCTGCCCCGTCCTTGGGGAAAAACGGGGAGAAAACAACTTTTTAAAAAAACTTCTATAACTTATTACTAAATTCAATATGGATATATCATTTTATTTTTTTATAAGTGCGATATGGTTTGGACCAAAGATTTACATAACAGTTGTTTAAATACAACTTATTTTTATATGCTATAAAATTCGTTAAACGTTACGATCCCCGTCTTGCCCCACCTTCCCCTATATATATATATAAATATATAATAAATATGTATATATATATATATATATATATATATATATATATATATAAATATATATATATATATATATATATATATATATATATATATATATATATATATATATATATACATATATATAGATAAAACAAAGTCGGGTTAGTTACACTATTTATTACTCCAGAACGGCTGGATCGAATTTTATTATCTATGATTTGCTGGATTTGTCTAAGCCCCGAATAGCAGAATTAATAGCAGAGAAAAATTAAAAAAAAAAAAATTGTGAAGTTAATCCATTTTCTGATACATTTTGTATGAGAAAAAATGTGAATCCATTAGCAACGCCATTGAGCTAGCTGTGCAGTTGTGCGTGGCAATTTTCCAGTGCTATTTACAGTTTCGCGAGCCACCACGAATCAATCCACACAAGATGAACAAGAAATCGCACGAGAAGAGCGCTGGGTTAGTACAAACATACTTTCCGTAAGCATTCCGTATACTGCATGGAAGCATTACAGATGAATTCCGTTTCATATCTTTTAACATTGGATGTCCTAGGCTGACAAGGAATATACAAGGGGAACTTCAAACTTTAAGCTTTATAATTTTATAAAAATAAATTTTTGTATATTGTATTCTTGATTCCGTCATCTATGGGGAAAGCGTATTGACCCTCGACTTTGATTAGCTATTTTCCCTGCCATATACGAGGGGTGTCTTTTATATTTCGGGATTAGAGAATAAAAACAAAGATTAACCATCGAAAATCGTTTTATTGTTTTTCAAAAATTCCCCATGAAGATCTATACACTTTTGCATGCGTTTGAACCAATTTCCGAAACAATTTCTCCACTCCAATTAAGGCACCTCCAACACATGCGTTTTGAACGCATCGACCGCTTCTTCGGGAGTCGAAAATCGTTGACCACGTAATTTGTTTTTGATGTGAGGGAATAACAAGAAGTCATTCGGTGTCAAGTCAGGAGTATAAGGAGGATGACTAATTAAATCGATGTTTTGCGGGGTTAAAAATGCAGTTGTTTGAGCCGATGTGTGAGAGCTCGCATTGTCATGGTGAAGAGTGATCCGTCTTGGGCGGTTGGTCTTTCTGATTTCTTGGAAGAAAACTGGCAAACAAATGGTTGGGTACCACTCGGAATCGACTGTTCTGCGTTGTTCTTGTGATACAGTTGCGACATGCCAAGTTTTTCCGAAAAAACAGGCAATCATTTCCTTAGAAGTGCTTCGTGCGCGAACAATTTTTGTTGGATTTGGCTCACCTTGTAACACCAATGCAGTCGACTACTGTTTACTTTCGGGCTCATACGCGTAAATCCACAATTCATCACCAGTCACAATGTCATAGACGTGTTTCGAAGCACCGCGATTGTATTTTTGAGCATTTCTTTCGACCAATTGACACGAGCATTTTTTTTGAGCGATTGACAAATTGTGTGTTATCCATTGCGAACAAATTTTTTTGATTATCAAATGTTCATGCAATATTGAATGTATGCTGGTCCTATTAATGCCTAAGGTTGCCTTAATCTCACGATACGTTGTTGAGACCCTATCCACTTACCTTGCAAATAATCCGCTTTCGAAGCACCTTTCGGGACACATTCTGCCGCTACAACATGCTTCCATCATGCAAACCTTTCTCCGCCCTAACATTGATGGTATTCTCCGTGTGGTGCCGGAATAAAGTATAGTCACGGGCAAGTGGCGGATTGTGTTTGTCTGCATGGATCTCACCGCTTTTTAAATTCATTATGTTTCTTGGCACTACGGCACCCAGGATGGAATGGCCTCTGCGACAATAAGACGTTGCTGTGTGAAGTTCCATTGTACAAAATTACTTAAAATTATCGACTACACGGGCAGCTTAAATTGCAATCCAATTTGGGGATCTACAATTCGAATCACTTTGGAGTATCACACGACGGTGATGTTGACAGATGAATGTCAACATTCAAAAAGTCACGACTGACAGGTGGACAATTCAGCAGTACAGCGAACCTGGTGTCGGATTGCTGTATCTTCTGTTTTGGTGATGCCCTAATTGTTTAGACGCACGTTAGAATGGGAAATTGGAAATAAACCGCTCTAACGGTACGGTGAAAATAATTTTTCAGGAAAGCAAAGAAAAAGGAAACTGGGGTTTGCACTGGAGGAGAAAGTTCGGAGAAGAGGAGAAAGTTCGGAGGAGAAAGTTCAAGAATTCTGAGCCAGTGTAACAGTTGAATGGTTTTTTGATCAAAAAGTGAAAGTTTGTGGAAAGCAAAGAAAAAGGGGACGAGCGTTTGGTCTTTGTGAAGAGGCAGAAGCACAAAAAGTGTGAAATTTTGACAAAAAAAAGAATAGTTAGGCTTTTTTGTGGTTCACAGACAAGAATAAAATTTGAATATTCTGAGACAGTGTAACAGTTTGTTGGTTTTTGATCAGAAATTGAGAGTTTGTGAACGCTATTCTAAACAAAGAAGTCTCCAAAGAACAAGTCGTAAAAAACTAGTGAATCAATAGAATCTTTGCGGGAAATTTGATTCGACGCAGGATGGTTTTGCTCCTGTAAATGATGGTGTTCCTCTGGAATACGGGAACCTACATACGCCAATTGTCAATGACAGTCCAGGACCAAGTTCAGATGCGGTGTGGATGTGAAAGGAAAAAAGAGTTAAGCAGGAAGGCGGATTAGAGCAACTATTAAATCTTTATCTGAATCGTCAATCAAGAAATGGATGTCTGGACGTGCGAGATAAGGAATGTACGACTGATCTAAATTCGTGGTATTTATTGATGGTACTTTGTTTCAAAATTTTGAATTTTAAAATTAGGAATGATAAAAGAAATTAACGTAACATTATTTGTAATCATAATACGATTATATTTTGAATGCGATTATATACGATTATATTTCATATATACAAATACGCTCATATTTCAATGAGAGAAAACAAATATTTTTTGGTGTGGGTGGCATGTCATCAATATTTTTTTTTTGCTTACATATTGTTTTTTTATTTTGGATTTTTGCATGTGAATAATTTCTCGCATATACATATATATCTTTATTTGAATCTTTGCATGTAATTGATTTCTTGCCTATATATTTCTTTTATTAGTTTGAATTATTATTTACATGAATTGTGGTATTATTATTATTTATGTTAAGATCGGTGTAAACCAATTCCGGCCGGAATTGGGTGAATAGGTAAACCCACCCAAAAACAATATATATAAATTTTGGAAATCAATTTTTTCTTTATATATAGTTCGTTATAGTTCTTTGTGGAATTGCTAGTTGCTTCTATCAGTTTACATGAGAAATATAAATTTATCGCAGAAATAGAAATAGTATTATTATGACGGAATAATTGACACAAAATAAATAATGATTCTTGCATGGAGTCTTCCTTATCCATCCCGCTTAAATGATACGTAATAGTGTTTGTTCCATTTGCGTGCCGTAGCACGAAGGAATCATTGCCCCAAATGCCCACGACCAGACTGAGCTAGTCGGCGGAGGGCAAGGCACGCAGGGTAAGTTCCCTATGATTCCTTAACTTAACTTAAAAACATGCTGCATTGACGACGGCTCGGCAGAGCTTTGTCAGCTGCAACAAATGGCGCCCAATCTGTGGTGTTTTGGTAATTTTTTTTTTGCAAATATGCTGGTCGGCTGGGCTGGCAAATGTTCGGTGTAAGCATTGTGTTGCCTCAGCCATATTTTTTTTTCTTCTGTTCTCTTTTTCTCTTTGGCCATAGTTGGCAACCTATTATCAATTCACTTTAAATTGCTTCTTCTTATCTAGTCGAGCGGTCGTCAATGCAGCATTGGCGCCCGTATTGTGCTACTGTCTTTGTCTTATGTGTTCGACAGAGCTTAGCCATAGCTTAAGAACTATATATAGCTCGGAAAGTACGTGAATTGCAATTCAATTCCCCACTGATTGCGAGAAGTAAATAGCAATATTCAAGTCCAAGTTGGAAAAGGACACAAAATACCCCGCCAAGCAACTCTGCTACGATCAAATACGTTTCTCATTCCCACTAGGCAATATACATGTGCTTTGACAAAGAGACTATTTTAACGAATGGCGATTTATGCAATATTGCTTTTCTTAATACATTTTCTGAGTATTAAAATGGTAAACGATAAGGTAGTTAACGCGGAATACTACTTTCGATACCATTTGGCGAGTAAAAGGAATATCTCCGACAGTATGCAACCCAATACAGAGAATTTCGTTTGTTGGCAGTGCATGTTCGCGGCGCTTACTGTTTCTTGATGGGATTATACGCACGCCAACACACTCTCACCTATCAGCTAACACGGATATATACATTCTCACCTGTCGTTTGACATTATATTTTCTCACTTTCGCATGTGATAAAGTGATCTTGTTTTGGGTTTATCTCTTTTTACGTGCCAGCTGATGGTAATTCCTTCACTCTTTTCCAATCTCTTCCATCAATAAATCACGTACTTTCAGGCCCCTGGCTTAGCTCTCTTATAGTCACCTAGATTCTTGTGGTTGTGAGTTTTCTTCAATAGTAATGAGCGATAATATCTCCGAAGTGGTAGGATATGTCTTCAAAAGTAGATAATGTGAATTTGTCGCAGTTGGAGGAAAGTACCCCATGAAATGTTCTCTGGTCTCGTCTTGGTCCTTGTCCACCGGTATGGTGTTATTCAGTTGATGAATTTCTTTGAGCAGGATACGAGAAACGTGATCAGTTGGGCATTCTAAGACAACCGCAAGAAATCTATAATTTCCTAATATCCTATCCCATTTTTACATTTAGTGTTTGAGTTTTTCTTCCTTTTTCCTTTCCTTTATCGACATTTCCCATCTGGAAGATGAAGTGCAGAATCATTATTTATCTATTTTGATGAATTTATAACTAAAAATAATCTAACCACGAATCGGTTTTGTTACAAGTATATGAAAAAAAAAAAATATTATTGGCAAAATCATTATATATGTATATATATACACAAATTTTATCACGTTATAGTATATTACAATTATACACATATTGGAGTATTGAAGTAGTGCCGATATTTGTATTTAACACTTTAAATCTACATGAAATTTAGCAATTACTCAATCGTTTTGGGGAACGAGAAGTTACATTAATTATTAATTTTTTTTTGAGAATTGAAGTCTGACGTTACTTATCTGAGAAAAGGAATTGATATTAGTTATTCAGATACATATAAAGACAAAGTTGATGATTTTCCCTGCGTAACAATGAGACGTAGAACAAACAGCTGGGATCCCAGCTACACTCCTTTCCAGCATCAGTTAGAACGCCTGAACCTGTCGCCTTCGGCTGCTCAAGCCACTTGAGCTTCAGAATCGATGAGAGTTAATGCCACATCTCCAGGACAATCGGAAACCCAAGTATCAGCCACTGAATCGTCGAGGAGACGGGTTCCACACGGAGAAGATTCCTTTATTCACCAGGAGCGAACGCCGCATCCGAATACTTCCGCCAGCAACGAACCACCAAGAGTAACTTTTCGAGAGCAGATGGATTCGGGTGAGCGGTCAACTGTAAGGCTGCCCATTTCGAAATGGAACTTAATATTCGATGGTTATACTTCTGGATTAACGGCCAGACAGTTTATGTTCCAGGTGCTGTCCTTGGCAGAACATTATCGCGTTTCTTAGACTGCACTTGCCACAGACTTTCATTTACTACTAAAAGGGCAAACTGCCGACTGGTAGTGGCCTTTTCGCGAGATGAATTATCCACTTGTGTGGAATAAAAAAACGATTTAGCTCATTTAGGTCGGAAGTAGATGTACGAAGAATGCTAGAAAGGCGACTGCAGAAACCAGGAGAGCGCTTCCAGGAGTTCTTCGACGCTCTCGAGAATATTTCATTACAATTAAATACCCCTCTATCAGATGTAGATTTTCAATGAGTGGTGTTTAGAAATATGTCTCCTGCTCTTAGAGCACACTTAGCTGGAGTGGACTTCACCTCAACCCGAGAGTTAGTAAGACGTTGCTGCCTGGTGGAATCCGAGTGGAGACTCCTGGGAATGAACTCAGATCGAGATATGAATCGTCGGACGCGCCAAGTGCAAGAGGTGCATTTCGATTCGGAGCACCTTAATAGTGGTCGTCTGATCGAACCCACTTTGTTCGCTCGTCATCCGTTATGTGATCAGGGATTTACTCCATCGGATGAGCGTACCCAAAACAATGTGCAGGTGATTCGATCGGGTATTAACGATGTCTCGTTTGGTAATGCTAATCTAAGACCGGCTAGTAATAGTTCAATGTTTACACAAAAAAATCAATCTAAATCTTGTTGTGGAAATTATTCTCACTCAGTTTCAATTTCACCAGCTGCGGAGTTGCGGAGTTTGTAAGTTCCACACCCTCAGATGTTTTGACAAAACAATACCAGCACATTCCGGAATAAAGGTCGTGAAGTAGAGGGTAAAGGGGAATACCGAGTGTGTTGGAATTGTCGCGACCTGGGTCATGGTTTTATTGACTGTCCCGCTCCCATCCAGCGAATATTCTGCTTCGGATGTGGCAAGGAAGGAGTACTAAAACCTAAATGCTCTAAATGCCAAGCGGAAAACTCCAGCAGGAATGCGCTTTCAACGGGGAGGATATGTATTACACTGGCTATTCACTCAACCAGACCCCAAAAGACCGACGTAGCCACCAATGTCGACCCCGAGTTGCAACGCTTTCAATAAATACACCCAAAAACCCATGCCCTTCTGTTCTTTCTCATTCGTCTACACAGTAACAAAATTGGCGGTGTTTTTGCTCTATTCACCGAATGGATATTTCTATTTCCACCAATCGATGCAAATTAATGTTTTATGTGCACCGGAATTTGGTTTAACAATGAAAAGATTCCATTCGGATAATGCAAGAACTTTAATCCTTTTCGGTGTTAAAAGAAAAATCTGGAATAGTTTAAAAGGCGCGCGCAATATTTTCTTCGTTTGGATGGAGAAAACTACACCGTTCGGATATTCAAATAGCCTTGAAAACACATGTGTTGTCACGAGAAGTTCAAATTTAATTGCGTTTTATAGCTTTCGAAGAAAAACCATCAGGAAGAATGCATACTACGAGTAATCGGTTACATATTGTGCTGTATAAGAATGCATCTACGCCGCATACTTCTGGGATGTCATTTCGTTAGCACAATCGATTGCTTAAACGTGCAAAATGAGCGGAAAAGAAAAAGTGTTTAATATAACATACAATAGTGTTACAAGATATGTGATTGTAGATAAAGAAAAAGTTGAATTGAAAGATATATTGAATGAAGGTAAGTCAATAATAAGAAATTTGGATATTTAGTGCGTGGAAAATAGTTAAACAAGTGATAGCAATAATTTTATGTCGGCTTTGTTCAAGGCCAATTATGTTTGGCTTCATATAGTGAATCGCGCGGGTGAATGTAATGTAAAATATGTTTTGAAGCGTGACTGCGTGTCAATTTTTTCGCGTATAAGTTAATGAAGAGATTTGTTTATACATGGGTCATATATAAATATATATATATATATATATATATATATATATATATATATATATATATATATATATATATATGTATATATATATATATATATATATATATATATATATGTATATATATAAATATATATATATATATATATATATACATATATATATATATATATATATATATATATATATACATATATATATATATATATATATATATATATATATATGTATTTATATAAATATATATATATATATATATATATATATATATATATATATATATATATATATATATATATATATATATATATATATATATATATATATATATATATATATAAATATATATATATATATATATATATATATATATATATATATATATATATATATATATATATATATATATATATATATATATATATATATCTCTCTCTCTCTTCAAAGTCTTTTCGAGTCGTCTGTCAAGATAAATGGCTCTTGAAGGATAAAATAGTCTCCTCATGAAAAGCTTAGGTATTTCATGCTTATCTAAAGTAGAAAATGTTTCAAAGTTTTGATTGCAGTGATATAAGAGTTCAAAATACCACAAGAAAAAAATAGTCTACATGTTTGTGATGTAAAGGATATCGAAATTCAACAACCGGTATTTGATATATTCATGCGAAATTGTGTACTGCCACATGATAAAAGATATTTTGTAAAAGTCGCACATGTATTAGGTATATATTTAATTTATTCAAATAATTTTATATCTTATATTTTAATACATGATTAGAAAATTTCAAAGAAGTAGCCGTTCAAACAGATCGAACAGAAAGTGATGAAAGTGAAGATTTTGCCGCAGCTTCTTTTAGGCAAGATTGCTTTATTGGAGCATTACCCAAAAAGATAAAATTGGAAGAAACTGAGATGATGAGAGTAAAGTATTAATTTTTTGATTACAATATACATTAAATTATATCAATTTTAAGGAAATTTTATCTTACTTGAAACAAGATTCAGTTGGCGAAGAGGTGTTAAAAATGTATGAGGAAAAACAAACCTTATCAAAAAAACTGAGGCTCCGTGCTGTAAATCTTATTGTTAATCACCTTGTACAAATACACGGATCTTACCCATCAGCGCAAAATAAAATTTTGTGGGCTAAAGCCGCAGCATTTATCTTCCCCAACTTGTGTGAAAATAAAAATCATGAAAATTTTGTATGTATACCACAGTATCAACTAAATTTATTTCAGAAAATATTTTACGATCCATCTTCACGAGGGGGCTTTTTTGGTTACAGATTGAGAACATTAAACCGCTCATTAGGAAGTAGCTCACGATTCCGAATTGAGAAACCTACCGTTGTTTTTAATGAAGAAATCATCGAGATAAACTTCGAGGAGGATATACTGTGGCTCAAGAGGGCTTGTCCTCAAAATGACAGAAGAGAAATTTTCCTTAAAATGAAAAAACCATTTCAGTAAGAAAATCTTCGTTTGACTTTGATGAATTTCCACGTTTTTTTGACACAAAAGGATTGGTTAATTTGCATTTTTGCTTTGCCAACTTAGAGTTTAAAATTATTACTCATAGATATCTCAAGATTTTAAATTGGTTTATGGAGAGTGGGGTATAACGGATAATTTCTGGATCAAATTCTGCAATGGCATTAATCGTATAAGTATTGAAGACAAAATAAACATTTACGATAAATTCACTTGTCATAATGATAGTAAGCCCTTCATAATTATTATAATTCCAGCTTATTTGAGCAATATTTCACAGAATTTGATGAAACAATCACAACATTTTTGACTTTAATGCGACTTACTCGTCGAAGCGGAAAACGAATTAAAAACAAAAAGGAAGAAAATAACTTAAAGTACAAATTTATAACTTATCAGAAGGTAAGCAGTCTTAGTTATTGGTCCAAAATTTAACATAGTGTTATTTTTTTATAGATTGGAACTATATTTGAAGAAAAAAATGAAGCTCCTCAACCTCGACTTCATGCTTTAGGAGAAAGCAAAAAAAAACCTAATCATTTTTGAGCTTCTTGTTGATCAAAAAGAATTCCGTTGGAGCATCAAGATTCCAGAGGTGCAGTGTTTACTCTATTGGAGACATTTTTTGTTTTCCACATTGAATATCCTTCCTCAGAATATTCATTTTTCACGTTCCTAAGCTAGTTGAATTAAGCAATAGGATTTTCCGCGACACATAAACTTTTAGTTTCAGCTACCAAAATGTATAAATGTAAAATTTTACACTGTAAAATTTTACTCACTCCAAAACATCATTTTTTATTGCACTACCCACGTATATTAGATGAAATGGGACTTTTTGCTTCCATTAGTACCTTAAGATATGAATGAAAACACGCTTTGTTAAAGCAGTTTGCAAATATTTCTCACAATTTCAAAAATATATACAACTTATTGGTAACAAAGCATCAAGAGGCTAATAATGTTAATTATGAAAAACCTTTATTTTGCCCGGAATTAAGTTTTAATATTAAAAAAACACTAAACACACGGACATTTATCAAGGAATATAGTTCTATTTTGCATCTTATTAAATATGACATTAATTCAAACGAAGAGATTCACATCATTGAGAAAATGAATTATTATTATGAATATCGAAAGAAATTTTTAATTTTTCTTAACAGACATTATAATTTTCTACCGTGGTTTGGTCAGATTTGCAATATATTGAAAGTCAAAGACAACATTATATTTCTGTGTTCAAAATATGAAACAGTCAGTTTTGAAATAAAAGCTAAATGCTTATAAATTGAAACCGATTAATGAAATTTGCTCAATCGATTTGAAAACTTTGACGTATCAGGAGAAGACAGTAATTTTAAAAAAGACAGTAATTTTGTTTACATTGTCACCAAATACATTATATTAAATGAACTATAAACCAACACTGTATGTCTGTCATAGCTAAACTTAAAAAAGGAAATTGATTACTTTTTGTGATTTTTCATATAAAATTGAATCGTTGAAATACATTATATTTTCAAAGGTTATATCAAACTTGTTTTATTCCATAAATAAAATACTGCAAATACTGCGATATATTACCAATAGGAAACATGTTTGACACCGTGGAAATAAATTAAATCTTCTCTGTTGGATTTAAAATAAAATACCATTTGGGTTGTAGATATTCACTCCATTCTCGCGCAAAAGAAGTAACCGTATGGATAATTTAAGTATATCAAGGCTGTGTAGAATATGAAGACCTATCAGTGTTTTAAGACAACTCCCAAAAATTGCAAATAGGTTTGCTCATTCGGGGCTCTGGAAAGACACCGAAAAAAACTATCTAATCGGATAAATCTTAAAGCCATCCAATCGTTTGGACACTATTAGGCATCTATCGGTGCTAAATTCGCACCGTTTTTTTTTACTGTGTACCAACTCAAAACATGATGCTCGTAAACAGTCATCAAGGCGTTTTAATCGCGCCTGGAGATATTTCACCATTCGGTGATTTTTGCGGAAAGCATGTTTAGATTCTATTGTATCCATCCATGGAGAAAATCGACCATTTGCCACCATTTCTATTAAAGGTCGGCAGTTTACTGGCTTGCTTGACAGTGGAGCAAGTGTAAGCATCCTGGGAGCAGGGACATTGAAGCTGGTTGAGGAGTTGGGCTTGAATATACATTCAATGCCTACTGAAGTTCATTCCGCTTCTGGCCAAAAGGCGCCCGTACTCGGGTATGTAAGCACATTGGTGCAATTCCAAGAGAAGACGAGGCTAATACGCATCCTAATATGCCCCTGTTTAATCAATTCAGTTTATCTAGGAATAGATTTCTGGGATGCATTCAAAATTGCACCGTATTGCTCTGCTCCACAGTTCCACAGCACCTTGGCTATCATCAGTTGTCTCCGAGGGACAAGCAACGGCTCGATGAAGTCGTGCTTCAATTTCCATCGTTTAACCAGCTAGGATTGGGCAAAACCAATTTGTTGTCACACGTGATAGACACAGGTGATGCTCAACCAATTAAACAGCGTCACTACGCAGTGTCACCAGTGGTGCAGAAATTGATGTATGGCGAATTGGACCGTATGCTGTCATTGGGGGTAATTGAGGAGAGCAGTTACTATAGTAAGGAAACCCGGTAAGGTGCGGTTATGCTTGGACGCTAGATGATGGAACGAGGTGACTGACAAAGATGCGTATTCTTTGCCGTTGATCGAGGACCTGTTAGCACGTCTGCAGTCCACACGCTTTATCACCAGTCTGGACCTGAAGGATGCCTTTTGGCAGATTCCTTTAGATGCAAAATCGCGGGAAAAGACAGCGTTTACGGTACCCGGACGCCCCTTGTATCACTTTACCGTCATGCCATTTGGGTTGTGCAATACTCCACAGACTATGTGTCGATTGATGCACAAGTTGCATGACCAGGTATTCGTTTATTTGGACAATTTGCTGATCACAAGTCCAACATTTGATAAACAGCTCAAATTGCTGTCTATTGAAATTGAAGAGCAAATTCGTCCAAAAAGAAATTCGATACCTAGGTTATGTGATAAGTGATGGTGTCCTAAAGACGGATCCTGAAAAGGTTTCCGGCATCATAGCATATCCACAACCCAAAACGGTAAAGGACGTGAGGAGATTCATGGGGATGGCTGGATGGTATAGGCGTTTCATCCCGAATTTTGCGGCTATTACATCATCTATGACAGATCTGCTGAAGGGTAAAAGAAGGTTCGTTTGGACTGAGGCTGCTAACAATGCTTTCGATTGGACGAAGGAACTTTTAGTGTCTGCACCTGTGTTGATCAACCCAGATTTCTCTTTTATATTCAGTGCGATGCAGGTGCCACCGGCATCGGCAGTGTGTTATTTCAGAAAGATGATGATGGTGGGGAGCATCCCATCGGCTTTATGTCATCGAAGTTGAATGCTGCGCAGCGCAACTATAGCGTTACCGAACTAGAATGCTTGGCTGCGGTGCAGAGTGTCAAAAGGTTTCGGGCATATGTCGAGGGGCTGCCTTTGACCATTATCACAGACCATGCTAGTCTGAAATTTTTAATGGGCCAGAGAGATCTGTCGGGGAGGTTAGCACGGTGGAGCCTAAAATTACAAGGGTTCAATTTCAACATCGAACATCGAGCAGGCACTCAAAATGTCGTACCAGACGCGTTGTCACGAGCAGGTAACCCGGAAGGGGTTCCTCATTGTGCTGTTGTTTGTCTTCTTGAGCATCACCAATTGCTAGGGAACATTCCATCACAGGCCTTTCAGAACCCTGATTTCCTGAATCTTGTCCGTCAGATTGAGCAACATCCGGATCAGTTCGAAAACCTGTACACGAAGAACGGAGTTGTGTATATTCATCTAGGAGCACACGGAGGCCTCGAATTAGATATTCCCAGTGCCAAGGTTTGGGTGCCTGAATCAGGAAGACAGGTGTTGCTGACACGTAGTCATGACAGTTTTTTGGGATCACATTGTGAGATTCGTAAAACACTAGAAGTCTTGCGACGCTATTATTACTGGCCGAGGCTGCGTCAAGATGTCACCAGCTATGTCAACAATTGTTATATTTGCAAGCAGGTTAAGGCCACGAATGCAACGATGAGACCACCTATGGGCGCTGCCAGGATTACTGATCGGCCAATGCAGCGCTTGTTTAATGAATTTATGGGCCCATATCCTCGTTCAAAGCTAGGTAATACCCAGTTGCTGGTGGTGCTCGATCACTAGACCAAATTCATTTGGCTCAAGGCCCTACCCAAAGCAACAGCTGAGTTGATGGTGAAATTTAAAAAAAAAAATACGTATTTTTGACCTTTGGCGTGCCTGAAACCGTAAATTTGTATCTAAACTCTTCTCGGAATCCCTGGCTCAATATGGGGTGAACCATTGCTACACCCCTTTCTATTCACCCCTTTCTATTCACCCTAAGCTAATGCTTCTGAAAGAGCCAACCAGTCTATTCTAACCGCTATTCGAGCCTTCATATCTGACGACCATCGGAATTGGGACGGTAACCTGCCAGAGTCATGTGCCGCATTTCGTAATGTAGTACATAAGTCCACAGGTTGTTCGCTCCATTTCCTGATGTTTGGGTACCAACCTATCCACCATGGTTCTAAATACGCTCTTTTGAAGTCTTTACAGGCTTTTGAGGATGAAGAGGTTGTGACAGTACCAAATTGTGACCGGTTACGTCAGATTCATTGTCAGGTCAAAACAAAAATGACTGAGGCATACAACAAGGGTGCGCAAAGATACAATTTAAGAAGCCGTGTAAAAGATTTTGCCATCGATCAAGACGTCTGAGTACGCAATCATTCACTAAGCTGTGCGGTTGACCGATTTGCGGCTAAACTCGCCCCAAAGTTCATTAAGGCAACGATTAAGCGTAAAGTGGGACAGGTCATCTACGAGCTGGTAGACGAGAAAGGAAAGGTGCTTGGAAATTACCACGCTTAAGACATCAAAGCGTGATGACTGATGGTGCTCACAGTCGGAAGCCAGCAAGTTGTGCCCGGCATTTTGAGACCTCTCATGGTCTGGGTCGCCCCCACGATTGTTGAGACCCTATCCAGTTACCTTGCAAATAATCCGCTTTCGGAGCACTTTTCGGGACACATTCTGCCGCTGCAACATGCTTCCATCATGCAAACCTTTCTCCGCCCTAACATTGATGGTATTCTCCGTGTGGTGCCGGAATAAAGTATAGTCACGGGCAAGTGGCGGATTGTGTTTGTCTGCATGGATCTCACCGCTTTTTAAATTCATTATATTTCTTGGCACTACGGCACCCAGGATGGAATGGCCTTTGCGACAAAAAGACGTTGCCGTGTGAAGTTCCATTGTACAAAATTACTTAAAATTATCGACTACACGGGCAGCTTAAATTGCAATCCAATTTGAGGATCTACGATTCGAATCACTTTGGAGTATCACACGACGGTGATGTTGACAGATGAATGTCAACATTCAAAAAGTCACCACTGACAGGTGGACAATTCAGCAGTACAGCGAACCTGGTGTCGGATTCCTGTATCTTCTGTTTTGGTGGAATTGGAAATTGGAAATAAATCGTTCTAGCGGTACGGTGAAAAATTTTTTTCGGGAAAGCAAAGAAAAAAAGAACTTGGGTTTGCACTGTAGGAGGGGAAAGTTCAAGAATTCTGAGCGAGTGTTACAGCTGGTTGGTTTTTTGATCAAAAAGTGAAAGTGTGTGGAAAGCAAAGAAAAGGGAGACGAACGTTTGGTCTTTGTGAAGAGGCAGAGGCACGAGAAGTGTGAAATTTTGACAAAAAAAAAATAATAGAAGAGTCTTCTTTGTGGTTCACAGACAAGAATAAAATTTGAATATTCTGAGCCAGTGTAACAGTTTGTTGGTTTTTGATCAGAAATTGAGAGTTTGTGAACGCTATTCTAAACAAAGAAGTCGCCAAAGAACAAGTCGTAAAAAACTAGTGAATCAATAGAATCTTTGCGGAAAATTTGATTCGACGCAGGATGGTTTTGCTCCTGTAAATGATGGTGTTCCTCTGGAATACGGAAACCTACATACGCCAATTGTCAATGACAGTCCAGGACCAAGTTCAGATGCGGTGTGGAGGTGAAAGGAAAAAAGAGTTAAGCAGGAAGGCGGATTAGAGCAACTATTAAATCTTTATCTGAATCGTCAATCAAGAAATGGATGTCTGGACGTGCGAGATAAGGAATGTACGACTGATCTAAATTCGTGGTATTTATTGATGGTACTTTGTTTCAAAATTTTGAATTTTAAAATTAAAAATGATAAAAGAAATTTACGTAACATTATTCGTAATCATAATACGATTATATTTTGAATGCGATTATATACGATTATATTTCATATATACAAATACGCTCATATTTCAATGAAAGAAAAACAAATATTTTTTGGTGTGGGTGGCATGTGATCAATATTTTTTTTTTTGCTTGCATATTGTTTTTTTATTTTGGATTTTTGCATGTGAATAATTTCTCGCATATACATATATATCTTTATTTGAATCTTTGCATGTAATTGATTTCTTGGAAGCTTGAGTAGCCTAGTGGGTAGAGCACTGGCTTCTTGCGTGTGGGGTCCCTGGTTCGAATCCAGGTTCAGACGAGGATCCGCGCACCAAGCTTTGAGCTCACCTAGCTCTGATTAGGTACCTGATTTAAATCAGGGGTAAAGTGAGTCGTGGAACTAATCACTCCACGCTCGTATTCACAATGATTAAATAAATTGCAATGAAGCTCTCTATCAGCTTCAACCCCTAGACCCGTACGAGGGTTGTCGTGGGATTGCTTTACTTTAATTGATTTCTTGCCTATATATTTCTTTTATTAGTTTGAATTATTATTTATATGAATTTTGGTATTATTATTATTTATGTTAAGATCGGCGTAAACCAATTCCGGCCGGAATTGGGTGAATAGGTAGACCCACCCAAAAACAATATATGTATATAAATTTTGGAAATCAATTTTTTCTTTATATGTAGTTCGTTATAGTTCTTTGTGGAATTGCTAGTTGCTTCTATCAGTTTACATGAGAAATATAAATTTATCGCAAAAATAGAAATAGTATTGTTATGACGGAATAATTTACGCAAAATAAATTATTTATTTATTTATTTATTTATTTATTTACATATTTAACAGATAAAAATCCAATAACTGAATATAGAAACATATAATATATACAAAGAATCTACTAATGAATGAATGTAAAATAGAGAGCACAAAATAATAATAATAAAAAGATCAAATATCATAAACAAAGTAAAGGTGAAAATGAATAAATTCAAAATTAAGAAAAATAAGAAAAAAAAAACTACAATGAAAAAGAGAGAAAAAAAAATAAAAGCATATATATAGAACAAAAAGAATATCGAAATAAGAAAATCAAAATTAAAATTCATGTATCATATGAGCAAGGAAAAAGGATAAAAACGTATTAAATAGAAAAAGTAACGACTTTATCCTTTGAAATAGTTTTGAAACGTGACAAGGTCGGTGGCAGAGAACCTAGCCCGAGTGCATTATGCTGCCTAGGTATGCGTAAAAGCGGTGAAAAGTAGTACGTGTCAGTCCACGCAAAAGGAACGTTAAACGTTAACGTGGATCTATATGACCGATCCGTAACACGAACGGAAACCTGGTTGCAGAGGTCAGATGGGACAAGTTGATGGTGCAGTTTGAACAGAAGGCATTCATCGAGAAAAAGTCTGCGAGATTTCAGGGATGGTATTTGCAGCATGGTAAGTCTCGCACTATACCCACGGTAATCAAAATTGAATTTGTAAAGAAGAGAGCGGGTGAACCTGCGTTGTACAGATTCAACCGCATCAATCAAATATTGAAAATGTGGACACCAAATTTGACAACAGTATTCGAGGATACTGCGGACAAAGGAGACAAACAAGTGTACACAAGTAGAGATATCGGTAAAATATTTAGATGATCTGAGTATAAAACCCGAAAGTCTGGACGCTTTGGAGGTTATGTGCAAGATATGTTTATCAAATAATAGTTTAGAGTCAAAGATTACCCCGAGGTCTTTAAAATTTAAAACGACTTCGAGAGAGGCTCCAGAAACGTAGTAAGAAAATACTAGTGGGTAAGTTTTACGCGTGAATGACATTTGGCGACATTTTAAAACATTCAAAGTAAGATGATTTGCATTACACCCGTTGATAAGAGGGAGCAGGTCATTCTGAAGCTGTAAGCAATCTTCGAATGTATCGATTACTCTGAATATTTTTAGATCGTCTGCGTAAAGAAGAGAAAAAGAGTTTAGCAGGCCCGGGAGATCATTAATGAAAATTAAGAATAATAAGGGGCCAAGGATCGAACCCTGAGGAACACCTGAGGAGGGATAGAAGTGAGTGGACGAACAGGAGTTCACCGTAACAACACAAGTACGCTCATGAATGTAAGTAGAAAACCAGGAAAGCAGCGGACCATGAAAACCATATTTCTCTAATTTCAACAGAAGAAGCTCATGGTTGACAGAGTCAAACGCCTTGGAGAAATCTGTGTAAAGAACATCCACCTGTCTTTGCTGATCAATGGCGGAAGCAACAGTGTTGGTGAACGATAGTAAATTAGTAACAGTAGATTTGCCTTTGACAAATCCATGTTGCTCGGTGGCGAGGAAAGGCACAAATAGAGGATATACTCTGTTGTAGACAACTCTTTCTAGTAGTTTACTGAAGCAAGGCAAAAGCGATATAG
Source organism: Nemotelus nigrinus (assembly GCA_947369275.1). Lineage (NCBI taxonomy): Eukaryota > Metazoa > Arthropoda > Insecta > Diptera > Stratiomyidae > Nemotelus > Nemotelus nigrinus. Next base: position 132,442,187 of record OX376373.1, on the reverse strand, counting down.
GGCGGTAATTCGAGATGCAAGCGGGGTCACCGGTTTTAAGTATAGGGAAAATATTGGCAGATTTCCATAAGAAAGGAAAAACGCCAGTTGCGATGCTGAGGTTAAATATTATCGACAAGGGTACACAAAGTGAAGAAGATAGTGACTTGGCTAGTATGTTTGGAATACCGTCAGAGCCACAACTAGAGCTAGAATCGAGACAACTCATTAAGTTCTCAACTTCTTAAGGGTTTGTATGGAAAGAAGAGAGCGCTTTCAGGCTATCACGATACGACGAAGGAGTTGAAAAAGAAACATATGGAGGAGAAAGAGAGTTTTGCGGGGTTGAAAACGACGAAAAAAAACGAGCGAAGAGCTCACAGGTCTCTTCAGTTGTGGCAGCAGAATTTTCGTGAAGAAACATGCTTTGAGGGATAACGGGGGATTTTTTCAGGGAGTGAATGAATGACCAGAAGGGTTTAGAATTGTTGGAACAGGTCGAAGCCTCAACTCTGGCAACGTAGGCACACATGGCTTCTTTAGCGACCTTTTTGGCATGAGAGCGTCGTTTTTTGAATTCAAGAAGATCAACAAGCAGAGAAGAACGTCTGTATTTGTTACGTGCAACATCCTTTGCTCTAAGGGCGGCAGCAACTTCAGTGTTAAACCATGGAGCATCATTAGACCTTCTGGAACGACAAGTGGGAGTAAAGCGATGAATGAGGTTTGTGAGGAAGACGTAAAGTCTATGAAGAGCCTCGTCAACGTCTAAACAGCGAAGAAATGCGTACCAATTAACATGGTTGATTTCGTTCGCCATTCCGGCGAAGTTGGCTTTAAAGAAATTGAACCGGGAATAGCGAGGGACTTTATATCTAGAGGGAAAATTTAAAGAAAGTTCTAAAAGTAAAGGAGGGTGATGGGGATCGGGAGGGACATACGGTAAAACAGCGGAATCTAAGTAAACGGAAGACATTGGAAGATTAGAAAAGATAAGATCTAGTATTTTTCTATTGGTATTAGGTAACGAGTTTAATTGTGAAAGGGAGCATAAAGAAATGAAGGAAGACAGGATTAAGGAAAGATCATTACTAGAAGTAATGGTTGAAAAGGAGGTGTTCCACTCGATTGAAGGCATATTGAAATCACCACATAACATTAAGTGGTCGGATGGAAAACGACATAGAAGATAGGATGATAGCTCAGAAAAGAAAAGTTCGTAAAGTGAAGAAGGGCTATTACAGGGGATATAGATTGAAGCAACCAATAACAATGAAGTAGGAGCTAAAGAAACACGCACTAAAATACATTCCACTGAGGTGGAAGTAGTAAAATCGCTGCAAACGGAACAAGCGAGAGATTCGTGAATGCCAACGAGAACCCCTCCACCATCAGACTTACCAGAGACTAAACGGTCACGATCCTTGCGGAAAACAGTGTACTGTGGCAAGATCTCAGCATCAAAAATATCCTCTTGCATAGAGTCTTCCTTATCCATCCCGCTTAAATGATACGTAATAGTGTTTGTTCCATTTGCGTGCCGTAGCACGAAGGAATCATAGACCCAAATGCCCATGACCAGACTGAGCTAGTCGGCGGAGGGCAAGGCACGCAGGGTAAGTTCCCTATGATTCCTTAACTTAACTCAAAAACATGCTGCACTGACGACGGCTCGGCAGAGCTTTGTCGGCTGCAACAGCGTCACATGACGATCTTGATATATCAGTTCACGCACAGCATCAATGGTTTCCTGGACAACAACTGATTTTGGGCGACCTTCACGAAATTCGTCTTGAAGTGAATTACGACCTCGTTTGAATTCACCATACCATCGATAAACACTGCTCCTTGATGCAGCTTCATCGCCAAAAATTAAATTAAGTTCAATGTTGCTGAGTTAATCCACGTCGTAAGTTATAAAAAATAAGCGCACGATAATGTTCACGATTTAGTTCCATTTTTTTGACCGAGATGAATCTTTTAAGTTACTTTGAGCAACACAAATAGCGCTCGTACATCAAAACTTTCTGAGTAAGTATAAATTTAAAAAAGTCAAATTTTACGACAGAGCTGTCAGTTTCCAGATTGCAACACTAGGGTTTCTCAATCCCGAAATATAAAAGACAATCCTCGTACGATGGCAACGAATGTCAAATTATAGCATGCCATTTGATGCGTGGGTAATTGCATGGCATGCCACATTATTTCGAAAATGCCTCTGAATGGAAAGTACGTGTCCTTTATCTGAGCATTGAATGCTCTTGAAAAGTTATTTGAAATGAGAAGCGAAAAAACCTGCTGCTGATGAAAACTCTGCGTTTTCTATTTTGGAATAAGCAAGTGAAATTACAGATAAAGGTGAAACTACATATTAGGCGTGTTTTTTTGCTCCTCTATCCAGCAGAGAATAGAGTATATGCATTGAAAACAATTCACAAGTGCAGAAATTCTATTCCTCATTTGTAGTTCAGGTGCTGAGCTATAGAATGTGCTGATAGAAAAAAGAAAAGCTCATGAGAAGTTATCTATTCTGTTAGGTTGCTTTGGTTTTTTCAAGGTTACGTTAAATGTTTTGGTAGTTAGGAAATAAGAAAGAGCACTCACAACGTGTAGAAAGTTAAAATAGGTAATTTTCTGTTAGTTTTTTTTTTCTATTTTCTATCGATTGTGGTAGTGTATACTCGTTATTTTCTCCCTTTATTTTCAGCTGTTTTGTGGTACCACAGCAAATATAGCAACCTATATCAGTCTTAGCGAATGCACTGCTGTTTTGTGCTAGATAGTTTTTTTTCCGGCATAGCTCTATTCTGTTCTGTAGCGGAGCAAAAAAACACGCCTATTATTTGATTTGCGGGGGTACGAAGCGAACTGAGGTAGAAATCATTTAAAAAAATCAGCCGATCACTCAACGAGATCTTAAAATCCATGTACATTAAAAACTCATACTTTCGCTTACAAGTGTGCGTTCACACTGCGCGAAACTGTTTCCCGAAACAGCGTTCAGACGATGTTTCGCGAAACTGTTTGCTCACCCTTGGTGCTCGCACTGCGCGCAACGTACGTGTGCAACAGACGAGTCATTAGTTTAGGTGAAATACATATGCCATCAAGTTTGCTAGTAGCACCTCCGAGTGTTGCTCCCACATTTGCTGTAATGACATTTTTATATTAAAGCTAAATAAGGAAAATAGAAGAAGTCCAAAATCGAATATCTTTTGTACATATTAAACACCCAGATGCACTTTTCCTAATTTGGTTCGGATGAAACATATATGCCCGTTCACACTACGGGAAACAATTGCACCGAGTCCCTTTGAAACACGCAGAAAAACCGACAACAACGCGGCTCGCTGCGAATCAGTTTCTCGAAACAAGTTTGACGTTTCGGGCCACGTTCACTCAACGCGCTACAGCTTCCCGAAACAGTTGCGGGAAGCAGTTTTGCGCAGTGTGAGCCCACGTTAAGAACCGGAGCAAGACCACGGTTCAGCAATATTTTTAAAATCAAGAACTGTCAAAATATGGCGAGGCTGATGTCCAAGCAAATGGCAGACCATATAGTTTGCCATTTATGACATGCCATCAAATATGACTTGCCATCGACCGTCTCGACTAGCCATTTCGATGACAAGTCGAATGGCATTACATGCAAGGAAAATGGCAAGTTAAGACAAGCTGTGAAGCTTGGACGGGTGGCCAATCATACTTGTGGCTGACCCGGAATATGTAAATAATGCGTGCTGAGTGATTGCGTCGTTCATTGGAAATTCCAACAGATTATTCTCGCATTACATGTTACTAGAGGGAATTTTTGCTGCTGCTTGGACCGGCGGCCAAGCTTGCTCCTGTGTGACTCTTGACGAATAGTATACTATACATTTTACTAACCTGCGATGATTTGAAATGCTCTGAAATTTTCATCTTCCCGTTTTACATATCAAACATTACCTAAGCCGATGTATGCTCGACAGTTATTAAATGATGAACCTTTGGGAAAACAGCTTTCAAGCGCTACATTTGCATTGCTGAAAATATTTGCTTCATGCAGGCTGTTAGAATGCATTTCAGCAATTCCCGTTTGGTGTGGCCTGACTTCGTGCTTCACAAACACAACAGCAAAGAGAAGCAGTACGCTAAACAGCTCAATTGGCAATGAGAAATCATCGAACCTATCGTTCAGGTTATATATATATATATATATATATATATATATATATATATATATATATATATATATATATATATATATATATATATATATATATATATATATATATATATATATATATATATATATACATATATATATATATATATATATATATATATATATATATATATATATATATATATATATATATATATATATATATACATATATATATATATATATATATATATATATATATATATATATATATATATATATATATATATATATATATATATATATATATATATATCGGTAAAATGATCAAGGGAGATAATCTCTGGAGTAGCTGATCTGATTGAGCTGACATTTTTGGAGAACGTAGACGTATATAACAGGTAGGTCCATGACTCACTAAAATTAAGATATCTCAAACCTTTTTGGGGCGGCGGGCACTTTAGTGTATTTACCTATATTTCCAAGCAGTGTAAATTTTTATTAAAATAAATGTTTGAGAATAAAAACTTGATATGCTTTTAGCTTGTTTGTGTTGAAAAATTGGAAACTCTGAGCCGTGTGTGGGTGCAGTGTGCCTAAAAGTAGGCAAGGATTTTTATTCAAATTTTGATTTGTCATTGCTTCTGACAAAAACATTGGATCATCGTGAACATTGCAGAGCGTATTTATGTTGACTGAAATCTAACAAATGTGTATTTTCAAGATATTGCGGGTAACCCTGTAGCTACTGCAGGCTCCTGAAAAAAATCGTTCAAATTATTGACCCTCCTGAAAAATTTTTGATTTGTGACAAAAAATTCAAATCATTGATAAACTTTAGTCTTTGTCCATCATTTCAAAATGAAATTTTTAAAAGACCGACTTGCACAAGAACGGCAACCCATCACCAAATTACCTCTATATTCAGCCCTCGAAAGTTCTGTTCACGAGAACTGACAATCGGATTATCCGATCATTATGAAATTTACAGAACATGTTGGCATTAACAAGGACCAGGTCTGATAGAAGTGATGGCAGTGGAACCATCTTGAAAAATCACCCAGAGAAAAAAACAGCTTTTTGGTCTATAACTTCCGATTCAGGTATTAGATTTTAACGAAATTTACACAATGCTTGGATCTCACTTTACGTAGCATTTGGTGAAAATTTGGCTTTACGAAGGATCTGGTGAAAAAAAAATTAGAATAGAGTTGCCAGCTATGGTGATTTTTGTCTCCTAAATCTTGCAAATTTGCTCAGCAAGATAAAGCTTTTTTCCCTATAACTTCTGGTCCAGTCATGAAATCAAAACGAAGTTCATGCAGTAAATAAACCTTAATGTGTACCTAATGTCATAGGAATTTCGTTCAAAAATCATGCAAGGGCTGCCAGGTATGACCATTTTGGTAATTTTTTGTAATTTTTTACTGAGCGATTATGTCATTAGACTTGCAAATGGGAATGATCCTGCAATGAAAATTAGCAACAAATATTAAAATTTGAAAAGTTTTGAGGGTGGTTATCCTAAAATTCTTTTCATTTAATAAATTGAAATTAAGACTTTTATTTTTGGATCACATTATAATTCACTGATTTATTTCTTAATCCAAACTTAACGTGTACGCTTACAAACTGGTTTCAAACAACTTAGCAACTAGTTACAAACAACGATAGAGAGGAAGTATTATTAACGATTGTGTGTGTAACTAGGTAACTTGGTTGTAGAGACATCTCTCAATTCACTTAAACCAAATTAAATATATTACAACTTTCCCCCCTCTGCATTTGGAGCTGGCTCTTCATTCCAACTACGCAGTCTACCGGACCAAATATTATGCTGATTATTAACAGTGTTTACCTCAAGTTTACTTGACTCATCATCAAATGTTTCAGAATTTGCAAAAACTTCATCATTTAATTCATCACATTTTCTTGTTCATCTTGCAATAAAACGCAGTCCTGATTCTTAGATTCTGTAGCCACGTCCTTCATGTTAAACCCCCAATCCCCTGAACACTCATTGTTAGTAGTAGCTACTGGGAATGTAGAAACAACGTTAGTGTTAAGTCTTAATTGGTCAATGTGTCTTTTACATACCTGATCAGAATTGTCAGGTTTGACTAAATAGGTAGTTCGACCCAAGACTCTAACAATGTTACCATGACTCCAGTATTTCTTCCCATTTTTATACTGTCTAAACCAAACGTTACTACCTTCGCACAAAAACCTTAATTCCTTCTGATCGGGTATTCTAATTTTCTTTCCTTGCGGACTAAAAGCTCCATTGCGGACACAACTACGTTCACAAAAATTCAAATTCACTACCCGGAGCAAATCAAATTTTGTCCTAGCTTCTCTACCAAGTAGGAGTGATGCGGGTGTTACCCCTGTTGTACTATGTGGAGTAGTTCGATAGTCAAAGCGATCAAGCGTCGAGACATGTGTCTAGTCTGTCTGTCGAAAGTGGGCTATTGAGAGAATTGTACAGTGGTTTAATGCGATTTCTTAGTTTTAAATTAAAGATTAGTTAAAATCTGTCGAGGTTCGGAAGTGTTTCAGTGCATCCGAAGCGAAACCGAAAGGATTTGGTGAAAATTTTCTTTTTTTAAAATTTTTGATTTGAATTAACTGTTCGATTTTGTGTGACTGTTAGATTGTTTCGAAATAAGTGGACGCTAAAGCTACCTTTCAGTGTGAGCTTGTGAAACTTGTGTGTCTGTGATAGCTGATATTGATCAGAGTTGGTGATAAGCTTCTTCTCCTGTGTGACGTACTGAGTGGACGCTCAGCTAATCTTTCAAAGTGAGCTTGTGGAACGTGAGTGCCTGTAGTAGCTTTTAAAGATCAGAGTGGGTGTTAAGCTTGTGGTAAAAGTGTGTTTGCAAAACTTGATTGACTGAAAAAAGCTTTACACTTTCCAAGTTGTGTAGAGCTTGAAATCGGTGCTGCCATTAAAAACATTAAATTAAATTCACTTTTTATATTCATTTTTCTCAATTTTGTGAATTTTTGTTTTATATTTTTTTGAGTAAAAAGTAAATGACTGACGAGGAAAAGTGTGCGAAGTGCAAAAAGCAAGTATCGGAAGAACATCCTGCACTCGCTTGCGAAGGCTATTGTGGCGACAAGTGGTACCACATCGGCTGCATGAACATTACAAAAGCAGACTATGAGTTAATAAAAGAGCTTGGTAGTAAAGTGAAGTGGTTCTGCAAGAAGTGTGAAACAGCACTTCGAAAAAGTCGTGAGGACAGAATCACACTGCAAGTAGAAAAAAACCATGAGCTCTTAAAAACAATTAGTGGTAAAATTGAACAAATGACGAAAACAGCTGTTACGCCAAATCCTATTCCTTCATACGCAGATGTTACCAGGGCAAAACCAATTACTGCGGTTGGAATGAAAAAATTCAACAAAGGCATAATCATCAAGCCAAAATGTGATCAAAATGCTGCTAGTACGATGAGGGACATTAAAAAAAACATCAACCCGGTAAAATTGAAAACCCTGTTGAATTTACGAAATCACTTAGAAGTGGAGGTATATTGATGAAATCGAATAACCAGCAAAATACTGAGGTTCTATTAAAAACCCTAGAAGAAAACCTATAACATAGACATTAATGATAAATTTGAGGTGGTACATATGAGGCAGGCATAAAAAACAAATAAATGGATAGCTTTTGTGGAGGTTGGTGGGAAGCTATTTGAAAGAATGGTGAATCAATACATCAATATCAATTTCGGCTCCCATTACGTTGTTGAAGACCACAACGTAATGCGATGTTTTAAATGTCAAGGATTCGGCCATAAATCCCAAACATGCCAGGCAAAGGAAGTGTGTGCTATATGTGCTGGTAACCATCTTACCCATGCATGTACAGTATCTTCTTTAAAATGCAATAATTGCATAATTAAACATCATTTGCATACACAACATCGCGCAGACAGTTATGAGTGCCCGGAATTTAAGAGAATGATTAAAGTTAACCAAAAGCGAATCAACTATGGATATTAGATCAACAGCAAACGAAAAAAATTGTCTTTTAAACATTTTCTACGCAAACGTTAGAAGCATTCGTAATAAAATTGACGACATCAATATTTATTTATGTTCCAACAAAAACATCGATGTTGTAGTTCTTAATGAAATATGGATATATAGCAACGAACAGGAACTCTATACTCCGAGAGGATATACAGGCTATTTCTGCACAAGACAATCGGGCCGTGGAGGAGGCACATCAATACTTGTGAAGTCGAACATTCGCTCAAAGCTTGTCAGCATGTCTGATAAATTTAACACTATAGTAGTTGAGCTTGCACTTAGTTCAGGAAAAATTAACATCGGCACCTTTTAGAAAGCGCCAAATGAAGAAGACCATCTCTTTCTCAATCATATCGACGAATTCTATTCGACTATCGAGAAATTAATCACTGTAGCAGATACAAATATTGATATTTTAACATCTTCTGCCATATGCAGCGAATATCTCGATATAATTGCGACAAATAATGGAGTTGTATTTAACAAGACAAAGCCAACACGCATCACTATGACGTCCAAAACACTACTCGATCATGTTATCATAAATCATCCAAACATGAGTAAACATATGTCTTACAATGATGACGACTGGCCCGGCTTAGACCATAAAGTAATCAACTTATCCATCAAAAATCTCGTCGAAGCTAAAATACGGCCTAAAAAAATATCGATGAGCAGAACCAATAATAAAGATTTCTTAAGGAACTTCATAGATAGTCTCCAAGGGTCTCCAACTTCGGACTTTGATGAGCTAATAGAGAAGATAACCGAAGCTAAGGTTAAAGCAACAACAACGAAACAAGTTCGTGTACGAGTACAATCTTGGATTACTAGGAATGTAATTGATGCTGCAAATCGAAAACAAACTGCTTACAAAACATACAAAGCAGATCCAAACTCCACGTCCAAGAAGCAGATCTATTTATCTATGAAGAAGGAATCGAATCGAGCTATCATGGAGGCCAAAAAACGTTTCTACAGAAATAAGTTTGAAGCTTCAGCCGGAAATACCTCCAGATATTGGCAACTAGTAAATGAGCTCTTGTCTAAACAACAGAACAAATCTTCAACGTGCATAGAAGAACTGTTGATAAATGGAACATCCATTACAGACCCTGAAGAAGTAGCACAGCAGTTAAACAACTTCTTCGCTACCATTGGAACACTTGTCACCGAGCAACTGCAACGTTCATCACGCTCGAGTATTCATATTGAGCCTAATATGTGCACTTCAATTCACTTGCGTCCCACGGGTCCTGTTGAAATATCTGAAATAATCGACAACCTTAAATCAAAGGTTTCTCCTGGTCTGGATAGTATAACACCGGAGGATATTAAATTTCTGAAAAATCATATTTTGGAGCTTCTAACTACAATAATAAATAAGCACTTAGCAGCTGGTACATTCCCTGATTGTCTTAAACTGGCGAAAATCACTCCAATCTTCAAAGGAGGTGATCCAGCAGATCCATCAAATTATCGCCCAATAGCTGTCACAAGTGTCCTAAGTAAAATATTTGAAAGAGTCATTCAAAAACAATTGCTTCAATTTATTAAGACTAACTCCATTTTGACGCCAATTACATATGGCTTTCAAGAAAACAGTAGTACACTAGCAGCGACATTAGATGCAGTACATTTCATCAACAATGGATTGGATAAGGGCGACTACGTAGCGGCAATCTTCGTGGATCTGAAAAAGGCCTTTGAAACCATTAACCACGAAATCCTGCTTCAGAGGCTTGAAATATACGGAATCCATCACAACTTCAAGCTTTTAATAAAGGATTATCTGTTCAACAGGCGTATTATTACAACTAACAATATGTATAAAAGTCAGGAATGCACTATAAACATCGGCGTTCCTCAAGGACCAATCAATGTACATCAGAACAACTTATTTTATTTAATCAGGGGAAAATTGAACTTTTCATTTGTACATTCAGAAAAAACAAACAATATTTTTTATTATCATTATGTCACAATCGAACAATGCAAAGCCAACCTTGATGAAAAATGAACGGAACAAATTGTAAGTGATTTAGTGAAATCGTGAAATCTCAGACATTCTGACCCGGCTGAACAGGTATGTTCAGAGAGATCCAATAGTTTGCAAACCTTTTGCACCGGTCTCTTGACTTCCCCTTGTTGATGCCTGATTGTAACTACTCTGGTTAATCCATCATCGCCTGGATGCAATTTTATTATTTTGCCAAGTCTCCATTGTGTTGCGGGCAAAGTTTCGTGCCGAATAATGACGACGTCGCCAACCTTGAAGTCGTCTGTTGCTTTGTGCCACTTTGATCGCTGCTGCAGGGTCCCCAAATATTCATCATGCCACTGTTTCCAAAAGTGTTGCTGCATTTACCGTAGTTGACGCCAATACGAAAGTCGATTCGTTGGTATGTCGAGTATTGGTTTGTCAGGTACGGCAACAATCGATCTGCCAATCAAAAAATCAGCTGGCGAAAGCGCCAAGTGTTCGTCCAGCGTATCATGTAAAGCCACCAATGGTCGTGAGTTCAAACAAGCCTCAATGTGAACTAGTAATGTGTGTAATTGATCGTAGTAGATAGAGTTTGCTCCAATGATGCAAACTAGATGCTTTTTAGCGGATTTGACCGCTGCCTCCCACAGTCCTCCGTGATGTGGAGCTCCAGGTGGTATAAAATGCCATTCTGTACCTCGATTTGCCAATTGCTGTTGTGTATATGTAGAGTGCCATTCCTTACGATCTTCTTGCATGATTCTATTTGCACCCACGAAAGCTGTTCCGTTGTCGCTGTATAGTTTATGACATGGGCCTCGCCTGCTTACAAATCGTGTGAATACATTGATGAATGCCTCTGCTGATAAATCTTCCGTCAATTCAATGTGCACTGCCTTGGTCGCCATGCAAATGAAAATTGCAGCGTATGTTTTCCTTGAAGTTCGAACCCTCCTGGAGCCAATGCGATTGTGGAATGGACCGCAATAATCCACTCCAGCCACTGCAATCGGTGGTGTCGGTGTAACTCTCGATCGAGGTAGTGAAGCCATTTGTTGGTTAATCATAGAATGTCTTTGTCTTCGGCAGATAGTACACGCATGAATACATTGTTTAACAAGTGTACGTGCGTATAAGATCCAATATTTCTGACGAAGAGTTTGTAGCATAAGCTGAATGCCTCCATGCAATGTGTCCTTATGCGCCTGTTGTACGATGAGTTTAGAAAGAACGCTTTCCTTCGCCAAAATGATTGGTCTTCGTTGCTCTACGGGAAGTTCAGCATTCTGCAGCTTACTCGCTGCTCGTAGTAAATTGTATGAGTCCAAGTATGGATTGAGAGGGCTCAGTTTGCTCGCCATGGTGAGACCAGCTGTTTTGCGTAGCTGATATATTTCAGGACCGAAGTAATTGTTTTGATCAGCCATTATGTACCAGTTCAATGCTTCCTCCATTTCCTTTACGGAAATGACTGGTTGTAGTCGTATGAACTTGTTTGCCTTAAGCCATCGAAAGATGTACGCTGTGGTGCGTAGAAGCTTTCCTAGATCGCTGTATCGATCGAGTATATTGAAACGGATTATTTCATTGCCAATTTTTTGTCCAGTCTCGATAAACAATTTTTGCGTGAAACGTGTAAGTTTAGCCTTAATTGGTCTCAGCTCCAATTCCATGTTAATTTTGTCATCTTCTCGGAGTGGTTGTGATTTATTCGTCTCCATAACATCAGCTGGACCATTCCACCAGAGCGGATGATTAATCAATGCTTCTACGCCAATGCCACGACTTCCACAATCTGCCGGGTTAAATTGCGTGCTAATGTGATGCCAATTACTAATGTCTGTGTGTTGTTGTATGTAGCCCACTCTATTTGCCACAAAATGTTTGAGCTGAAAGGGCGATTTTTTTAGCCGACAAAGTACAATGCTTGAATCGCTCCACATAGAATATGGAACATTCATGAGCTCCATAGCCTGTCTAGTGTCCATCATGAGTTTTGTGAGCAGATGTGCTGCAGCCAATTCTAGCCTTGGAATTGTGATTTCCTTGATTGGAGCTACCCGTGTTTTCGCTGCAATAAGCCTTGTTGTGCGTTGGTTTTCGTCTACGTGCGTAGTGATATATATCACAGCTGCGAAAGCTTTGGAACTAGCATCGCAATAGCCATTCAATAGTAATGTACCATCGGGAACAATGCCAAGACATCTGGGAATATGTATTCGCTCCAATTTCACCAAGTCGCGGCGGTACGCGAGCCATTCGTCGAGCAATTCGGTTGGAATCGACGTATCCCATTCTAATCCTGCCTTGCTCAGCCTTTGTATAAACATTTTGTTGACTATTGTTACGGGAGCCAACATGCCAGTTGGATCATAAATTCTAGCTGCCTCACGGAGAATCTGACGCTTAGTTGTGGATGGTGTAACCTCTAAATTGATGCGATAAAATAATTCATCTGTATGCGGATTCCATTGTAAACCAAGTACTGTGGTTTCACTCAAGCAAAACTCCATATTGGTATCAGTGGAGTTGCCAATTATCTGAGCCAAGAATATCGCATCATTAGATCGCCATTGCCTCAGATTAAATAATCCTTGTCGCAGCACTGTGCTTACGTCACGAGCTAATTGTATAGCATGATCTCTCGTTGGAACACTTTTCAAATAATCATCGACGTAAAAGTCTCGTAACACGCTTTCTCGAGCATCCTGAATTCGTGGTAAGTCAATGAGAATGTGACAATTGTCTTTAGCACATTGCTGCATTGCACGTATAGCAAGATATGGGCCACTCGCTGTACCATACGTGACAGTTGCCAATTGATATGTTTGCAACGGTTCATTGGGGAAATCTCGCCAAAGTATTTGTTGCCACTTTCGATGTCTTTTATCCACATAAACCATTCTGAACATTTTTTCTACATCAGCCACTATAGCAATAACAAATTGTCGGAAGCGATGCAAAATGTTAATCAGTAGATCCTGGATGATAGGGCCAGCAATTTGTGTATCATTTAGAGAAACACCATTTGATGATTTAGCCGATGCGTTGAAAACTGTGCGAAGTTTTGTCGTAGCACTGCTTTCCTTGAGCACGGCGTGATGTGGAATGAAATATAATTGCGATGGATCGCCAGGTTGATCGCTAATCGCATGCATGTGACTAAGGTCATGATATTTGCGCATGAATGCAATATACATTGCCCGTAGTCTCGGGTTAGATGACAGTCTCCGTTCCAATTGGTAGAACTGTCGCAGTGCCAGTTGGTGAGAATTTCCAAGTGCCGGTGCATCAGGTCGAAATGGAATTTGCACAAAGTATCGACCATTCTTGTCACGGCGATGCGTTCTCGTGAAAATGTCCTCACATATGAATGCCTCATGTAAATTATCGATAGTGGATTCAGTCTCATTGACTTCGAACAGCTGTCGCAGTAGTGTGTCAGTGCGTTCGTCGTCGTTGATATTTACTGACAGTGAACATTTACGTATAACCAATGAACGAGTTGTATAATCGGTTACTGACTGCACTTCAGCAGGCCCGAACACAACCCAGCCAAGTTGAGTCGCCTGAGCGCATGGTTCATTATCATTGCCACGTATTATGCCATCAACAATTAATTGACCCCATACCTCAGCACCAATCAATGCATCAATTCTTCCAGTGATTCCAAAAGTTGGATCTGCCAACGTCAAGTTGCGTAAATGTTGCCAACAATTTTCGTTGATCTGAGCCAAAGGAGTCGGTGATGTTATTTTGTCAATAATGTAAAGCTCGATGCCAATTCGATATGACGGATTTATATTTGACGTTAATGTAACATGCGTCTTGCCACGTGTGTAAGCATGGACTGAGTCTCCGATTCCCTCAATTTGTATTTCGCAATGCTGCCTACGAAGAGCCATACCATTAAGAACCATACCATTAAGTCACAAAACTAACCTGTGAACCAGGAACGCAAAATACTCGACACGGATGATTGTTGCCAAAGCCATCAGATATTTGTACGATTGCCGTTGCCAAAAGGACAATTTGGTCAAGAATGACCGCGAATGTTTTGACTGGTTCAGTAAGTCATGCTATATTGCGCGGTGTGCCACCTAATGTTTGCGGTGCCAAAATCGGAACCTTTTTATTTGTTGTTAGATTAGACGCCTGTGTCCAAGCCATAGTTGATGATGCTGATCTGCAGAGCAGTGTGTGGTGTCTGCCATTGCATATGCGGCAATTTATGGAGGTGCAAACCTTGGTTGAATGTCCGGGATGCAAACAGTTGAAACAAAGGTTTGAATCTTTGATTTTATTAAAGCGTTCAGCCACTGGAAGCGATGTGAGCTTTGAACACTTGCCAATGCGGTGTGACTTCTCATTGCAGTATTCGCAATGTCCAGGTGATGTCGCTGCCAAATTTGATTTTATCAATCGTGCCTTCTGTTGAATAGAACTAGCTGAAGTCGTCCTGCCATGAGGTGCATTACTTGAGTTGTTTGAGCTGCCTGTCCATTGGATTACGCCTGTTGAAATACTGTGCGCACGTTTTTCTACAAATGATAGCAATTTTTTCCAGTTTAGGAATGTTCTGCGTAGTCAGACTCATTCCCCAAGCCTGTTGTGTCGTTGTCGGTAACTTTGATGTTACTATCGGAACTGCTAGTGCATCCCAGTGTTCAACTGGTAATTTCATCACCGCTAAGGCACGAAGGGATTCACGAACTGTATCCACCACAGACAATAGCTCCGAAGTCGTTTCAGTTGAGCTTTGTTTCAGTTCAATGAACCGCGCCACATGGATTTCTGCATATTGCTTTCGCTTTTGTAATGCCTGCCAAACTTCATTATATCCGCCAGTGTACATTCCTCCAACGAGCGCCACTGCATCTCCTTGAACTGCCTTACGTAATTTGGCCAATTTGTAGGCTTCAGGTGCTGGTGTATTGTGGACAAGGGTTTAGAATGCGTCCTTAAATGCCAGCCAATTTTTCAAAGTGCCTTCAAATTTTGGAACGGAAAGTCGTTCCAATTTCATTTCATACTCAATGCCATGTTCACTGGGCAATACTGACCGATTAACTCCTAATGCAGCTCCTATATCGCCAGTGGCCAATTTTCTTTTAAGTTGTGCCATAGACCTTTTATATGTCTCTTCAGTCTTTGCAGCCAACTCCTCATGGACTGTCACCTCGCCACTCTCCGCCATTGCGATCAACTCCTCATTTACAGCCGTAAATTTTTCAAAGGCAGCCTCGAGGGTTTTTATTTCCTCTGCCATTTCGAACCCATCAACTTGATAGCCTGCATTCAGCACTTTCTTTGCGATGCGTTCAATTGTGTTGAACGCCGCAGTTCGCCTTCTTAATTCAGCCATGCCGGTTTTTTTTTTCAATCCAATAATTAATTTTTTTTCACCAATTCGTTTGTTCTGCCACAGTCCACTCAAAATGTTCTCTCAAAATACCTCACAGGAGGCACCAAAAAATGTACATCAGAACAACTTATTTTATTTAATCAGGGGAAAATTGAACTTTTCATTTGTACATTCAGAAAAAACAAACAATATTTTTTATTATCATTATGTCACAATCGAACAATGCAAAGCCAACCTTGATGAAAAATGAACGGAACAAATTGTAAGTGATTTAGTGAAATCGTGAAATCTCAGACACTTGGGCCATTACTGTTTTTATTGTACATTAACAGCGTACAGGACATTTATCTGTTGGGAAAAATAGTTTTATTTGCTGATGACACACTACTGCTGTATTCCGGTAAAAACGAATTAATTCTCCAGCAAAAAATAAATGATGACTTAGGAAAATATTGGAATTGGCTCGAAAAAAGTAAATTAATAATAAACATCCAAAAGACTAAATATTTAGTATTCCAACAAAAAAACTAAGCAGCAAATTAATCCGTCATTACAAATCAATGGAATACAATTGGGAAAGGTCAAGTCAATTAGATACTTAGGACTAACTTTAGATGAGAAAATGTCTTGGCTACAACATATCAATAACATCAGACTTAAAGTAGCGCCTATGATAGGAATCCTAAAAAAATATAATTTTTTATCTCTCAACATCAAACTTGACATATTCAATGCATTTATTTTGTCGAACATCTCTTATGGAGCAGTTTTGTGAAAACAAACATCGAAACAAAACATCGATTTGATCGGAAGACTAATCACTAAGGCTATCAAGACTATATACAAAATGCCAACTTTGACTCCAAGCTTACATGTGTATCGTGAAACAGGACTACTAAGCATACAACAAATAATGTGTCTTGAACAAGGAAAGCTAATATTTAAGATACTTAACAAAAAACTCAAATGGCCATATGCTATAAGAAATGTTGGAGAAATAACTCAGACAGCCACAAGATCGGCGAATAACCTTGCGATCAAAAAAGCTAGGACAGATCGTTTGAAAATGGATCCAGTGCAACAGTCTTTGGCTTATTACAATACCTTACCTGAGGATATAAGAAATTCAGCGAATTTGGTTAAATTTAAGGAAAATCTACGATCGTTCCTTTTACAAAGATAATGAAGACGCCAACCAGAGTTTTTTCTAAACTTTTCTCTGGGCATAAGTCTTGACGACAAGAAACAGGCGATATCATCTGAAGACGATAGTTTATAATGAAGTGCTTTCCCTTATACCAATATTTTATTGTCTGGGAAGTACGAAGTTAACAAATATTGAGGAGAATTGATGCACACGGACCGTGCATTTTGATTGAGTGATGGAGAGAGTGGAAGGAAGGAGGTAAAAAAAAAAATATATATATATCTTAAAAGAGAAATGTCTAAGTTATCACTTCCTTCTTTAACTATTTTCTTTAAAGAGTTTTTCACAAACTTGACTGTATTCTCAGCTTGTCCATTCGATGCTGGATGATAAGGTGGTGTCGTTATGTGTTTCAACCTATTTGTTCTACAAAATTCTTGAAAAACTTCTGAAGTGAAAGCGGTTCCATTATCAGTAACAATCACCTTTGGAAATCCGAATCGACTAAATATTTCTCTTAACTTGATTATAGTGCTACGTGTGTCCATGCGTTTTACTTCAAACGCTTCAACCCACTTTGAAAAACTATCGACACAAATCAAAATAGTTTTGTTCATATATGGACCTAAGAAATCTAAGTGCAGACGTTCCCAGGGACCATTTGTAGGCTGCCACTGGCTAAATTGCATTTTGGGTGGATCATTCTGCAGCGATGTACAAATATCACAGGATTTAATAGCATTCTCTATGTCTTTGCTTAGTCCTGGCCAGAAAACATAGCTTCTAGCTAGCGACTTTGTTTTTACGATACCCTGATGTGAATTATGCAACAATTCAAGAATATATTTCCTAAGTGCAAGAGGTATAACCACCCTATAACCCCATAATATGCACCCCCTTCTATCGATAATTCATTCTTCTTCAAAAAGTAAGGCTTTAATTCAACTTCAACTTTATGTGGCCACCCATGCTCAATGAACTCCTTAACCTTACACAATATTTCATCTTCGAGTGTTTTGTCTGAAATTCTTTTTGCATCAATGGGTAACATTTCATCATTTGTAATGTAATTTATGTATACTTCTTCATCTGGAAAATTATCAGTATTGCCCTGCATAGCGGGAAAGCGAGAGAGGAAATCTGCTCTGTTTTCATTTGATTTGACATATTTAATTTTAAATACATATCCTGACAAAAATAATGCATAACGCTGCAGTTTGCTTGCAGCCATTTGTGGTATGCCATGTTTTTCCCCAAATATAGATGTAAGCGGCTTTGTATCGGTACATAACACAAATTCTCTGCCGAAGAGATACTGGTGGAAATAACGCACTGCCCAATAAATTGCTAATGCCTCCTTTTCAATTTGGCTATAGTATATCTCTTCTCTGCTTCACTTAAAACACGAGAAGCGTAAGCAATAGGTTTATTGATACCATTTGAAAGCGTGTGACTTAATACCGCCCCTAGACCATGACAACTAGCATCCGTAACCAACTGCAATGGCAAGTTAATATCATAATGCATTAATATCTCAGGTTTTACAAAAAATTGTTTAATTTCATTAAAGGCAGATTGACATTTTTGTGTCCAAATCCATTTCGTTTCCTTCTTTAGCAAATTGTATAAAGGACTTAATCGTTCTGATACAAAAGGAACGAACTTCCGATAGTAATTGATTGTTCCTAAACACGATTGCAACTCTTGAACATTTTTGGGTACTGGTAATTGCAAAATAGCTTGCAATTTTTCTGGAGAGGGGCGAATGCCATACTGGTCAATGACAAACCCTAAATAATTCACTGAATACTTGAAAAATGCACATTTAGACTTGTCAACGGTCAATCCGCTATTTTGTAATCGCTTTAGATCTGAATCTATTTTTTTGTATAAATCACTACTGCTTTTACCGTATACTAAAATGTCATCCTGAAAAACTGAAATGCCCTCGATCCCTAACAAAACTTGTTCAATTCTTTTTTGAAAGATAGTTGGACAAGTGCTAATACCAAAAGGCAACCTCGTATATTTGAACAACCCTTTGTGTGTACAGATCGTGGTAAGTATTTGACTTTCCTTATCAAGCTCCATTTGCTGATAAGCATGTGCTAAGTCAATTTTCGCAAAAATTCTTGCACCTGATAATGATCTTAATAAATCTTCAACTCTTGGAAGAGCTTGAGTAGCCTAGTGGGTAGAGCACTGGCTTCTTGCGTGTGGGGTCCCTGGTTCGAATCCAGGTTCGGACGAGGGTCCGCGCACCAAGCTTTGAGTTCACCTAGCTCTGATTAGGTACCTGATTTAAATCAGGGGTAAAGTGAGTCGTGGAACTAATCACTCCACACTCGTATCCACAATGATTAAATAAATTGTAATGAAGCTCTCTACCAGCTTCAACCCCTAGATCCGTACAAGGGTTGCCGTGGGATTGCTTTACTTTACTTGGAAGAACGAATCTTTCTATTTTAATATGCGGATTAAGAGTAATTTTATAATCGCCGCATATTCTCACGGATCCATCAGATTTGATGATGGGAACTATTGGCGTGGCCCATTCCGAAAATTCTACCGGTTCAAGAATTTTCAGGTTAACCAGCCTTTCTATTTCACTTTCCACTTTTCTTTTCAAACTAAAGGGCAAAGGTCGGGGTGAAAAATAGCGTGGAGACACATTGTCACCTAATTTCAATTTAATTTTACCTTTGTTAAATGTTCCTAAAGAATCACTAAACACTTCGGAATATTTCTCCACTAGCTTTTGCATTTCAACACACATCTCGAGTTTCTATACGCTGAATTCAGTATTGAACTTTTGCATAAAATCACGATCTAACAATGGTGCACACTTACTATCAACAATATATAGCTTCAAATTATTACACGCACCTTTGAATTCCATTTACACATCTATTTCACCAATCGGAAAAAATTTCGAACCATTGTAATTAATTAATTTCACGTTTATTCCTTTGAATGGAATATTAGAAAACCACTTGACGTAATCACTATTGCTAATGCAGCTTATCGCCGCACCAATATCTAATTCCGCTTTTATGGAAATTTTGTTTACAACAACTGTCAATAATATCGGATCTATACTATTAACGCGTTCGAATGCAAATCATTTTTCCTCTCTCTCGTCTACTTTAATACAGTTCTGCTTAACAGGTTTTTGAAATTTTGATTTAGTATTTACAGGTGATTTACACACTTTGACTAAATGACCTATTTTACCACAATTTAAACATCTTAAATTTCTATACCTGCAGGTTGTTGATTTATGACCGGTAGTTCCACAACAATAGCACTTATCACTCGTAGACGGCAATTTGTGATCCATTCGTTGTTGTTGCTTCTTAATTTTGATGATGGATTCTGTTTTGATTATGTGGGAATTTATGACGTCTATCGATGCTTCCATTTCCAATGCTATTTGCACGGCTTTATCAAAAGTCAACTCTGTGCCGTGGGAAAACAACTTTTCTTTAATTCGCTTCGACGAAGTTCCCAGTATGAAAATGTCTCGTAAGACTTCGCTCAATTAAGACCCAAAATCACACGTTGTGGACAATTTTTTAATTCGCCTTGCCCATTCTTGAATTTGCTCAGATGTATCCATTCGAGCTGCATAAAATTTTTCACGCTCAACAAAGGCGGAGATCACTGGCTGGAAATGCTGGTTCAGGATTTCAACAATTTCACCATATGTTTTGCTCTGAGGCTCCACAGGAAAACATAAATTAATCAACAGCTTATATGATTCTTCCGAAATCATAGTTCACAAAATGGCCCTGTGCCGATTTGCATCCGAAATGTTGTTTGCCATAAAAAATAGCTCTAAGCGCTTTACGTACACTTTCCATTCCATCGTTGAATGATGGAACTCACGCAATTTGCCAATCCCCAGACTTTCTGTTGTCTCCGTCATCTTCTTTTTCAAATTGTACGGCAAAATTTATATATTACCTCCAAAAGTCTTTCGTTTTCCTCGTTGCCAATATTGTGTCTTCATTTAATAAATTGAAATTAAGACTTTTATTTTTGGATCACATTATAATTCACTGATTTATTTCTTAATCCAAACTTAACGTGTATGCTTACAAACTGGTTTCAAACAACTTAGCAACTAGTTACAAACAACGATAGAGAGGAAGTATTATTTACGATTGTGTGTGTAACTTGGTAACTTGGTGTAGAGACATCTATCAATTCACTTAAACCAAATTAAATATATTACATCCGTATAACTTCCAGCGCAGTGATTCAATCGAAACGAAATTTACTGGTTGGGTTTAACTTGACGTGAAGCAGATTTGGTATATATTTTGGTTTGCTGCTGACGCAGGGTAACCAGCATGAGCCATTTTCATAAATATTGCACCAACAGATGCTTCAAATTACATTATCATATGCCAAGCATTTGCAATAAAAATATGAAACCAATTTTAAATTTCCCGAGTTTTGAACATTTTTTGGATCGCAGTCTCAAACAACGTTTAACCGCTGAAACTTTCGATAAAATCCTCCGATGAGAACGAAATTCAAAGGATAAGTTGATTTAAGTATGAGCTTGTTAAGGTAAACTTATCGCTGCTTCGTTGGGAAAGTGTTTTGTTGCTTTGGATAAGGAATGGTTGATATGATTCTACAAA
The DNA here is from genome assembly GCA_947369275.1 of Nemotelus nigrinus. Taxonomy (NCBI): domain Eukaryota; kingdom Metazoa; phylum Arthropoda; class Insecta; order Diptera; family Stratiomyidae; genus Nemotelus; species Nemotelus nigrinus. The sequence continues at coordinate 132,420,863 of OX376373.1, read as the reverse complement.
AAAGTGCATGACGTCTTACCACATTTTTTTGTCACTCAAAGACAATTTGTTCAAAAATTAGTTTTCTAGCGGTTCTGATGCACTAGAATTTTTTAAATTACAAGGTACTTCAATGAAAGTAAACGACCCGAGTGCAATCCACCCAGCAAATAATTTAACAGGAAAAAGTGTAACAATGTTGCGTGAATCACTTCAATTCACTTCAATAAAGCAAATGCCTTGCTGTGACTTGAATAACATTAATTTCAATGCAGTTAAAACACTTTTCATATTGATTTTTGTGCATTTAGTGAATTTAATTCATTTTTATTTTAAAAAAAACTGACTTTAATTAAGCTTATAAGTTGAAAGAACATTTATTGATTCTGAGGCGGTTCGAGCTCATATATATATATATATATATATATATATATATATATATATATATATATATATATATATATATATATATATATATATATATATATATATATATATATATATATATATATATATATATATATATATATATAAATATATATATATATATATATATATATATATATATATATATATATATATATATATATATATATATATATATATATATATATATATATATACATATACATATATATATATATACATATTATCGTCCTTCCTTCCACTCTCTCCATCACTCAATCAAAATGCACGGTCAGTGTGCATCAAATCTCCTCAATATTATTACTTTCGTACTTCCCAGACAATAAAACATTGGTATAAGGGAAAGCACTTCATTATACACTAGCGTCTTCAGATGATATCGCCTATTTTTTGTCGTTAAGACTTATGTATGCCCAGAGAAAATTTTAGAAAAAACTCTTAGATTTTCCTTAAACTTAACCAAATTTGCTGATTTTCTTATATCCTCAGGTAAAGTATTATAATAAACCAAAGACTGTTGCCCTGGATGCATTTTCAAACGATCTGTCCTAGCTTTTTTAATCGCAAGGTTATTCGCCGATCTTGTGGCTGTTTGAGTTATTTCTCCAACATTTCTTACAGCATATGGCCATATGAGTTTTTTGTTAAGTATCTTAAATATTAGCTTTCCTTGTTCAAGACACATTATTTGTTGTATGCTTAGTAGTCCTGCTTCACGGTACACATGTGAACTTGGAGTCAGTGTTGGTATTTTGAATATAGTCTTGATAGCCTGAGTGATTAGTCTTGCGATCAGTTCAATATTATGTTTCGATGTTTGGTTCCACAAAACTGGTCCATAAGGGATGTTTGACAAAATAAAAGCATTGAATATGCCAAGTTTGATGTTGAGAGATAAGAAATCTTATTTTTTTTAAGATTCCTATCATAGGCGCTACTTTATGTCTGATGTTATTGATATGTTGTAGCAAAGACATTTTCTCATCTAAAGTTAGTCCTAAGCATCTAATTGAGTTGACCTTTTCCAATTGTATTCCATTTATTTGTACAGACGGACTAATTTGCTGCTTGTTTTTTTGTTGGAATATTAAACATTTAGTTTTCTGGATGTTTATAATAAATTTGCTTTGTTCGAGGCAATTCCAATATTTTCCTAGATCATCATTTATATTTTGCTGAAGATTTGATTCATTTTTACCGGAATACAGCAGTAGTGTGTCATAGTGATGGGCATAACTGCTGTTTTTAAATAGCAAAAGCAACTGCTTATGCTATTGCTAAACAGCAGCTTCAAATAGCAGCTAAAAAACAACAGTCTGCTATTTGTTGTGTCGGTGCAACATTTCAGTGGGTGCAATATATTATTTCATTTGTGATCTCTCGCCGGCTCGGGTTCACGTACTATGCAAATTGCAGTTGCTGGGTTTCCTGTTTTACACAATATTCCTATTGTGGTTTCAAAACGGCGCGAAGATTTCATACGTTTCCATCATGTATGATGTATGTACATGTGTGCGTACGTAAAGCAATGCTATTGAAATTTGTGTCGGGAGAAATATCAGGGAGAATTAATCCGGCCAACAGGGCCATGAGGTGAGTAAATTATACGTAATTAAAGAAGCGAATATATATGTGGGCAAACAAAACACGGGCGTCTTTTAGTTAGGTTGTATTAAGGATTAAAATTTGCCGAAGCCCACGTATACCTATGCATAAATATGAATGAATGAATGATTGGATGAAAATGATGGTGAGTAAAAAAATTACTTCTCAGTTTGGATATGGCGCATTTAATCTTGTAAAGAAAATTCTGTGTAGCGTATATGCACAAATTTTATGAAAATCATTTATTTTTCATAAATGGGTGCATGTACAAAATTTGATATGTTTACTTGAACGGTTATTAGCACAAGCATATTTTACTCATTATGCATTCCTGCAAATGTGTTACTGTGTATATATAAACACCCGGAAATACCCGCTAAATAAAGAGGAGAAATAGTTATACATATAATTTTCTTTATTTTCTCATATAATATATTTATCACACATCTACATGCATATAGGTATATTTATAAAACTTAATAAGTAAGCCTAATTCCAACATAAGCATATCTTTTGACTAACTCTATGTGTTTCCATTTATAAAAATGATTTGCTTTACTTTGCCAGATGCCAACCAATTACGACGATCTGAAATAATTTGACCCGTTTTGGAAAAGATCCGCTCACATGACACTGAAGTCGCTACAGTGCCAATATTTTCCCTAGCAATTTCGCTTAAATAGAGATAATTATAAGCATGGGCCTTCCACCATAAGAGAGGATCCTGGTTCCGTGGTAAAAGTGGCTCTTCCAAATACCGCTGCACTTCAATTATAGCCCGCGATGAAGAATTCCTCTCTGGCTGAAAAGAAGCAACTTTTCTATCTAAATAGCTCCAAAAGGATTCTTGTTCCTCGTCTAATGAGACAGACTTCTCCACTTGTCGTTGCTGTTCTGTCAAATTTTTTTCGACAGCTTGAGTGACTAAATTTGCCACCGTGGTTTTTTGCGCGATCAGCGATGCTTTCATTTGAAAACCCTACACTTTTAAAATGTGGATCCAAATATGTTGCAACCACACAAGTAATACTGGTTTCCAGGTTTCCCAGTCGAACGTTAATCCCAGTGTATATGCTATTGACAACTTCATTCGCTAGGCTTGAAAATTCACGATCCTTTAAACTAGCATACACGTTTTGCAACCCTTTGGCTATCGCAATGGCTGAGAATAATGTGACGTACTTTTCACAGCTTAGTTTTTTTGTAGCTAGTTCCATAGGAGCGAGAACTTTTAACAGGTGCTCAATATTGGCTAGCTCTTCATTCGTTAGCATAGGCCAATCTTCTTTCCCGAAGGCTCTTATTTCCTATTTCAATTCTGATATTCTTTTGAACATATAATATACAGAATTCCACCTAGTGGCCACGGATTGTATCAGTCTCTTTGGTTTGTTTCCTTTTTGTGTTTGCTATAGGTCTAGTTTCGATTTCGCTGCACTACTCCTTTTAAAATGCGACTCAATTTGACGAGATTTATCTATAAGAGGCTCCATACTTTTTAATCCGTCCTTCACAATTAGGTTTAAAGTGTGAGCTAAACAACCTAAATGTTTCCACTTAAACACGTCTTCTATCGCACCAACAATATTGGGCGCGTTATCCGATATGGCTAAAAATACTTTGTCATACTTTGTTCTTACAGCATATGGCCATATGAGTTTTTTGTTAAGTATCTTAAATATTAGCTTTCCTTGTTCAAGACACATTATTTGTTGTATGCTTAGTAGTCCTGCTTCACGGTACACATGTGAACTTGGAGTCAGTGTTGGTATTTTGAATATAGTCTTGATAGCCTGAGTGATTAGTCTTGCGATCAGTTCAATATTATGTTTCGATGTTTGGTTCCACAAAACTGGTCCATAAGGGATGTTTGACAAAAAAAAGCATTGAATATGCCAAGTTTGATGTTGAGAGATAAAAAATCTTATTTTTTTAAGATTCCTATCATAGGCGCTACTTTATGTCTGATGTTATTGATATGTTGTAGCCAAGACATTTTCTCATCTAAAGTTAGTCCTAAGTATCTAATTGAGTTGACCTTTACCAATTGTATTCCATTTATTTGTACAGACGGATTAATTTGCTGCTTGTTTTTTGTTGGAATATTAAATATTTAGTTTTCGGGATGTTTATAATAAATTTGCTTTGTTCGAGGCAATTCCAATATTTTCCTAGATCATCATTTATATTTTGCTGAAGATTTGATTCATTTTTACCGGAATACAGCAGTAGTGTGTCATAGTGATGGGCATAACTGCTGTTTTTAAATAGCAAAAGCAACTGCTTATGCTATTGCTAAACAGCAGCTTCAAATAGCAGCTAAAAAACAACAGTCTGCTATTTGTTGTGTCGGTGCAACATTTCAGTGGGTGCAATATATTATTTCATTTGTGATCTCTCGCCGGCTCGGGTTCACGTACTATGCAAATTGCAGTTGTTGGGTTTCCTGTTTTACACAATATTCCTATTGTGGTTTCAAAACGGCGCGAAGATTTCATACGTTTCCATCATACACTGAGAAAACACATGGCGCCAGACGCCATAATTTATAGACTTCTGGCGCCATGTACATAGTCGATTTAGGGATTGTGATAAAATAAAGCGCCACACGCCATAATACATGGCGAAAAGTACATAGGCCTACACGCCATGTACATGGCGTGACGGACTATATTACATGGCGTGGAGAACTATAGTGCATGGCGTGGAGAGCTATAGCACATGGCGTGGAGGACTATACTGTATGGCGTGGAGGACTATACTGTATGGCGTGGAGGACTATACTGTAGGGCGTAGAGGCCATATGGGGCCATATGTGGGGCCATAATTTCTGCGCCATGTAATTATGGCGCTGGGAGCTATACTGCATGGCTCAGAGTACTATGTACATGGCGTATGGGACCATAAATAATGCGCTATGTTACATGGCTCTGGGCGCTATGTGCATAGCGTGTGGCACTATAAATGCTGCGCCATGTAACATGGGACCACGCGCTATGTAGATTCTGAGATTATGGCGCTGGGACCCATATTGCATGGCTCAGAGTACTATGTACATGGCGTATGGGACCATAAATAATGCGCTATGTTACATGGCTCTGGGCGCTATGTGGATTTTTTTCAGTGTATGTATGATGTATGTACATGTGTGCGTACGTAAAGCAATGCTATTGAAATTTGTGTCGAGAGAAATATCAGGGAGAATTAATCCGGCCAACAGGGCCATGAGGTGAGTAAATTATACGTAATTAAAGAAGCGAATATATATGTGGGCAAACAAAACACGGGCGTCTTTTAGTAAGTTTGTATTAAGGATTAAAATTTGCCGAAGCCCACGTATACCTATGCATAAATATGAATGAATGAATGATTGGATGAAAATGATGGTGAGTAAAATAATTACTTCTCAGTTTCGATATGGCGCATTTAATCTTGTAAAGAAAATTCTGTGTAGCGTATATGCACAAATTTTATGAAAATCATTTATTTTTCATAAATGGGTGCATGTACAAAATTTAATATGTGTACTTGAACGGTTATTAGCACAAGCATATTTTACTCATTATGCATTCCTGCAAATGTGTTACTGTGTATATATAAACACCTGGAAATACCCGCTAAATAAAGAGGAGAAAAAGTTATACATATAATTTTCTTTATTTTCTCATATAATATATTTATCACACATCTACATGCATATAGGTATATTTATAAAACTTAATAAGTAAGCCTAATTCCAACATAAGCATATCTTTTGACTAACTCTATGTGTTTCCATTTATAAAAATGATTTGCTTTACTTTGCCAGATGCCAACCAATTACGACGATCTGAAATAATTTGACCCGTTTTGGAAAAGATCCGCTCACATGACACTGAAGTCGCTACAGTGCCAATATTTTCCCTAGCAATTTCGCTTAAATAGAGATAATTATAAGCATGGGCCTTCCACCATAAGAGAGGATCCTGGTTCCGTGGTAAAAGTGGCTCTTCCAAATACCGCTGCACTTCAATTATAGCCCGCGATGAAGAATTCCTCTCTGGCTGAAAAGAAGCAACTTTTCTATCTTAATAGCTCCAAAAGGATTCTTGTTCCTCGTCTAATGAGACAGACTTCTCCACTTGTCGTTGCTGTTCTGTCAAATTTTTTTCGACAGCTTGAGTGACTAAATTTGCCACCGTGGTTTTTTGCGCGATCAGCGATGCTTTCATTTGAAAACCCTACACTTTTAAAATGGGGATCCAAATATGTTGCAACCACACAAGTAACACTGGTTTCCAGGTTTCCCAGTCGAACGTTAATCCCAGTGTATATGCTATTGACAACTTCATTCGCTAGGCTTGAAAATTCACGATCCTTTAAACTAGCATACACTTTTTGCAACCCTTTGGCTATCGCAATGGCTGAGAATAATGTGACGTACTTTTCACAGCTTAGTTTTTTTGTAGCTAGTTCCATAGGAGCGAGAACTTTTAACAGGTGCTCAATATTGGCTAGCTCTTCATTCGTTAGCATAGGCCAATCTTCTTTCCCGAAGGCTCTTATTTCCTATTTCAATTCTGATATTCTTTTGAACATATAATATACAGAATTCCACCTAGTGGCCACGGATTGTATCAGTCTCTTTGGTTTGTTTCCTTTTTGTGTTTGCTATAGGTCTAGTTTCGATTTCGCTGCACTACTCCTTTTAAAATGCGACTCAATTTGACGAGATTTATCTATAAGAGGCTCCATACTTTTTAATCCGTCCTTCACAATTAGGTTTAAAGTGTGAGCTAAACAACCTAAATGTTTCCACTTAAACACGTCTTCTATCGCACCAACAATATTGGGCGCGTTATCCGATATGGCTAAAAATACTTTGTCATACTTTGTTCTTACAGCATATGGCCATATGAGTTTTTTGTTAAGTATCTTAAATATTAGCTTTCCTTGTTCAAGACACATTATTTGTTGTATGCTTAGTAGTCCTGCTTCACGGTACACATGTGAACTTGGAGTCAGTGTTGGTATTTTGAATATAGTCTTGATAGCCTGAGTGATTAGTCTTGCGATCAGTTCAATATTATGTTTCGATGTTTGGTTCCACAAAACTGGCCCATAAGGGATGTTTGACAAAATAAAAGCATTGAATATGCCAAGTTTGATGTTGAGAGATAAAAAATCTTATTTTTTTAAGATTCCTATCATAGGCGCTACTTTATGTCTGATGTTATTGATATGTTGTAGCCAAGACATTTTCTCATCTAAAGTTAGTCCTAAGTATCTAATTGAGTTGACCTTTACCAACTGTATTCCATTTATTTGTACAGACGGATTAATTTGCTGCTTGTTTTTTGTTGGAATATTAAATATTTAGTTTTCGGGATGTTTATAATAAATTTGCTTTGTTCGAGGCAATTCCAATATTTTCCTAGATCATCATATATATTTTGCTGAAGATTTGATTCATTTTTACCGGAATACAGCAGTAGTGTGTCATAGTGATGGGCATAACTGCTGTTTTTAAATAGCAAAAGCAACTGCTTATGCTATTGCTAAACAGCAGCTTCAAATAGCAGCTAAAAAACAACAGTCTGCTATTTGTTGTGTCGGTGTAACATTTCAGTGGGTGCAATATATTATTTCATTTGTGATCTCTCGCCGGCTCGGGTTCACGTACTATGCAAATTGCAGTTGTTGGGTTTCCTGTTTTACACAATATTCGTATTGTGGTTTCAAAACGGCGCGAAGATTTCATACGTTTCCATCATACACTGAGAAAACACATGGCGCCAGACGCCATAATTTATAGACTTCTGGCGCCATGTACATAGTCGATTTAGGGATTGTGATAAAATAAAGCGCCACACGCCATAATACATGGGCCTACACGCCATGTACATGGCGTGACGAACTATAACAGTACATAGGCCTACACGCCATGTACATGGCGTGACGAACTATATTACATGGCGTGGAGAACTATAGTGCATGGCGTGGAGAGCTATAGCACATGGCGTGGAGGACTATACTGTATGGCGTGGAGGACTATACTGTAGGGCGTAGAGGACTATAGTACATGGCGTGGAGGACTCTAGTACATGGCGTGAAGGACTATAGTACATGGTGTAAAGGACAATAGTACATGGCGTGAAGGACTATAGTACATGGCGTGAAGGACTATAGTACATGGCGTGAAGGACTATAGTACATGGCGTGAAGGACTATAGTACATGGCGTGGATGACTATAGCACATGGCGTGGAAGACTATAGTACATGGCGTGGAAGACTATAGTACATTGAAGAAGCAAATCAGTCAAAACAGTGCTACTTACCATAAATGAGCACACGGAGAAGTCACTTGCTTGCAACAAACAGGCGCTGGTTGCATTTAGAGTCGCCGAAGGAGCCATTCAATAATATGCGCCCTTAGCCGATTGAGAATGTTGTCGATCTATCGACGATACTCAAGTATCACTTGCTGACATTTATAGACCCTCTCACACAGTATGGCTGCGAGTTATAATTGGAGTGCCATGAGCCATATTACATGGCTCATGGCACTATGTAATATGGCGTGTGGGGCCATAATTTTTGCGCCATGTAATTATGGCGCTGGGAGCTATACTGCATGGCTCAGGGCACTATGTGCATAGCGTGTGGCACTATAAATGCTGCGCCATGTAACATGGGACCACGCGCTATGTAGATTCTGAGATTATGGCGCTGGGAGCCATATTGCATGGCTCAGAGTACTATGTACATGGCGTATGGGACCATAAATAATGCGCTATGTTACATGGCTCTGGGCGCTATGTGGATTTTTTTCAGTGTATGTATGATGTATGTACATGTGTGCGTACGTAAAGCAATGCTATTGAAATTTGTGTGGAGAGAAATATCAGGGAGAATTAATCCGGCCAACAGGGCCATGAGGTGAGTAAATTATACGTAATTAAAGAAGCGAATATATATGTGGGCAAACAAAACACGGGCGTCTTTTAGTAAGTTTGTATTAAGGATTAAAATTTGCCGAAGCCCACGTATACCTATGCATAAATATGAATGAATGAATGATTGGATGAAAATGATGGTGAGTAAAATAATTACTTCTCAGTTTCGATATGGCGCATTTAATCTTGTAAAGAAAATTCTGTGTAGCGTATATGCACAAATTTTATGAAAGTCATTTATTTTTCATAAATGGGTGCATGTACAAAATTTAATATGTGTACTTGAACGGTTATTAGCACAAGCATATTTTACTCATTATGCATTCCTGCAAATGTGTTACTGTGTATATATAAACACCTGGAAATACCCGCTAAATAAAGAGGAGAAAAAGTTATACATATAATTTTCTTTATTTTCTCATATAATATATTTATCACACATCTACATGCATATAGGTATATTTATAAAACTTAATAAGTAAGCCTAATTCCAACATAAGCATATCTTTTGACTAACTCTATGTGTTTCCATTTATAAAAATGATTTGCTTTACTTTGCCAGATGCCAACCAATTACGACGATCTGAAATAATTTGACCCGTTTTGGAAAAGATCCGCTCACATGACACTGAAGTCGCTACAGTGCCAATATTTTCCCTAGCAATTTCGCTTAAATAGAGATAATTATAAGCATGGGCCTTCCACCATAAGAGAGGATCCTGGTTCCGTGGTAAAAGTGGCTCTTCCAAATACCGCTGCACTTCAATTATAGCCCGCGATGAAGAATTCCTCTCTAGCTGAAAAGAAGCAACTTTTCTATCTAAATAGCTCCAAAAGGATTCTTGTTCCTCGTCTAATGAGACAGACTTCTCCACTTGTCGTTGCTGTTCTGTCAAATTTTTTTCGACAGCTTGAGTGACTAAATTTGCCACCGTGGTTTTTTGCGCGATCAGCGATGCTTTCATTTGAAAACCCTACACTTTTAAAATGGGGATCCAAATATGTTGCAACCACACAAGTAATACTGGTTTCCAGGTTTCCCAGTCGAACGTTAATCCCAGTGTATATGCTATTGACAACTTCATTCGCTAGGCTTGAAAATTCACGATCCTTTAAACTAGCATACACGTTTTGCAACCCTTTGGCTATCGCAATGGCTGAGAATAATGTGACGTACTTTTCACAGCTTAGTTTTTTTGTAGCTAGTTCCATAGGAGCGAGAACTTTTAACAGGTGCTCAATATTGGCTAGCTCTTCATTCGTTAGCATAGGCCAATCTTCTTTCCCGAAGGCTCTTATTTCCTATTTCAATTCTGATATTCTTTTGAACATATAATATACAGAATTCCACCTAGTGGCAACGGATTGTATCAGTCTCTTTGGTTTGTTTCCTTTTTGTGTTTGATATAGGTCTAGTTTCGATTTCGCTGCACTACTCCTTTTAAAATGCGACTCAATTTGACGAGATTTATCTATAAGAGGCTCCATACTTTTTAATCCGTCCTTCACAATTAGGTATAAAGTGTGAGCTAAACAACCTAAATGTTTCCACTTAAACACGTCTTCTATCGCACCAACAATATTGGGCGCGTTATCAGATATGGCTAAAAATACTTTGTCAGTTAATATCCATTCCATAATCGTGTCCTGAATTACTTTCGCCAAATTCACTTTAGTATGTTTCTCATTGTAATGACTAGTGTCAAGTAAAGCTGATTGAATTTCAAAATCAGGTCCAATCCAATGAGCGGTAACTGTAATAAATCATTCATTATTGCATGACGTCCAACAATCTGTTGTAATCGTTACGAAGACGGCATTTTTTTCAATTTTTTCCTTAGTTATACCTTTCCTGTACCTCCATAAACTTTGCAAGAAGCATTACGTTTGCCAGCATGTTCCTGCTCGGCAACGTATATGAAGGATCCGACGCCTGGCTATAAGAACGAAAACATTATCCTTCTACAATTGAAAACGGTTGGAAATCAACCGTTACTATATTCAAAAGACGCTGATCTAAATGATTTTTTCGCGTAAAGCTTATTTTCGATGGTGCTTTTAAAGTAGCTTTCGATGTCAATGGTATTGGTTCAACACTCTCAGCAGCAATTTGATCCTCTGAAGAGTGCTGTGCCCTTGTTGTCTCAGCATCCTTAACTTCAGGCAGTTCTGTTCTTATATCACAACTTGAACTTAACTATATTGATGGATGCTTTGCTTTTATATGCGCCTTTTAGTTTGTCGTCGAAGATATGTAAGATAATTTATGCTTACAAAGGTTGCAGCTAGCTCGTTTACCATCTTTTGGTGTAAAAAACTTCCATATTGTGGAAGCACTATCCGCAGCAACCGTAACAAATACCTTGTCACGAGCACAAGATAAACTAGGAGGCACGCTAACCATAGTACCGAAGGAAGTGGGTAAATTGTGCCATAATCAGTGCGCTGGTCTGCAGAATTTACCAGCCGAAAAGCTGCTGGTCGATACCTCCAGCAACAGTCGCTTCTGAACCCACCGTTCAGTGGTACGAACACACTGAACGATAACCCACCTGGACACTTTGGAAGAACCGTTGGCTCTTGGCGGGCAGAATGTTTAGAATTATAGTTTTGCTAAGAATAATAATATATTATACAAATAAGGTAAAATATCATGTATATTTTAAAAAGAACAAAAACCATCATCATACAAAATAACAACAACAACATAGTAAATAATTGTCCGTAATGTCCAATATAATCAAATACAATCGTAGCTCATAAGATAAAACTACAAATGCTGAATCATCATCACAAGGTCGTTTCAGTATAAGAGAAATTGCATTGCGTTATTTGTCGATTTGACTATTTTGCATTTAATTATTGATTGGCACATTTGATGACTTCTATGGGTATATGGGCCATCAAGGTTGTACGGTCCCTTGATGTAAAATCAGCATTGTTCGTTTAACTTGTTTGTATCGTAAATAGGTCAGTAAGCAAATATTGTAAGCAAATCGATCACCTCGTATGTCAGCAATTGCAAAGTGCAAATAAGTATGATGATGAGTACACTTTCGTTTATAACCAAAACGTATAAAAAGAACAGTAGCAAATAAACAAATGTCACTCGCCAAACACTAGTGTTTCATTAAGTTGTCTTGGCACTTGGAAATTGAAGTTGAGTAACCTAGCGAGTGTTACTCTAGTCATCTGTATCAGATACAATACATATTTTGGTCCGTCGAGCCGGATAATAGACAACCGTGAAGAAATTATTCTTTACCGCAATCTTTTTCTCAAGCTTTCCACCGTGAAAATTGAAATCAAATCAATTTGGTGCAAACGAGAATCAAAATTCCGGTGCAAAAGAATATAAAGTAAACACTTGTCAGTATCATTGAAGTATCTGCAAGGCGTCAAGATGACGAAGGAAGGGATATTGTTGCAGCAAGACAATTTCGGCAGCCTGAGCAGACTTAGCCGAAATCACTTGAAAGCTAGCAAGGACAGACATTCCCTTGGCTATTTTCAAGCGAGACTGCAGCGGTTGAAGGAGTTGTGGCGGGCGTGCCAGGAACTACATGGAGCTGTCCTGGACGACCTTTCAGCAGACTCAGACAAAAGGAAGTCCTACTTGGAGGAGTACGAGAAAATCGAGGAAAAATATTTGAATTTGCTCACTGGCTTCAAGTCGGGCATGGTGGAATATCAGTCCACTTCACCACCCACCGACAGCAAAGGTTCATCAGCTGCAAATCGGTTGCAGTTGGAGCGACTGGCCATCCCGAAGTTCGATGGGAAATATAGTCAGTGGCGCACGTTCAACGACATGTTCAATTCGTTGATCCATGGCAATGAAACGCTATCTGCGGTGGAAAAAATGCAGTATCTAAAAACGCATGTGATCGGTGATGCTGCCAGGGTTATTTAGCACTTGGATGTGAATAACGAGAATTATGAGGCAGCAGTTCATATGCTGCGAGAACGATTCGACAACAAAAGAGCTATGGTGTGGAGTTACCTGCATAACTTCCACAAGCTACCAGTGGCAAAGGAAGACTGCGATTCCTCCATCAAGCAAGTGATGGATGTCACGGCAGAATTTATTGCCAATATGAACAGTATCGGTGTCAATACTGAACATTGGGACTTGCTGATCATCTACTCAACAAGCCAAAAATTGGACCAACAATCTCGACGATTGTGGGAGTCATCATTAGGAGCAAGTTCAGAGCTTCCCAGGTTGAAAACGTTTTTGGAGTTCCTGACGAGTCGGTTAACGACACTTGAGGCGTTGAATATCCCTCGCAAAGCTGCCAAGATTGACGCGTTAACTGCTACGTCAGCAATGGTTTGCAGCATACGTGGAAAGGACCACTATATCAACCAGTGTGATAAATTCAAGGCGATGGACACGCAACAACGGAGAAACGAAGCAAAGAAGCAAAATTTATGCTACAACTGCTTAAAGAAAGGACATGGCATCAAACAATCGAGTAGTAGGTGCCGGACGTGTTCCAAAAAACACCATTCGCTACTACACAGCAATGGAAAAGCAAACGATGCTAAGGCTTTCATCCCGAGTGCTCAGTCATTATTAGCGGAGGATGGAACACATACTATTAGCAACCGCTCGAATTAACGTACAGAATAGCTCAGGCGAATGTATGACACTTAGAGCTCTGATACACTCCGGGTCGCAACGGAGTTTCATTACGGAGTCAGCGGCTCAGTTACTTGGTCTGAAAAGGCGATTCGCGAAGATTCAGGTATGCGGAGTAGGAGCAGTCAGCAACGTTCGGACTAAAGGTTGTGTGACTTTGGTGATTAGAGCGAAATATGGAAATCCCATGATCAACGCATCAGCTTTAGTGTTGCCGAGCATAACAAACTTGTGTCCATAAATCAAGATGCCAATCAAGCTTCCAATGGGACTGTCAGCAGATAATCTAGCAGACCCAAAATGTGGAACTCCGGGACGAATCGACATACTGCTTGGAGCGGACATGTACAGTGAAATCGTTTACCAGGATTCAAGAAAGGGTCTCCATGTGCGTTAAATACC
>OX376373.1:132317874-132406670 GCA_947369275.1 Nemotelus nigrinus | reverse complement strand
ATAGGAATGATTTAGCAGCTGTGGCTACAACAAACAAACTGGAATGAACCAATTCCAGAAGAGTTTGACGCGAAGTGGCGTAACTTTCGCTTGCAGTTGCCAGTCCTCCAGGAGATATTGATTCCAAAGTGGTTACTCTAGAGTAATACAGCAACCGTTCAAGTCCATGGATTTTGTGACACCTTTGAGGCAGCATATGCGGCAGCCATTTACGTACGCATTGAGGAATGTGATGGTTCCACAGGTGTTCGACTCCTAACTTCAAAGTCCAAGGTCGCACCGTTGAAGGTCGATTAGAGCTGTGCAGCGCTATGCTTCTGTGCGACTTGATGTCAAGTACACTAGAAGCACATGACTGGAAGAATGTCAGTCCTTATTATTGGACAGATTCGATGATCATCCTACAGTGGCTCCAGAGTCCAGCAGCCAGATGGAAGGTGTTTGTCGCTAATAGAGTTAGCCACATTCATTCAACATCCGACACCAAACAATGGCGACATATAAACAGTAGATGTCACTTCCCGTGAAATCTTTCCAAGCCTCTTGAAGAATCATGACCTGTGGTGGAACGGTCCAGACTGGCTAAAGGAACATCAAGACAGATGGCCAAAATCAAAATTCATATGCAAAGAGGCTGTCGCAAATCTAGAAGTACGGCCCAGAACAACATGCCTGTCAACCGTACAGGTAAAAGAAAAAGAGAACATAATTCAACGATTCTCGTCATTTACGAAACTCGTCACGGTCGTCGCTTACTGGAGAAGATGGAGGTCTAACTCTCGCAGCCCATTCTTAAGGTCAGATGAGTTACAGCAGGCTGAGAACACACTCATTCGCATACTCCAGCACGAGGCGTTTGCAAACGAGATCAACTCGCTTAAAAGCAACAAAATTTTGGATGAATCGAGTTCATTGATTAGACTAACGCCGTTTTCGGATACTGACCAGATTCTGCGGGTGGGGGGGAGAGTAGATGAAGTGATGTAAAGCACCCAATATTACTACCCCGAGGACATATGGCTAACCGTATCATAAAAAATTACCACCATATGTTGTTGCATGGTCCTTCACAGCTAGTACATTCGACAGTTTGGACAAAGTACTGGATCATAGATGGACTCACTGCCGTGAAACAGTTTGGGAGAAAATGTACCCATTGTTTTAAATTGAATGCCAAACCAAGTCAACAGCTGATGGGTGTGCTGCCTCACGAACCAGTACGACCAGGGAAACCCTTTGCTAGAACCGGTATTGATTTCGCTGGACCAATCATAATAAAGTGGAGCAAAGGTAGAGGAGCAAAGACCACCAAAGCAGAGGTGTTTGTATGCTTATCGACAAAGGCGGTACATCTTGAACTTGCTAGCGACTCAACAGCGAAGACTTGTATCGCAGCGATTCGAAGATTCATAGCAAGGAGAGGAATGTGCCATACGTTAATAAGTGACAATGGCACCAGTTTCGTAGGGGCTGACAAATTGTTGCGTGAAGCTGCGAAGAAGATGATTGAAGAAACCCAAGAAAACCTTGCTGTCATCAACATCAATTGGAAGTTTATACCCCCGGGAAGTCCTCATTTCGGAGGAATTTGGGAGGCAGCAGTGAAAAGCATGAAGCGGCACACAAATCGAAGCCTGCATGAATTCGAGACCATTAACAGCACTGAGTACCGATCCACACGACCTTAAGCTACGGTCAGACATCGCTACTTTTTGCGCTGCGCAGTACAAAACACTGCGTTGACAGAAAGTAGCAATGTGTGATCAATGTAGAAACCTTGAAAACTGCGCCTGCAGCCAGTCTGCGGTTGCAACTTGCAGCTTAAAAAGTAGCGATGTATGAAGAGCTTTTCAATGAGTTGCAAGTGCAGCAAAAAATATTGATTTGGCTGAAACTTTGCTGCGGCTGCGTCTGCAGCTTTTCGTTTTCTTATTGCCGATTCAATTAGTGCTTTAGTTTATATTGCCTATAATAAATGATTAAAAGACTTCGTTTATTTGTGGAACATTAATCAGTTTTGATCATATAAACTTTTTATTTCTGAAACATTCATCAGTTTAAATTGTTATAATTAATAATTCAATATTAAATATTTTTCTCAGTAACAATTCTCAACAAGCAAGAACAACAACACTTCTCTCTAAAAAATCATTGACTCAATTGACATTTCATTTTGTATTTTTCACATTGACATTTTATTAACTTAGTCTACTTGATTTCTGAATTTTGATGTAGTGTGTATGATGTCCAGTAGTGTGGTGAGTAGTGAATGTGAGAATGTTAAGTGTAGGTGTTTGTGTATCCACAATACTCCCCTGCCAGCGTTTTACGCGCTATCGCGAGGCGTAGGAGAGTGGCACCTTTGTGGTTCGCCCAGTCAGAGAGACGTACGGAGCGAATGTAACTTTCCTCGCTGGTCTCTTTTCGGGAGCTGGAGGCAGTAACGGTGCAGTCGAGGTTGCTGATGTTTGTTGGTTTCTGGAAGAATTGTCAACAGGTTCCGTAGAGGATGACGAGTAACAAGGCTTGAGCCTGTTAATGGAAACATTGACGGATTTGTTTCTGATTTCCAGAGTGTAATAATTAATATGTCTGGCTAGGACTTTGAAAGGACCGTCGTACGGTGGAATGAGTGGTGGACGAACAGAATCGACTCTGACGAAGACGTGTGAGCAAGAGTCGAGTTGCTTGAAGATAAATATCTTCGGTGTTGTGTGATGTTTAGCATCAACCGGTCGAAGTTTTGCCATTGTAGCCGTAAGTTCGTTGGCAAAGTCTGTTTGGCTGATCTTCCTAGGATTTTCTTGAAGAAAATCACTAGGAAGACGCAGGTTTTCTCCGTACAGGAGTTGTGCCGGTGATGCTGTGAATTCTTCTCGGATTAGAGATCGTAATCCAAGAAGAATTAGTGGAAGTGTTCTAGTCCAGGACGCATCGTTGTGAGCCATGATAGCCGATTTTAGAGTACCATGCCATCTTTCTAAGAAACCGTTGGCCTGAGGGTGATACGCTGTGGTACGATTTCGTTCGAAGCCCAAGAGTCGACCAAGCTCAGCATGGAGCGCTGACTCGAATTGTCTGCCCTGGTCGGTTACAATGTATTGGGGAACTCCAAATCTAGCAATCCAGGTGCTTAATAAAGCACAGTCATTGGCAGTAATGCTGGCTAAAGGAATTGCTTCAGGCCAACGTGTAAAACGGTCGATTATGGTGAGACAGTATGTGTATCCCTGCGAGTGTGTTAGGGGACCAACTATGTCGATGTGAATGACCTTAAAACGTTCGGAGACCGTAGGAAAGGTCGATACAGGTTTGCTCACATGTCTGGTTATCTTGCATTTTTGACAAGATAGACATTCTCGGGCCCAAGTGGCAATGTCCTTGTTCATCGAAGGCCAGAAGAATTAAGTTGCAATGTGCTTTCTTGTAGCACGAATACCAGGGTGAGCGATATTATGTTCTGAGTTGAACACCTGTTTCCTGAACGTGTAAGGAATATAAGGTCGAATGGTTGGGCCAGACACTTCACAAAAAATGTCGACGTTGGTGCCAAAGATTGGCTGTTTCTTTAAAACAAATTTAGAGTCCTTGAGAATCTTCTGAAACTCTGCGTCCGATGCTTGGGACGAGGCAATTGCGGCAAAGTCGAGAGTACTGGGAAGAATGATTTCTTCTAGACGAGAGAGTGCGTCAGCAACAACGTTGTTGCAACCAGAGACATGCCGAATGTCAGAAGTGAACTCACTTATATAACTTAGATGTCTAAGTTGACGAGGTGTGGCCTTTTCTGGCTTTTGTTTAAAAGCAAAAGTCAGTGGTTTGTGGTCGGTGTATAGAGTGAACCTTTGGGCTTCCAAAAAGTATCGGAAATAACGAATGCCCTGATAAGCCGCTAAGAGTTCGCGTTCGTATGCACTATACTTTCTTTGTGCGTCGCTTAATTTGGCCGAGTAAAAACCAAGGAGTTGCCAAGAGCCTTGACATTTTTGCTGCAGAGCAGCCCCGATGGCGGAATCCGAAGCGTCTACGAATAGACCAAGCTCGGCGTTTGAGTCCGGAAAGGACAATAGGGTGGCTTCTGTTAAACCAGTCTTGACTTGGTCAAAAGCTTTGCTAGCTTCCATTGACCAGTCGATCGTCTTAGCACCATCTTTTTTAGAGCCACAAAGATAGGCGTTGAGTGGTTGCTGCATCTCAGCTGTGTGAGGAAGAAAGCGACGATAAAAGTTGACCATCCCCAAAAATCTTCTTAGGTCTTTAACCGTCTTGGGGAGTTTAGCTGTTGAAATTGCCTCAACCCGATCTGGGGAGGGCTTAATGCCTTTCGGCGAAACCTCATGACCTAAGAATTTGATTGAAGGTCGAAGAAAATGGCATTTCTCCATGTTGATAATAAGACCATGGTCCGCTAATCTTTTGAAAATTTGTTCTAAGTGAACAAGATGCTCTTCTTCGGAAGTCGAAGCTACCAAAATGTCGTCGAGGTAGATAAAACAGAATTTTAATCCGTGTAGGACTTCATGTATGAAGCGTTGGAACGATTGTGCCGCATTGCAAAGTCCGAAAGTCATTCGAGTGAACTCAAAGAGTCCGAAAGGTGTGCAGATGGCGGTCTTTGGAATATCGTCGGCTCGACTGGAATTTGATGGTAGGCCTTAGTCAGGTCTATGGTGGAAAATATATTTTTGCCATGTAATTCATGACAGAAGTCTTGAATAATGGGGATCGGATATCTATCCGGGACGGTTATGGCGTTAAGGCGTCTGTAATCGCCGCAAGGACGCCATTCGCCATTACTCTTGCGTACCATGTGTAGCGGAGAAGACCAGCTGCTGTTTGAGGGGCGGCAAATTCCCTGCTGTAGCAGGAAATCGAATTCTTTCTTAGCCGCCGCGAGCTTATCTGGTGCAAGTCGACGTGGTCTCGATACTATCGGAGGGCCTGTGGTCAAAATGTGGTGTGTCACCTTATGTTTACAGGGTTGTGAGAACCCTGTGTTGACCGTGATGGCATGGTATTTGGTGAGAAGGGCATGCATCCGTGGATCAGAGGTTTTCTCAATCAAAACACTTAGTTTTGGACACTTGTATGATGTGAATGTGCCTTTCGATGAAAGCGAAGTAAGAGGATCCACAAGGATAGCATTTGCCAAGTCGACGACTAGCCCATAGTGGCAGAGGAAGTCTGCGCCTAAAATGGGTCTAGAGACATCGGCAATGATAAAATCCCATGAAAACTCACGACGGAGACCCAGATCTAGTTTGATTACCTTTCGTCCATAGGTGTTGATGGTCGACTGGTCTGCCGCGGCAAGTCGCATACCAGAAGGTGGAAGTTTTCCGGTAGTAGGTGCTGGAAGCACCGAAATATCTGCGCCTGTGTCAATCAAGTAGTGTCGTTTAGACAAGTTGTCATGAAGAATTAGACGACGGCTAGGTGACAAGTCGCGTTTTCTTACCGTCTGAAGAGAACAGCGACTTAGTTTTTTGGTTCAGATGAACCAGCCTTGAAGGCGCATGGAGAGATGCATTTTAAAGCCTTGGAGCCGAATTGGAAGTGGTACCAACAAATACCAGTCCCTCGTGACTGGCTTCGGCGACGTGGCTGCGAGCGAGATCTCCCTTGGGACCTCGAACGCGATCGTAGTGTTTGGTGGACGAGCCTCGTAAGGGCAGCAACCTGCTGTGTCAAAGCGGCCACCTCTGACTGCTGGGGGGAAACGGCGACTGAGTTTACTTGTGGCGTGACAAAAACCTCCGCTATTTTGTCTGCCGTCTCCGCCAACGCCAACAGGCTAAAATAGCCTGAGTCTGCTCCGGAAGCCGCTGCAGCCAGAGGGTCCTCAAAAGGTCGTCCCCAACCGCGGAACCTCCCAACTGCTTCATATCACGAAGCAGCTGGGAAGGTTGTCTATCACCTAGTGTAAGGTTCCCCAAGAGGTGCTTAAGTTTTGCCGAATCACTGGCTGAAAGCCGCGATATAAGCGCCCTCTTGAGGATTTCGTAAGGCGTGTCAGGGTCCGGGCTCGCAACCACGTCCCTGACCACCTTCAGCTGCTCAGGACCCAGCGAGGAAATCACATAGTGATACTTTGTTTGCGAACACTTAATGTGTGCGTTCGCAAACTGGCTCTCTAATTGAGAGAACCACAAAACTGGCTCTGCTTGCCAAAACACGGGCGGTTTAATGGAGGTCGCACCAATTTGCGGTACCGCGGACGCACCTGAGGGAACCGCATCCTCATTGTCCAACGATATTCTAACGGAGTTACGCGACGGAACGAATAGAAACAGAACGCGGCAAGGAAATAGGGTGGCTGAAATTAGTGTTTGAATATATATAGGTGTAATTATAATAATATATTATGTGTAATTATAGTAATAGTAATAATTATTTAAACACAAATTGCAAATTTCAGTTATTCCATGCGAGACTAGCTTATCCTTTGTCACAGACGAATTTTGTATGAAAAGTTCTAGATAAGAACTCTTTCTGAAGCACGAGTAGTTGATTGGATCGTATGCAAAATTAGCTAGATTTGAAGAAACTTTTTCTTGAACTTCAATATTTGTTGTTTGTTTTTCCTTTTTACAATTCTCAATGTCAACGACACTCGTTTCTCATAAATTAGTATCGAACTTTTAGATTGTTCGCAAATTCATTCAATCGTATTAAAACCCTAAGATCTTCATGAAATGTATAAACTGGCACGCTTTAAATTACTTGAAGTGTTTCGAAATACTTCTGCGAATCACTAAACAGGCTTGGCGCATGAAAAACTCAATTTTGTTTTATTTACTTTTTAGTTATGTTCCTGTGAGCTTCAAACTTCAATATTAATTTTTACTGCGGATACCATAGTTCTTCTGGGACCGGGGATTGTTCAGATAATATTTTTCAGGTATTTTGCCAGTTGAATGGTTGATGGGCGTAATATTGTAATCTTCTTTTGCGTTTTTGTCAATGCAATAAGCTAGCCGTAAGCTTAGAGCCGGTTTAGACGAGCGGGTTTTTGCTGGATCCAGCACGAGCTTTCAGGCAAGAGAAGTGAAGGACGGAACGGAACAGCGAGCACGACTGATATAGTTGGCCATCGAGCACGGCAGCGATTTTTCTGTCATTTTCTTAGAAAAATTTGAGGCACAGACATTTTTTTGGTAGAAAGCAGTCTGCTACGAATATAAAAAACTGTGTGCTAGCACAGCAAGAAATCGCTCGTGAAAACTTGCAACGAGCACCATCGGCCAGCAAACTCTGTGCTGGCAAAGCACAACATCGCTCGTCTAAACCGGCTCTTAGCTGCTTGAAGTTTATTTAAAACACCGGCGTACAAGAGTGACATTTCTCTTATTGAACCTGAGGTTGGTTTAAACTCTCCAAGGCAAGGTCATATAAATAAACGGTACCCTTAGATAATTGTCTTGATGAGAGATCATAAACGATATGAACTCGGCTATCGTGAAAGCCATAAGACAACAGCTTCATAAAAAATCGCCACAGTGAAATTACTATCACCGTACCGCAGGACCAAATAAATTTGCAAGATTTCGACACTCTTTTTTTAGTTTTAATACTAAATTTTACTTACTGGTTGTTCCAGTTTTGGATTCCAAGTTCTTAGTTGATAGATTTCTTTGGAATGTTGTCACTTCCGTTCGAATTTATTGTTGCGTACCTTCACAAGTTATAGTAGTTTTTGATGATGGTGTTAGTACTCTCGATTCGTTTTTCTTCCTCTTTTCAGATTTGCTCAGTTTCGGCCTAGTTTCGACAAAATAAGAAAATTCGAGGGAATTAGTTGTTGGCGTTGTAGTGTCTGCCTTTTGTTAAAAACCCTTGGGTACTTTCGCAGGTTACAGGAGTTCGTCGAGTCTACTACCACTGTTGATATGGCTGCAGCGGCAGCGATACGTAATCCAGATGTTGCTCTTTCAGCCGGTTGGTGAATTTTGCTGGCTTCGCCAAGTAAACTCCACAGAGCTGCTCCTGTCGGGGTCACCAATTTAGTAGTTAATACTTCCTACAAAAATGTAATTTTGAATCTTATAAAAACACGTCTTGACGGTTGTACAGAAAAATATATTTTTATTGTTTTTCTTTGAAGTTTAAAAGTATATTGACTTACATTCTAAATACATTTTTAATGACAACTTTCTCAGCCTATTTTGTTCAACAAAATTTTGGTGTAGGTTAAAGTGTAAAGTGTTTGTGGATTGTGGATGTGTATTTGTGGATTGTGTAATTATGTGTTTCCACACTACTCCCCCCCAAGTGTCAGAATGACGCTGAGGTCGAGGAGACGGAGTAGCGTGGTTTGTTAGTTGGCCTTGGCGACTGCCTGCACGAGCCATGCCGAGATGGGTGATGGCCAGCTCTCGGGGCTCGTTAACAGCGTGCTCACAAGGCTGTGGTAGTCGCCAGCAGTGCTTCCGAGATGGTCAATGACCAGATCTCGGGGCTAGTGGCTGCCGCCTTCGGTCGCGGTTGTTAAAATGGCCATGGCGACTGACTGTACGGGACCGAGATGGTCGATGGCCAGCTCCCGGAACCCATACTCAGCGCGTGCCGAGATGGACGATGGTCAGCTCTCGGGGCTTAGGCAGTCGCCAGCAGTGCTGCCGAGATGGTCGATGGCCAGGTCTCGGGGCTGATGGCTAGCGCTACCGATGGCGGATATGTGATGTGTGTGTATTAAAACAAATGTTGGGGCTGTTCCCCGTGTGTTTTTATATTGCACAAATTCACATAAAATATTAAAATTCACAATTTTGATATATTTGTGTCGATTAAAGATGCATCTGCTGCTGTTGTTAGGCAAATGATGACGTGCTCGGCTGCGGCTGCAACAAATTGTCGTAGACGCTGTTCGGTAGTTAAGGCACCTGACTGCTGTACAGTGGACTATAGAAATCTGTTAAGCGCGGCGCGAAGCCCACTTCTATGTAAGATATGTTGTGAGACAAACTGATTGAAGTCGACGTTGCTGTTATCGTTACGCTCTTCTTGATTTGAAGATGATGCCTAGTCCGGTGACGTCGGGTCCTGTAGGTTTATGTTGTTCTGTTGCGGTTGATGTTGCATCATTTGTTGCGGTGGTGAAGTGGTTGACTGCATAGTTACGGCTGCGTTTGGAAGATATACAGGAGCAATGTATCCCAGTGTAACCTCAGCTTGCTGGCAATATGTTTATGGAAAATTATATCGCCGACCGTAGCCATCATCATATGTTGCTGTAGCGTCCGAATTCGCAGATGCATTTGCAAATGGTCTCTGTGTCGCTGCAGCTTTGCATAACCTGTCCAGGCTACATGATTGGCCGCCATAGTAATACTGCGAAAAATTGTAGCAGCCATTTCTTCGACGGTCTAAGACAAAAATCGCATGAAAAATATAATTATATTAAACAGTTATTTATAGTTTAAAATAACTTGCGCGAACGTCGAGGGGTCACCAATTTTAGTTTATATTGCCTATAATAAATGATTAAAAGACTTCGTTTATTTGTGGAACATTAATCAGTTTTGATCATATAAACTTTTTATTTATGAAACATTCATCAGTTTAAATTGTTATAATTAATAATTCAATATTAAATATTTTTCTCAGTAACAATTCTCAACAAGCAAGAACAACAACATTTCTCTCTAAAAAATCATTGACTCAATTGACATTTCATTTTGTATTTTTCACATTGACATTTTATTAACTTAGTCAACTTGATTTCTGAATTTTGATGTAGTGTGTATGATGTCCAGTAGTGTGGTGAGTAGTGAATGTGAGAATGTTAAGTGTAGGTGTTTGTGTATCCACAGTGCCTTGAAAAGTGACAGTATTGTGTGTACGGTAGTGATAGCAATTTTAATATTTTTTACGGTATGTATTTCAAAATTTGTAAACGGTAGAATATTAATTTTGTTTAACCAAATAGGATATGGCTAAATACAATTGGACGAAAGACACAGTATCTTTGATTGAAGGAAGAGCATTTTTAATTAAGAGAAGTTATGGGCGATACGGTTTGTTCTAATTATAAGTCTGTGTTATATCTATTATGCAAAATCTAACTTAAATATTAAAAACTGATAAATAAAACTTACGTAAATCATTCTATTCCAATGTTTCAAAACAAATTTGTTTAAATTTGTTTAAATAATTGAAGGAAGAGAATCGTTCACTTGGGCTTATTGATTTTCTCATCCAAGTGCCTTTTTTTTATTAAAGGAGTCACCAGTTGTAGAAGTTCATCAAAATCACTACCCGATATTCTCAAAAAGTTTTTATAAAATGCTTCGTCATCTAAACGCAATTCATTTAACAAACAATGCACAGCTCCATAGTATTCTCTATTTGCGATCCGCGTCCTCACCCAGCAGCTTCTGCTTTTGCTTTTCTTTTTTCGTTTATTTAAAACTATAACTAAACAAGCCGCAGCCAACACTTCTAAATCATCGAAATATATACTAACACAACTGGTTGAAACTTCATAACAAACTAAATAGTAAAATATTGCAACAGAGGTTGCGCGCAGCAAAAACTGCGAGTTATGTGTGAACACCTTTGCAGTTTTCTTTGCAAGAAGTTGCAGCTACCCGGTTGCGTGCAGTAAAAGTAGCGGGGTGCATCCACTATGTGTGAACAGAGTTAGCAGTTTTTGCTTCTGCAACCTAAAAACTGCGCAGTAAAAGGAGCGATGTCTGACCCAAGCTTTAGTGCGCTGACTCCTGGTCATTTTTTTGACAGGAGAACATCTTTTTGAGTTACCAGATGGGCATATGGAAGACAACGTTATCAGAAAATGGCAACTAGTGCAGAGACTCAAGCAACATTTTTGGCAGCGATGGAGTCTCGAATATTTAACTCAGCTGCAACAGCGTGCGAAATGGTTCACTGAGAACAAAAAAAATTAAAGTGGATGATTTAGTCCTGATCAAGTATGAGAATCAAGCATCTTGTCAGTGGCCTTTGGGAAGAATTTTAGCGATACATCCCGGAACCGATGGCCTGACTAGGGTAGTGACATTGAAAACGAAGGATAATATCATCAAGCGGCCGGTCACGAAAATCTGTCCATTACCAAGCAATGAGGAATGTGGAGTTGAACGGCCAACAGAAGACATTATCATCAATCCGAATGAACTCAAACGCAAGCAAAAGGCTAGACATTCAAAGCGAGCATCAAAAATGTCCAAACTAATGGTATACTTATTTGCGTGTCTAGTTTGTGTCACGAGTGCTAGAGGCAACCATACTATTAAGCATCCCGAACCAGGAGTATATGTTGAGCACGTGGGGCAAGTACGGCTGATTAAGGGACAGTTTCAATTGAATGTTAATGTCTCGAATGAAGAAATTATCGCAGACCTGCAGAATACCCAGCAAATATACATTAACATATCAAACATCTGTAAGAAAGGACTCCGACTGCACCCAGATATACGCTGTACAGAACTTTTCAACCAATTAGAACAAGAAGTTAATAGGACTATAGAAGCGATCAAGCCGTGGATTCAAGTGAGACGACGACGTGCGATTCTAGGAAACATACTGCAAGGAATCTTCGATGTGAATGACGAAGTCTACACAGATATCGACAAGTTAGACGAGAATCAAAGACGGGTTATCAAGACCATGGAACATCACAGCAACCTATTGTTAACCACTACCAAATTGGTAAATGAGACCCGAGGAGCGCTAACCGCTAAGTTGAATCTTCTTGCCGGAAAGGTTGATCAGGTTTCCAAAACAATAGCAGAAATGACCTCCTGGCATATCGATCAAAATCGTATCAACATACAGTTTTTGGTAGCGTATCAACTGGCATTCGGTTGGTTGGTACACATTCAGACCCACTACGAAATGTTCCACAAAATCAAGTCAGGAGTGGGGACTATTGTGGAAGCACTATCCGCAGCAACCGTAACAAATACCCTGTCACGAGCACAAGATAAACTAGGAGGCACGCTAACCTTAGTACCGAAGGAAGTGGGCAAAACGCGCCATAATCGGTGCGCTGGTCTGCAGAATTTACCAGCCGAAAAGCTGCTGGTCGATACCTCCAGCAACAGCCACTTCTGAACCTACCGTTCAGTGGTACGAGCACACTGAACGATAACCTACCTGGACACTTTGGAAGAACCGTTGGTTCTTGGCGGGCAGAATATTTAGAATTATAGTTTTGTTAAGAATGATAATATATTATACAAATAAGATAAAATATCATGTATATTTTAAAAAGAACAAAAACCATCATCATACAAAATAACAATAACAACATAATAATAATTGTCCGTAGTGTTCAATATAATCAACTACAATCGTAGCTCATAAGATAAGACTACAAATGCTGAATCATCATCACAAGGTCGTTCCAGTATAAGAGAAATTGCATTGCGTTATTTGTCGATTTGACTATTTTGCATTAAATTATTACTTGGCACATTTGATGACTTCTATGGGTATATGGGCCATCAAAACCGTACGTTCCCATGATGTAAAATCAGCATTGTTCGTTTAACTTGTTTGTATCGTAAATAGGTCAGTAAGCAAATATTGTAAGCAAATCGATCACCTCGTATGTTAGCAATTGCAAAGTGCAAATAAGTATGATGATGAGTACACTTTCGTTCATAACCAAAACGTATAAAAAGAACAGTAGCAAATAAACAAATGTCACTCGCCAAACACTAGTGTTTCATTAAGTCATCTTGGCACTTGAAAATTGAAGTTGAGTAACTTAGGAAGTGTTACTCTAGTCATCTGTATCAGATACAGATACACATATTAGGCGTGTTTTTTCGCTCCTCTATCCAGTAGAGAATAGGATATACGCATTGGAAACAACAACACTCCTGTCCCAGTGAATTCACTTGTACAGAAGCTCTATTCCTCATTTGTAGTTCAAGTGCTGAACTATAGAATGTGCTGATGGAAAAAAGAAAAGCTCATGAGAAGTTGTCTTTTTTGCTGTGAGGTGGCTTTGGGCTTTTCATGGTTATGTTGAATGTTTTGGTAGTTAGGAAATTATAAGAAGCCCTCATAATGTGTAGAAAGTTAAAAAAATGATTTTCTGTTAGTTTTTTTTTCTATTTTCTATCGATTGCGGTAGTGTATACTCG
Organism: Nemotelus nigrinus; assembly: GCA_947369275.1. Taxonomy (NCBI): domain Eukaryota; kingdom Metazoa; phylum Arthropoda; class Insecta; order Diptera; family Stratiomyidae; genus Nemotelus; species Nemotelus nigrinus. The sequence goes on along the minus strand of OX376373.1, from coordinate 132,393,555 downwards.
TTATTTTCTCCCTTTATTTTCAGCTGTTTAGTGGTTACCACAGCGAAAATAGCAAACTATGTCAGTCTTAGCGAAAGCACTGCTGTTTTATACTAGATCGTTGTTTTTTCGGCATAGTTCTATTCTGCTCTGTATCGGAGCAAAAAAACACGCCTATTATTGAGCTTTTTCTCGTTGAATCCATAACGTGATATCAATTCTGTAATGTACAATGTAATGAAGCATGAAGTTAGTCAATGTAAAATGATAGTCAAAGTTCGAATAGTACAATACTATGCAATTGTCTAGTAGAACTAACCAGTTTTCAGGATCTGGTTGACTAGGTAAAAATGTAAGCCGACAGACAGTCAACCACGAACAGTCAAGACACTCCGAATTATTCTTAAATAAACGTAGTATTTAGTGAACCTGAGTTTTGGTTAATTCCACCCGATAATACAAATATCACAGATTCTTAATAATTTTATTCTGAAATTATGAATATTACTATTAACATACATACCAATTATCAAAAAAACCGACTCACTAGTTTTAATTTTAAACGAGTTCCAAAGATCTCAAATTTAAATAATAACTTAACACTTATTTGGTCCCAAATCACTACTCAACTTATCGCTTTGCTTGAATATGGCCAACTAATCAATATGCATATAAAATAATACGTGAATAGGTGCCAAGCACAAGTAAAAGGTATATCTACCAGCGTTTATTGCCTACTTTAATTACCGGCTCCACCGTTCTAGCCAAATCCGCAGTGATAGCACGAGTATTAGTAGTTTATATCATAAATCATTCGCACCAAGCCAGGATGTTTCTTGGAAAAAAAAACGCACTTAAAACATACTTAAATACTTAAAAAAATATAATTCTAACATGAAACAAGCAAAAGGCTTGCTTGCCAGGGGTGTCGTAAATTGTTCAGGTAAAATGATATGCATGAATTAAATGCTAAGAAAAAGGACCAGAATCAGTTAAATTAGCCATAAATAGCTTGTGCAGGCCAACTGCTCTAATATATGAGGTAAACGCATCAAATTAGTCAAATATTAGTAACCAGCTGCATGCATTTGCCGACAAGAACTACAGTTTGTAAAGGAGTTGTTAAAAATGATATTTGGTACTTTGCAGTGTGTAAGCTATTGTCGTTAAGACCAACGACACTAGCGATTGCGCTGCAATACAAATAGGGATTCCAATCCCGAACCATATTTTCAATCCCGGGATTACGGGATTAAAAAATCTCAAATCCCGGGATCCCGGGATTTGAAATTCAAAATACAACACAACAAAATAAGTCAAGTTTCTAGTAAACAGATTATATAATTTGCCATCATTTCAAAACTAGAAGAATAAGTAAGCTCAAAACTGGATAAAAAATTGCATTATTGCTAATTTATATTATTGATGCAAATAAAAACAATAATTTTAATTATCCAAATCGTTGACAGTATGAAGACAGATATTAAAAATTTCATCTATTACAAATTACATCAAAAAATCACGACCAAAAACCACAGCAACAAAACACAACTCTTAGAATTGAGATACATAATAAAGTAACATATAAAAAATTCGGCCAAAGTTCATTGGGTTTCTCGGAAGTAACATTGAAGCAATAGCAAAGCATCTAAGGTATCGTCTCCAAGCCTGCTTCTAAATTTATTCCCGATTTTGGACGCTGCGGAAATGGTCGAGAAATATTGGTACGCCAGCTCCAAACTATGCAAGTGCCACCACTTTCGAAAAGATTTATTTCTTTTGCAATGGTTTTAATTAGATTAGTTTCTGGCGGCATTTCATGATTGATTATTTTCATACTTTTGCAGCTCTTCTTGTAGCGTTAATTGACGACAACCTTGTTCTGGATTCAATATGGTTATTTACTGGGTTCTCTTCATTTCTTTGGCTACCAAGCATAGGGTTCAGCATCTAGATCATTGAAGTATTTTTTTTTAATATTTGCGTTGCTTGGTTTCAAAAATAGAGATTTTATTTCACTTAGTAAATTTTCGCTGGTACAATGTGGATTCTGGAGATAGCTTAGCATACCAGATAGCTCGGTACACTGACGCTCTTTAATTCGGTCCAATATTGCAATTTTCATAGCATTCAGAAGAATGGACCGTTTTTCTCCTAACAGCCTAAATACGAATATTGATGAAGTTAATTGAATTTGCCATTTCAAAACCACTTTGTCAAAATAGAATTTTCAATGTAGATTAAAATTTTTAATGTTAATAAAAAGTTGTTCAATTTTAATCATCCCGCAAAAACAATTCCAATTTGATTCTGCTTTCGGAGGCTGATTCCGCAAAACGATCGAGTTTCCCGTTTCAATATGCTCGGCTTCGATAAGCTGTAGAAATGATATACGTTGTCTATGCTGATTTATAGACAAGAAGGGAACCGTGATCAAATTCAATTACCTTTACTAAGTAAAATTATATCCATGGATATAAGTCGGAGGTGTTAAAATTTGTCACAACTTGCATAAATAGAAATGTAATGATTTCCACCTGCAAGTGGGCACGCCAGTCAAGTATGCACAGTGTGCTGGTGTCTGATGAGAAGCAGTGGATACTTTCGAAACCACTTTGTCAAAATAGAATTTTCAATGTAGATTAAAATTTTTAATGTTAATAAAAATTTGTTCAATTTTAATCATCCCGCAAAAACAATTCCAATAGATGAAGTATTTGCAATGCATAAATTTGCAAGTCTGCGACTAAAGACCGTCACAGCCAATTTCACAGGCAGTAAAACTTCAATAATTTTCTGAATCGAATCAAACTCTGTTGCTTCTAATTGCTCTGAATATTGCAGGCCTATTAATGTATACTATTTTTCAAAATGGGAAACTATTCAAGCATTGTCAAGAGACTATTTCATCTTGTTTTACAATCCATTTAAAGGAGACAGTTAAATGCCTTGCTCGGATCCGACATAGTTTTAAAGATCATTATTATTTTTCGTTGGAGCTTTTTTAAAATATAAAACTACCTAACGAACTTTCTTTATGCATGCGCTGATGTCCTTCGTCTGATCTAGCGTGTCTTGCAGGCGACCGGTTTCAACGTAGTTAGCTGATTCAGGACCATCCAAATCTTCGTGGTCGTCGTTCAGACTATCGGCTGCTTCATCAACTCTTTAATCTGGAATGGACCTCATATTATAGCGAACATCGCAAACTGCCAAGTGGATGCTATGCGCCAAACAAATATGTTGCTCTGTACCAACTAGTCTGCCTACTTTTCGCATTTCGTTTGACCCATCAATTACGATGGTAACAATGTCTTTTCCTAGAGAAACAGTAAACTCATATCTAGGTAGTTTCCAGCTGTCATTGATATTCTTACTCGCACCAAGCTCCAGTAAGAATTTACTAAGTAGATGTTTATATTTATGTATATAGCGCCTATTTGCAGTCAAGGTCCATTCATTAAACATCAAACTGAACCGCTCACCTGAGATACTAGCCTATTATATCTTATTTTTTATTATTTTCTTTATCCTGCTTGCATAGCCAACAACCTTTTTTTGATTGTTGTTAAGGATTTTGGTAAATCTGTGTATGCATTCGCTAGTATTAATTTCCTCAAATCATTCGATGTAACGAATGCACTAAATGCGAAACAGTCCATTCTTATTTATTTACAAACCCCTTTGTATTCTCTTGTTAACTGTTACATCGGTTTGTTTTGCTCTATTCTTTACGCATTATGATGTGAGCTAATTGTTTTCTCATAAATATGGATTCTATTTGCACTTTTCGAGTCTTGCTGTAACTTAATTGCCGATAATGCTTGACTCCCGGCCCCGAAATCCCAGCCAATTTCTGATCCCGAAAATCCCGGGATTAGAAACCATCAATCCCGGGATTTTCGGGACCAGAAATAGGCCGGGATCCCGGGATCCCGGGATTGGATTCGCTAAATACAAAACACCTGGAATCTTAGGTAATTTGCATGGAAAATTAAACACCATGGCCAATTCTGGAATCGAATCCCTAATCAACGACAATGTACATCTATACATACAAGTACATGCTCTTTTCAGTAATGTAATGAAACGGTATGATATGCCCTCCCCCACCCACCAGACACAAAGTTCCCAGGCTATAATGGTGATGGTGCAAAATGACCTTGAAAGGATACCAAGTCATTAGTCCATGCGACTTGTCCGTAGCTTTTCAATAGTCGGTGATTTATTTGGCAAGTTTTTCTCCAATCTAGGAGCCATTCAAGGGAAAACAATCAAATCCAATTAATTTAACTTAATTTTCATTTTATTATATGCACAAAAAACCTTCTGGATTTATTTTGCCCAATTTCCTCTATGAAAACTTTTTTTCGCCCTTAAAATATCACTATTGAACTCCCCGACCACTTTCAATCATCGAATGCGCCGTAAAGGCAGTTTTTGCCAAACTATGGCCAAAAAAACCCTTACTCCCCTACAAAGCCGAAATTTTTGTATCACAGCAATAGGTCTTGGCCAGTTATGTCCCAAACCCTCTCTATAAAAATTATACACACTTGGCAGACTGTGCAGACAACCGTGTAGGTACGGCAGACTTCTGAAATAAAATCCTAAAAATCATTGATCCTGCTGAAAAGTTTTTGCTTTTTGATAGAACTTCAAATTATTTATAAATTTTAATCTTTGGTTATTGTGTCAATTGTAGCATTTGCCTACCATGCTCAAAATATTTGTATCACAGCAATAGGTCTTAGCCCGTTATGTCCGAAACCACTCTAACTCAAAATTGGCCGATTCCAACTACTTTTGCTGTATCTTCGAAACTAGGGCGCTTTTTCCTAGACTTGTATAAAAATTTCGCCCGAAACAACTCAGAAAGGTTCTCGAATTCAAGCTAGACCAAACATTTTTTTGAAAAAATTGACATTTTTGCCCAAAGTCCCCTATCAAAAATTGTTCCGTCCTTAAAGTATCAGTATTGTACCCCCGACCACTTTCAGTCTTCGAAAGCGCCGTGAAGGCAGTTTTTGCCAAACTATGGCCAAAAAAACCCTTACTCCCCTACAAAGCCGAAATTTTTGTATCACAGCAATAGGTCTTGGCCCGTTATGTCCCAAACCCTCTCTATAAAAATTATACACACTTGGCAGACTGTGCAGACAACCATGTAAATACGGCAGACTTCTGAAATAAAATCCTAAAAATCATTGATCCTGCTGAAAAGTTTTTGCTTTTTGATAGAACTTCAAATTATTTATAAATTTTAATCTTTGGTTATTGTGTCAATTGTAGCATTTGCCTACCATGCTCACTTCTGTGACATGTGCTCTACATGTGCATGGGTACGTGTAACGATCCCCTTAACCTTCAATATTCAATGGTTTTCATACTGAATATCGAAATGCATCGGCTCGAGAATTCGTCCAATTCCAATAACAACAATGCTTTGGTATTTCCGGAGCTCATTCCCAGCAATATTAATTACTGGCAATGGGCTCGGAACCACGAAATTGTTGTTGTAGGATTTGGAGGAATTTTCGAACCACCGCGACTCAAACTTCTCACGACCATGATTTTGTTAGTGGCAGGCACTAACAACAACGAAAGAACAAAGGCTAGCACCCCAAATCGCAAATGCGAGCGTGAGAAAAATGTTCATGCGAGTGAACATTGTTGTAGCAAAAATGAATTTCTGAGAAACAAAGAAAAATACTGAACCGACAAAAAAAAAACTCTAGCGCACCTGAACCGCTAGAAAACTAATTTTCGAAGAAATTGTCTTTGAGTGACAATGTGGAAAGACGTTATACACTTTTTTGTAGAATCATATCAACCATTCCTCGTTCAAAGCAACAGAACTCAACTATAACACAAATGATGAAAATGTTCAGTGCTGGCAACATTTTCCCAACGAAGCAGCAATAAGTTTACCTTCACAAGCTCATACTTAAATCAACTTATCCTTTGAATTTCGTTCTCATCGGAGGATTTCGTCGAAAGCTTTAGCGGTTAACGTTGTTTGAAGCTGCCATCCAAAAAATGTTCAAAACTCAGAAAATTTAATAATTGGTTTCCTAGTTTTATTGCAAATGTTTTGCATATGTATATGTAATTTGAAGCACCTGTTGATGCAATAGTTACGAAAATGGCTAAAGCTCGTTACCCTGTGTCAGCAGCAAAGCAAAATATATACCAAATCTGCTTCACGTTAAACTAAACCCAACCAATAAATTTCGTTTCGATTGAATCACTGCGCTAGAAGTTATACGGGTGAAAAAAATTTTAGGGTTACCACCCTCAAAACTTTTCAAATTTTTAAAGCGTTAATATTTGTTGTTAATTTTCATTGCTGGATCGTTCCCATTTGCAAATCTAATGACATAATCGCGCAGTAAAGAAATTCCAAAAAATTACAAAAATGGACAACGCTGGCAGCACTTTCACGATTTTTGTACGAAATTCCTATGACATTTGGCTCACATCAAAATCTATTTACTGCATTAACTTCATTTTGATATCATGACTGCACCGGAAGTTATAGGGAAAAAAGCTTTATTTTGCTGAGCAAATTTGCAAGATTTTGGAGACAAAAATCACCATAGCTGGCAACCCTATTCTAATTTTTCAGCCAAATTTTCATCAAATGTTATCTTAAGTAAGATCCAAATATTGTGTGAATTTCGTTTACATCTGATGGCTGAATCGGAAGTTATAGGCCAAAGACCGGTTTTTTTTCTCATTGATTTTTCAAGATGGCACCACTGCCACAGGATTGCCTGGATTTCAAAATTATTTCTATCAGACCTGGTCCTAGTTGATACCAACATGTCTTGTAAATTTCATTATGATCGGATAATCCGGTCTTCAGTTCTCGTGAACAGAACTTTCGAGTGCTGGAAATAGAGGTAATTTAGTGATGGGTTGCCGTTCTTGTGCAAATCGGAATTTTAAAAATTTCAAATTGACATGATGCACAAACGTTAAAATTTATCAATGATTTGAATTTTTTGTCAAAAATCAAAAATTTTTCAGGAGGTTCAATGATTTGAAGGATTTTTTTTCAAGAGCCTGCCGCAGCTACAGGGTTACGCGCACTACCTTGGAAATCCATGTGTATTAAACTTTAGTCAACATCAATACGCTCTGCAAATTTCACGATGATCCAATGTTTTTGTTAGAAGTAATGACAAATCAAAATTTGAAAAAAAATCTTTGCCTACTTTTAGGCACGCTGCACCCACACACGGCTCAAAATTTCCAATTCTTTACCATAAACAAACTCAGAACATAATAAGTTTTTATTCCCAATACTTTTTTTGAACAAAAATTCATGCAGCTTGGAAATATAGGAGTACCTCAAAATTCACAAAAACGCTCGCCGCCGCCAAACGGTTTAGGATATCTGAATTTAAGCAAGTCGTGGACCTACCTACTAAATACATCTACGTTCTCCGAAAGTTTCAGCTCAATCGGATTGGCCACTCCAGAGATTATCTCCCTTAATCATTTTGATGATATATATATATATATAAAGAAATATGAATTTTCGGCGAAACGAGTTTAATACTACTTTTCTTCGAAAATTAGTAATAATGCGAAGATTTGTTCGGGCCGGGGAGTGGAAATCGAGAGCTGACTTGGGAGTTGCTGTTCAGACTTGGCTAGCGAAGGTTGGCTGACGCGCTGGTGCGAAGAAAATTCGTCCAGTTCGTGCTTGTTACAAATCCAATACACTACGTACCTACCTAGTGCTTCTAACAAGTAAATAGTGAAAATCCGCTTCTATTCGCTCCTCAAAAACCATCGAAATGTCTTTTGAACCGAAACTAAAGTAAAAAAAATGTGGTTTAGCATCAACTTGATCTTCCGTGATATACAAAAGAGTTCCCGCGTGGTAAGGTGCGAAGCCCGTAGCAAAAATCCCCCTTATCTGTTGTGAGTGCAATAAGCAAATTAATATGGTGTCTATCGTATTGGCGACGATGAGATTAATTTTTTAAATTGTGGATTACAAGAAATTCTTCGGCGGGAAAAGATAAACGAAAATTTGGGATTACACATAAGTGTATAGAGGAAAGTGAAATACCTCGTTTACACGAGATTGAAAGCCATGTGCGATTGGAAAAGTGCGGTACTCACAATTGTTCCGTTTTATCAATATGCTCAGTTTTCTTTATTCTGAATCGACATCTTTATTCTGAATCGAGTCGTTTTGGGTGCCGTCGTGGCGACGAGATGTCGCGTGCAAACTGCTGCTATTTGATTTTCGCATCGGGATAATTTGCATTTTTGTCTCTGAATTCCTTTGTTTCGACAGATTCGTGTGTGTGTGACTCGATAGTTCGATTCTGGTGGCCCATAATCATATACGTGCGATACTAGATCTGCTCGTCATCCCAATGTGATAAGTGCAAGAAAAGCCACCAGCTACAACATCGTATGGACGTAGACTCAGGTATGTTCCAATAGAAATTGTGTGAAAGAGGAGTATATTTCGTCTCGACTTTTTACGCGAAGGATGCCAGCTGTTGCATGCAAGCAAGGCTTATTCAGCCACGTGTGAAGAAATTTCTGAAAGAAAATCGGAATTTAGTCTGTGGTGGCTGGCCGCGTTTTCACAGTGTCTCATATCGTGATTTTCGTGCCGGTAGCGTACGTGCGCCACGTGGGTGTGCGCGTGTAACTGGATGAATCACCAAAGCACGACTCGGGCACTTCTGCGCGTGGATATTGATGGTGATCGCAAGAATCTCTTTCGCATTCAATCACACAAAAATGGCGATGAAAATATATGAGAGCATTAGCACTCCGTGAATTTCCAATCGTCTTCTCGTGACTGTGCTGTCGCGAAGATAGTGACGAGAATTTGCCACGCTGCCATCTTGCTGCCGTTCAAAATTAGCATTCTTGATGACGGCAACTAAATTGAACGAAGCAACGAAGACAAATTTGATGGATTTGTTTTGGCCGTACTGGAAGAAGAAGGAGAATTCAACGCATACACATTGTAGTTGTGATTATGTTTCTAAATTAAACTCGGCGAACAAGACTATACAAAGATCGCGATGCGGTATTTAGTCGCACCGGAATGCTTTTCATGTTTATGATGCCTCAGTAGTAAGGATGACACTTTCCTATACTTTTAGCATTACGCGAGTAAGGGACAGGAGATAAAAAGTGTCATGGTTTTGTTGCCGCCCACCCGTGTGCTTTAGACATTGAAAGTGTCATAGTCTGGAATTAAGCTGTTTTTTCATTTTTTTACCGCCGTGTATGTATAAAGAATCAGGCTAGATACATGTTTGAGGAAGCAAACTTGACTGCCATTCTGCATCTTCGATGTAGGAGCCAATGAAAAGTTAGCATGGATGCACCATTCTACATCTTCGATGTAGAGGCTTGTTTGTTTGGGTGTGTTTTTGTATTTATTTTTTCGCCGCTGAAGAGGACAGGTTCTTAATACAAAAATCGAGTTTTTGTAGACAAAATTTTTTCGTTTGAGGCGTTTGTTGGGTTGACAGGTTTTTGGTGTAGCAGTTTGGTTGCTGGTAGTTGTGACCTTGATATCTGGTGCATGGTGCATTGGATATTGGTGTTTGGAGCGTTGGCCTCATGATCTTAGAACTCGTAGTATTGGTGCTTATTTCCGTGCTCTTTGGTTTTTTGGATGCCCCGTTGCTTAATGCGATTGTTTGATTTTCTAAAAACTGCATAATTTAAACTTGTGAGAAATGCTGATCAGGTTCGCTTCATAGTAAACAGAAAAAAAAACTTGTCTCGTAGTACTACTACGATGAATTTAGTTTGCATAATTTTTTGAAATCGATATAAATGAGTAATGAATGAACTAGCGTGCTGAACCATTTATGAGTTTAGTCATTTGTAAAACAGATAACAGACATGAAGATATTTATATCTTCGATGAATGTTTGAATACATTTGAATTGATTACGGAGCAATTACAATGCATTCATGAAAGCGAAAGTGGAATGTAAACAAACTGAAAACAAGCTGAAATGTGTCACGGCATTTACTATTTTTCATAATAATAAAACAAAAAAAAAAATCTTGGATAATATTCGCCATCTACGATTTTAATGTTAAATAGGATTAGGTTAATTAATTAGATATTGCAGTCACGAATTTAGTTTAAGTAAGATTAAGTTAGTTCACAGTTCCCGATTGTAAGGATTCAGTTAATTGAGTAACTCAAATCATGCCGACGGAGCATACGACGAACGACACATAATTAAAACAAACGTTTAACTGACAAACAACGCAGTTGAACATCGACACTTTGAACAGTAGAGCAACACGACTAAATTGAATGCATAAACAACACCTTAGCCATCAACGGCAATGACCAAGTCGCGTTGCTAATTAAAACACCAGAATATCGACGAGATATCCCGAGTCAGATCATTATGCCACAAATCCATACACCCGGCAGAGCAACGTATGGGTCTAGCCGTCAATGTCGACGACACCAGACCTAGGCCAACAAGTGACCTACATACGATGGGTACCGAGCGGTTGCCGAATTGCCGATTTCCTAACCCAAAGCCATCAGATCGAAAGGCGATGGAAGCAAACGCTATGTTGATGATATAGTGGACCCGAGATGCGGAGGGTAGTTGAGATACGTGAAAGGAAACCGGGATTAGGAGGATATCAACATACGGGCCGGGGCACTTGCACATACGAAACTTGCGGCACTCACGAATTTGCATATGGAAGGTCGGCACGGATTATCACTGTAGCGCGTCTGGGTCCTCATCTGATAGCGATCAGATGGAAGAAAACTGGGAGGATTGTGGATCAGTTTTTGTCGAAGCCGAGAAAGTAAATACAAAACTCTTACTCACCTGAAAATGTAGCGAAAGGCTGCGAGCACCACCAGTTTGATTGCCGACAACACAATTTACATAAACAAATGTTGACATGTCGGAATGTCACGAAGGGGAGAACGTCAGATTAGATGTTCCAAAAGCGGACCGTCCCGAATTGGGTCGTGGTGAAATGGAAATTCAACACCCGGTTAGAGGAGAATGAACTCTGTTGAGTTCGATCAACGGAATTTGAAAATCCCGCTGCCGCCAAAAGTCTTCCTGGGCACCGGGAAGCGAAAAATCGGTCGTTTTGGATGGAACTCGGTGAGTGGATGGAGGTGTAGAATTGCTGCCGGAGGTTAATCGAGACTATTTTTCATTTCTATCTTTTCAACTTCGAGTATCTGCGGAATATTGTTGGAACTTGTGCCTGACGACGGGGTTATCGAAATAAAGCGAATCAGCGGATTTTGGCCGAAATTGGGAATTAAGCGAGTATAGCTTTTGTCTGGAAGTTCAGCGAAGTCGTCAATTGGAAGTTGGTCGAGAATTATTAATTTCGGACGACGGATTAATATCGATTCGAGTTGGTGGAAGTCAGTCGGCGGAAAAGGGCCCCATCGAGGGAGAAAAATCTCAATTCGGTGATCCGGAATCAGGAGTGGCCGTAAACTCAGGTTAGATAGTGTGTAAGATTTTATATTGTGAATTAAATGATGTCTAGATACGAGAGATATTAAGGTGGTTACCATTACATGGTAAAGCAGTATAAATAGAGTAATCATTGTGCGTAGAATTAGAATAAAGAGTGAAATCGAAGTTGTGCCGGGTATATTTTCTGTGATTGATACGGGTGTTGAACATATTACGCCGTCTACCTCTTCTCGCTTCAGGGCGACGGTAGTGAGGCAGTTCTTTGCAATAGAAGCGAGTGGCGCCCACCCGCGACCTTTTTCTTCGCGAGCTAAAGCCGCCCAAAGACTGCCGCCCTTGCGTTCCAGTTAGGGGAAAAGGGTTTTTCGTGCGCGTCTAATATAACGGTGACAAATTGGGGCCTAAAACGGTACTAACGGGAAAAACGGTACTTGAGAAAATTTTAGGAGCCAAGTCCCAAATTGTGGGAAGGCTGATAGGCGCGTAGAATTGCATATAAAGTGAACCGAAAGGCGTATTTGAAAGTAGTTTTTACCGCGGAAATCGTTTATTGTTGCTAAAAAGAAGTTTGCAAATTAAACGTTTTACGATTTACGTGGAGAATATTGACAAAATATATTTTTGAATTGATCGTATATTGTTGAATTGATCGCTTTGCGAAAACATTTTTTTTTATTTTTATATATATATATATTTAATTTAAATAATTAATATTCATAATACATCTATTGGAATTCTGAATTTGGTGTGTGTGGTTGAGAATAGAAAAAGTGTGTGAGTGCAGATAGTGAAAATTATATTTATTTGAATTGCGGTTGAATTGTGAGTGCGTGAATATGATAGGTTAGTAAGTAAGAGGCCTTTCTTTTTCAGTTTCTATTTGTGAATTACATATTTTACGTTATCATTAGCGGGTTGCAGGTGTTCATACATTTAGAGTAATTTTCGGGAGTGTTATTGTTGGGGAGTGATTAAGGTAAATTTTCAGGAGCTTCGCGCAAACAATTTCCGTGGTCGAGCCATGAAGATCTTGGTGGATCGACTAACCAAGGACGAGCTCACGTACGAGCTGGCCATTCGTGGATTTGACGCAGACACAGTCGACAATATGCGGAAGGCCCTGAGGGCGGCTCTGAAGACAGAGGCCGCCATGGACACTTCCTATGTCGAAGCCGAATACCCTTTCGATTTTGAGACGGATTTCCGGGAACTGCTAGCTAAAGTAACAGAGGCCGAGGAACTGGTGGAGAGGGTGACGAGCGGCAAGGAATCCCTGGAATACCTGAAAGCGAAATGTAGAATAGAGTTTGGGTTCCGTAGACTGGGGAACATACGGGCAGTAACACTGCAGCAAAAGGAAGGTGCGAAAAAGCTCCGGAATAGGTTCATTATGACGATGGGGGCATTGGTAGAGAAAGTGGAAGACCCCAGCGACGACGAGGCAGAACCAAGTGGTATGGTTCAGGAGGCAGCATCGGTACAATAAACTAAAGTAGTCAGTCCGGCGGAGGTGGCCAAATGGGGCCTTAAGTTTACGGGCGATTCAAGTGGATCTGTGAATGCAGAAAGCAGAGTTCCTGCCGCCTGACTACGAGGACCGTCTGTGGGACGAGATCCGGAAGAGAACACAGGGAGAAAGTGAGTCCATGGGGGTGTACGTGGCGACCATGGAGCGCTTGTTCAGTCGCCTTAAGGTTAACTGCACGGAGCAAGAAAAGCTGCGCGTTCTGCGACGCAACATCGCGCCGTTTTACCAACAGAAGCTCTGTTTGACTCCGGTCGAGTCGATCGTGGAGTTAGTAAAGATGGGTCGGACTTTGGATGCTACAAGGGCATCAGTAGCGGCTTTTGTACCACCAAACACGCGATCTAGACGTTGTTTAGAGCCCGATCTAGCGTACGTGGGCCCGGGAATCGCAGATCAAGTGGCAGCGTTGGCGGGACAGCGACAGGTACAGTGTTGGAACTGCAAGCGTGAAGGACACATGTCCCGAGAGTGCAGGGAGCCTCGGCGTTGTTTCGGGTGTGGTCGCCAAGGGGTGATGCGATCTGCGTGTCCGAATTGTCAGGCGAGAGATAGCAGCCAGGAGGGCCGAAATCGGGGTAGGATTCAGGGGTCGGGAAACGATCAGCGTGCTCACTAGGCGGCCAAGGGAGCACTAAGAAGAGGCCGCAGCGGTCGGGACATTCCCCAGAGATAGTCTACGCGCTAGCAGAAAATGACCATGATAGTCGCCCGCACCTACAGGTGGAAATAGAGGGCGTAACCATGGAAGGGTTGTTAGACTCAGGGGCGAGTCGCACGATATTAGGGGAACAGGGATGGTCACTACTGGCAGGGAAAGATTTAACGCTGATCCGTGATAGAATTTGTGAGGTTCGACTCGCTAACGGCGAAATGTGTTCGGTAGCAGGAGCGGTGAAGTTGAATTTCGCCTTGAACGGTCGTCAAGATCTGCTGGAGGTGTTAGTAATCCCAAACATTCCTCAGCAAGTCATTTTGGGAGCGGTTTGGTGTCGTTTTGGACATGAAGGGACGACAGTGGACGTCGGTAGCTGCGGCAGAGGCTGGAACGAGGAAGTCGCTACGAAGTCAATCTCATCTATCGGAGGTAGAGGCAGAGGCTCTGGCGGGGCTGTTGGAGGAACAGTTCCGATTGATGGGCGATGGTTTGGGCTGTGCTAAGTCAGTAGAGCATGTGATAAAGACGACGGCGGCCCCAATTAAACAGCGGTATTATCCGGTCTCTCCTGCAGTACAGCGTCAAATAAACTCAGAGCTGGATGAGATGCTAGAGATGGGGGTAGTGGAGCCATCGGCGAGTTCCTGGTCGTCACCAATTTTATTAGTTCGCAAGAAGGATGGACGATATAGGTTCTGTGTGGATTTCAGAACACTGAATTCAGTATCGGAAAAGGACGCGTACCCCTTGCCATATATCGCAGCAACTTTAGACAAGCTACGGAATGCGAGGTATTTGTCTACGCTGAATGTGAAGTCAGCATACTGGCAAGTACCCATGGCGAAAAATTCACAGCCAAATACGGCATTTACGGTGCCTGGGAGGGGCCTTTTTCATTTTTTGCAAATGCCTATCGGACTCCACAATTCGGGTGCAACGTGGCAGCGCCTAATTGATACCGTCCTGGGTCCAACTCTCGAGCCATACGTTTTCACGTATCTCGATGATATAATTGTTGTGACGGACACCTTTGATCGACATGTGGAGGTACTGCGAGAGGTATTCTCACGATTGCGAGAGGAGGGGCTACGCGTTTCTGAAGAGAAATGTCACTTCTACAGGCCGCAGCTTAAATATCTGGGGTATGTGGTGAACGAGGAGGGGCTGCAGGTAGACCCAGAGAAAGTGGAGGCCATCAACGAGTTCCCGCGACCTAAGACGGTTAAGTAAGTTAGGCAGTTGCTTGGCATGGTGTCTTGGTATCGGCGATTTATCCCGAACCACGCCACCATGGTGGCGCCGCTAAGCGATCTTCTTAAAAAGGGTCGGAAGTTTGAGTGGTCTACTGATTGTGAGCGGGCGTTCGCTGATTGTAAAAACAAATTATCCACAGCACCGATACTAGCGTGCCCAGACTTCGAACTTCCCTTCAAGGTCCAAACGGATGCTTCAGACGTGGGAATAGGAGCTGTGCTGAGCCAGGCGCAGGCTACGGGCGAAAAGGTGATATGCTACCTTAGCCGTGCACTATCCAAACAGGAAAGGAAGTATTCAGTGACCGAGAGAGAATGTCTAGCGGTACTGTGGGCCGTTGAGAAGTTCCGGCCGTACATAGAAGGGACCAAGTTCATTGTCATTACAGACCACCATTCGTTGGTTTGGCTGAACCAACTAAAGGATCCAACTGGTAGATTGGCGAGGTGGGCAGTACGCCTCCAACAGTTTGATTTTGAGGTGATCCATCGTAAGGGAAAGGATAATTTGGTCCCAGATGCGCTTTCTCGGGCGATCGTGGAGGTGAATGATATTGAGACTTCCCAAGCAACGGATTCCTGGTTGACAAAGATGGTGGAAAATGTTCGAATTGACCCTCGGAAATATGCAAGGTTGAAGGTCATCAATGGTATGCTGTGGAAACAGTTTTCCAACCATGGGACGGGTACAGCCTGGAAGAGGGTGATACCGAAGGCTGAAAGAAGATCCATTCTTTATCGGTGTCATGACGACCCGAAAGCTGGCCATATGGGTGCCGACCGGACATTAGCGCGCGTCGCTCAGAACTTCTATTGGCCTGGAATGAAGAAGGATATCGGGGAATACGTAAAAAAATGCAAGGTATGCCAGACCTGCAAAGTTATAAGGAAGGCTCCGGTGGGTTTAATGTCATCCCGAGTCGGCGAAGCGAAGGACCCGTGGGAGATGATATGCATAGATCTAGTAGGGCCGTTACCGAGATCTACGCGGGGTCATTCGTATATACTGACCATCATAGATTACGTTACGAAATACTCAGTAATATTACCAGTACGAACCGCAACAGCGGCAGCAGTGTTTCGCTTGTTAGAAGAACAGGTGTTTTTAGTGTACGGAGTGCCCAGGGTATTGGTGTGTGATAACGGGGTACAATTCCGGGGAAGCCAATTTAAGAAAGCGGTGGAAGGTTATGGCGTACGCGTGAGCTATACGGCTCTATATCACCCTCAAGCTAACCCGGCTGAACGACGCAACCAAGACATTAAATGTATGTTGCGATGTTACGCGTCCGATAACCATCGACTGTGGGATACGCATCTAGCTAAGATCGCCTGCGCCTTGCGGACCTATAAGCACGAGGTCACAGGTTTTTCTCCGTATTTCTTGAATTTTGGGAGAGAGATGGTCACGTACCGAGACGGAATAGAGCCTCCGGTGGACCTGGGGGGCGACTTTTTGCCTTTGAGGAATGCGAAAGCTCTAGAAGAAGTTCGCAAAGAGGTGATTCGTAGAATGCAGCAGGCCGCCTCATCCAGTAAAAAACGTTATGATCTTCGCGGCGCACAGAAAGCTTCCAAGTGGGAGACAAGGTGTGCAGGAAAAACTACGTCCTGTCCGACGCTAGTAAGCACTTCGCGGCGAAATTAGCTCCAACGTTCGTCGGTCCTTTCACGATAAAAGCGAAAACATCTGCCTGGACTTTTGAGCTTGTCGACGAAAGGGGAAAAGCGGTCGGTAATTGGCACGCGAAGGATTTAAAGCAATATTTAGATGGCGAAGATAGATCGGTCGGCACGGGCTAAGGGCGCACGAATCAAGCGAATTTAGAGTAGGATAAGAAAGATAGTTCAGATGGTGGTGGTGGGTTACATTATAAGATCGTTAGGGTAGTTAGGTAGCTATGCGTCATTGTGTTCGCAGCTTAGCTGAATATGGAGATAGACCCACGTGATAGTTCCACACTTTTATAATCATTGTTTGAGTTATTTTTTTTTTCTCATTTTTTTTTATTGATGCATTCGTGAAGAAATCTAGTAGAAGGTAGAATAACATATACTTTCGAAATGTTAAGGTATGGATGGTTGTATAATGTATGAAAAAATAGTTATACTTTGAATTTACTATTTGGGAAAAGTTTAAGTTTAGTGATGTGCATTTAGATTGGTATGTACCGAAAAATAGATAAAAGAATAGATGAATAGAAAACTAGATAGGCTAGATTCGATCTTAATCGGGGTTCGGCTGCGAAGCGAATTGTTTTGGTGGTGGGATAGAAATTTATTTAAATTTTATGATTAGATTTTATGATGAATTTATTTTATGATTAGACGTTTAGAATAAATTCATATAGGGGTTAGTTATATAAATTGATGTTAGGTCTTAATGAGAAACAGGAAATAATTACCGAGTCTTTGGTGGTGGTTTATTTCTGTTTCCTTTATATTTCGGGTTTGTTGTTTTTGTTTTCCTTTCTTCTGCGTGGCGAGACGTTTTTTTTGCGTTTTTACTAATTTTCGAAGAAAAGTAGTATTAAACTCGTTTCGCCGAAAATTCATATTTCTTTATATATATATATATATATATCATCAAAATGATTAAGGGAGATAATCTCTGGAGTGGCTGATTCAATTGAGTTGAAACTTTCGGAGAACGTAGATGTATTTAGTAGGTAGGTCCACAACTTGCTGAAATTCAGATATCCTAAACCTTTTGGCGGCGGCGAGCGTTTTAGTGAATTTTGAGGTACTCCTATATTTCCAAGCAGCGTGAATTTTTGTTCAAAAAAAGTATTGGGAATGAAATCTTATTATGTCCTAAGCTTGTTTATGGTAAAGAATTGGAAATTTTGAGCCGTATGTGGGTGCAGCGTGCCTAAAAGTAGGCAAGGATTTTTTTTCAAATTTTGATTTGTCATTACATCTGACCGAAACATTGGATCATCGTGAAATTTGCTGAGCGTATTGATGTTGACTAAAGTTTAATATACATGAATTTCCAAGGTAGTGCGGGCAACCCTGTAGCTGCGGCAGGCTCTTAAAAAAAAATCCTTCAAATCATTGAACCTCCTGAAAATTTTTTGATTTTTGACAAAAAATTCAAATCATTGATAAATTTTAACGTTTGTGCATCATATCAATTTAAAGTTTTTGAAATTCCGATTTGCGCAAGAACGGTAACCCATCACTAAATTACCTCTATTTTCAGCACTCGAAAGTTCTGTTCACGAGAACTGACGACCGGATAATCCGATCATAATGAAATTTACAGAACATGTTGGTATTAACTAGGACCAGGTCTGATAGGAATGATTTTGAAATGCAGGCAACCCTGTGGCAGTGGTGCCATCTTGAAAAATCACTGAGAAAAAAAACAGCTTTTTGGCCTATAACTTCCGATTCAGGCATCATATTTAAACAAAATTCGCACAATATTTGGTTCTTACTTAAGATAACATTTGGTGAAAATTTGGCTGAAAAATTAGAATAGGGTTGCCAGCTATGGTAATTTTTGTCTCCTAAATCTTGCAAATTTGCTCAGCAAAATAAAGCTTTTTTTCCTATAACTTCCGGTGCAGTCATGATATCAAAATGAAATTTATGTAGTAAAAAGATTTTGATGTGAGCCAAATATCATAGGAATTTCGTACAAAAATCGTGAAAGGGTTGCCAGCTATGACCATTTTTGTAATTTTTTAGAATTTCTTTACGGCGCGATTATGTCATTAGATTTGCAAATGGGAACGATCCTGCAATGAAAATTAACAACAAATATTAACGTTTTAAAAATTTGAAAAGTTTTGAGGGTGGTAACCCTAAAATTTTTTTCACCCGTATAACTTCTAGCGCAGTGATTCAATCGAAACGAAATTTACTGGTTGGGTTTAACTTAACGTGAAGCAGATTTGGAATATATTTTGCTTTGGTGCTGACACAGGGTAACCAGCATTTGCCACTTTCGTAACTATTGCATCAACAGATGCTTCAAATTACATACACATATGCAAAACATTTGCAATAAAACTAAGAAACCAATTATTAAATTTTCCGAGTTTTGAACATTTTTCGGATGGCAGCCTCAAACAACGTTTAACCGCTGAAGCTTTCGATGAAATCCTCCGATGAGAACGAAATTCAAAGGATAAGTTGATTTAAGTATGAGCTTGTGAAGGTTAACTTATTGCTGCTTCGTTGGGAAAATGTTGCCAGCACTGAACATTTTCATAATTTGTGTTATAGTTGAGTTCTGTTGCTTTGAACAAGGAATGGTTGATATGATTCTACAAAAAAGTGTATTACGTCAAACCACATTGTCACTCAAAGACAATTTCTTCGAAAATTAGTTTTCTAGCGGTTCAGGTGCGCTAGAGTTTTTTTTTTCCATTTCCGTCGACGCTAGCATAGTTAGCCTAAAATCCAGATCAACTCGCATTAGAATCTTATAAAATATAGAGTAAACAAATACCGACACCATACAAATCTAATCAGGTTACATAAAAGCTTGCATGGGAAAGGTGTGTAGTGGAATCGTAGATTGAATGTTCCAATTCAGAATTTCTATAGATGCAATAACGTTATCAAGCTCGGAAAGACAATCGGCTAAAGAACCTTCATTACAACGTAATTTTCAGCTCCGAATTAAGGCCAACTACGGTTTATAGTGGGAGAAATTGGGCCGAGAATTCCCACTGAATTCTCTGAAGCGAGGGGGGTGTCACGGCATTTACTATTTTTCATAATAATAAAAAAAAAAAAAATCTCCATCGTCCTCTAAAAGAGAACGATGGAGATTGGATAACATTCGCCATCTACGATTTTAATGTTAAATAGGATTAGGTTAATTAATTAGATATTGCAGTCACGAATTTAGTTTAAGTTAGATTAAGTTAGTTCACAGTTCCCGATTGTAAGGATTCAGTTAATTGAGTAACTCAAATCATGCCGACGGAGCATACGACGAACGACACATAATTAAAACAAACGTTTAACTGACGCACAACGCAGTTGAACATCGACACTTTGAACAGTAGAGCAACACGACTAAATTGAATGCATAAACAACACCTTAGCCATCAAGGGCAATGACCAAGTCGCGTTGCTAATTAAAACACCAGAATATCGACGAGATATCCCGAGTCAGATCATTATGCCACAAATCCATACACCCGGCAGAGCAACGTATGGGTCTAGCCGTCAATGTTGACGACACCAGACCTAGGCCAACAAGTGACCTACATACGATGGGTACCGAGCGGTTGCCGAATTGCCGATTTCCTAACCCAAAGCCATCAGATCGAAAGGCGATGGAAGCAAACGCTATGTTGATGATATAGTGGACCCGAGATGCGGAGGGTAGTTGAGATACGTGAAAGGAAACCGGGATTAGGAGGATATCAACATACGGGCCGGGGCACTTGCACATACGAAACTTGCGGCACTCACGAATTTGCATATGGAAGGTCGGCACGGATTATCACTGTAGCGCGTCTGGGTCTCCATCTGATAGCGATCAGATGGAAGAAAACTGGGAGGATTGTGGATCAGTTTTTGTCGAAGCCGAGAAAGTAAATACAAAACTCTTACTCACCTGAAAATGTAGCGAAAGGCTGCGAGCACCACCAGTTTGATTGCCGACAACACAATTTACATAAACAAATGTTGACATGTCGGAATGTCACGAAGGGGAGAACGTCAGATTAGATGTTCCAAAAGCGGACCGTCCCGAATTGGGTCGTGGTGAAATGGAAATTCAACACCCGGTTAGAGGAGAATTAACTCTGTTGAGTTCGATCAACGGAATTTGAAAATCCCGCTGCCGCCAAAAGTCTTCCTGGGCACCGGGAAGCGAAAAATCGGTCGTTTTGGATGGAACTCGGTGAGTGGATGGAGGTGTAGAATTGCTGCCGGAGGTTAATCGAGACTATTTTTCATTTCTATCTTTTCAACTTCGAGTATCTGCGGAATATTGTTGGAACTTGTGCCTGACGACGGGGCTATCGAAATAAAGCGAATCAGCGGATTTTGGCCGAAATTGGGAATTAAGCGAGTATAGCTTTTGTCTGGAAGTTCAGCGAAGTCGTCAATTGGAAGTTGGTCGAGAATTATTAATTTCGGAGGACGGATTAATATCGATTCGAGTTGGTGCGAACATCAGTCGGCGGAAAAGGGCCCCATCGAGGGAGAAAAATCTCAATTCGGTGATGCGAAATCAGGAGTGGCCGTAAACTCAGGTTAGATAGTGTGTAAGATTTTATATTGTGAATTAAATGATGTCTAGATACGAGAGATATTAAGGTGGTTACCATTACATGGTAAAGCAGTATAAATAGAGTAATCATTGTGCGTAGAATTAGAATAAAGAGTGAAATCGAAGTTGTGCCGGGTATATTTTCTGTGATTGATACGGGTGTTGAACATATTACGCCGTCTACCTCTTCTCGCTTCAGGGCGACGGTAATGAGGCAGTTCTTTGCAATAGAAGCGAGTGGCGCCCACCCGCGATCTTTTTCTTCGCGAGCTAAAGCCGCCCAAAGACTGCCGTCCTTGCGTTCCAGTTAGGGGAAAAGGGTTTTTCGTGCGCGTCTAATATAACGGTGACAAATTGGGGCCTAAAACGGTACTAACGGGAAAAACGGTACTTGAGAAAATTTTAGGAGCCAAGTCCCAAATTGTGGGAAGGCTGATAGGCGCGTAGAATTGCATATAAAGTGAACCGAAAGGCGTATTTGAAAGTAGTTTTTACCGCGGAAATCGTTTATTGTTGCTAAAAAGAAGTTTGCAAATTAAACGTTTTACGATTTACGTGGAGAATATTGACATAATATATTTTTGAATTGATCGTATATTGTTGAATTGATCGCTTTGCGAAAACATTTTTTTTTATTTTTATATATATATATATTTAATTTAAATAATTAATATTCATAATACATCTATTGGAATTCTGAATTTGGTGTGTGTGGTTGAGAATAGAAAAAGTGTGTGAGTGCAGATAGTGAAAATTATATTTATTTGAATTGCGGTTGAATTGTGAGTGCGTGAATATGATAGGTTAGTAAGTAAGAGGCCTTTCTTTTTCAGTTTCTATTTGTGAATTACATATTTTACGTTATCATTAGCGGGTTGCAGGTGTTCATACATTTAGAGTAATTTTCGGGAGTGTTATTGTTGGGGAGTGATTAAGGTAAATTTTCAGGAGCTTCGCGCAAACAATTTCCGTGGTCGAGCCATGAAGATCTTGGTGGATCGACTAACCAAGGACGAGCTCACGTACGAGCTGGCCATTCGTGGATTTGACGCAGACACAGTCGACAATATGCGGAAGGCCCTGAGGGCGGCTCTGAAGACAGAGGCCGCCATGGACACTTCCTATGTCGAAGCCGAATACCCTTTCGATTTTGAGACGGATTTCCGGGAACTGCTAGCTAAAGTAACAGAGGCCGAGGAACTGGTGGAGAGGGTGACGAGCGGCAAGGAATCCCTGGAATACCTGAAAGCGAAATGTAGAATAGAGTTTGGGTTCCGTAGACTGGGGAACATACGGGCAGTAACACTGCAGCAAAAGGAAGGTGCGAAAAAGCTCCGGAATAGGTTCATTATGACGATGGGGGCATTGGTAGAGAAAGTGGAAGACCCCAGCGACGACGAGGCAGAACCAAGTGGTATGGTTCAGGAGGCAGCATCGGTACAATAAACTAAAGTAGTCAGTCCGGCGGAGGTGGCCAAATGGGGCCTTAAGTTTACGGGCGATTCAAGTGGATCTGTGAATGCAGAAAGCAGAGTTCCTGCCGCCTGACTACGAGGACCGTCTGTGGGACGAGATCCGGAAGAGAACACAGGGAGAAAGTGAGTCCATGGGGGTGTACGTGGCGACCATGGAGCGCTTGTTCAGTCGCCTTAAGGTTAACTGCACGGAGCAAGAAAAGCTGCGCGTTCTGCGACGCAACATCGCGCCGTTTTACCAACAGAAGCTCTGTTTGACTCCGGTCGAGTCGATCGTGGAGTTAGTAAAGATGGGTCGGACTTTGGATGCTACAAGGGCATCAGTAGCGGCTTTTGTACCACCAAACACGCGATCTAGACGTTGTTTAGAGCCCGATCTAGCGTACGTGGGCCCGGGAATCGCAGATCAAGTGGCAGCGTTGGCGGGACAGCGACAGGTACAGTGTTGGAACTGCAAGCGTGAAGGACACATGTCCCGAGAGTGCAGGGAGCCTCGGCGTTGTTTCGGGTGTGGTCGCCAAGGGGTGATGCGATCTGCGTGTCCGAATTGTCAGGCGAGAGATAGCAGCCAGGAGGGCCGAAATCGGGGTAGGATTCAGGGGTCGGGAAACGATCAGCGTGCTCACTAGGCGGCCAAGGGAGCACTAAGAAGAGGCCGCAGCGGTCGGGACATTCCCCAGAGATAGTCTACGCGCTAGCAGAAAATGACCATGATAGTCGCCCGCACCTACAGGTGGAAATAGAGGGCGTAACCATGGAAGGGTTGTTAGACTCAGGGGCGAGTCGCACGATATTAGGGGAACAGGGATGGTCACTACTGGCAGGGAAAGATTTAACGCTGATCCGTGATAGAATTTGTGAGGTTCGACTCGCTAACGGCGAAATGTGTTCGGTAGCAGGAGCGGTGAAGTTGAATTTCGCCTTGAACGGTCGTCAAGATCTGCTGGAGGTGTTAGTAATCCCAAACATTCCTCAGCAAGTCATTTTGGGAGTTGACTTTTGGGAGCGGTTTGGTGTCGTTTTGGACATGAAGGGACGACAGTGGACGTCGGTAGCTGCGGCAGAGGCTGGAACGAGGAAGTCGCTACGAAGTCAATCTCATCTATCGGAGGTGGAGGCAGAGGCTCTGGCGGGGCTGTTGGAGGAACAGTTCCGATTGATGGGCGATGGTTTGGGCTGTGCTAAGTCAGTAGAGCATGTGATAAAGACGACGGCGGCCCCAATTAAACAGCGGTATTATCCGGTCTCTCCTGCAGTACAGCGTCAAATAAACTCAGAGCTGGATGAGATGCTAGAGATGGGGGTAGTGGAGCCATCGGCGAGTTCCTGGTCGTCACCAATTTTATTAGTTCGCAAGAAGGATGGACGATATAGGTTCTGTGTGGATTTCAGAACACTGAATTCAGTATCGGAAAAGGACGCGTACCCCTTGCCATATATCGCAGCAACTTTAGACAAGCTACGGAATGCGAGGTATTTGTCTACGCTGAATGTGAAGTCAGCATACTGGCAAGTACCCATGGCGAAAAATTCACAGCCAAATACGGCATTTACGGTGCCTGGGAGGGGCCTTTTTCATTTTTTGCAAATGCCTATCGGACTCCACAATTCGGGTGCAACGTGGCAGCGCCTAATTGATACCGTCCTGGGTCCAACTCTCGAGCCATACGTTTTCACGTATCTCGATGATATAATTGTTGTGACGGACACCTTTGATCGACATGTGGAGGTACTGCGAGAGGTATTCTCACGATTGCGAGAGGAGGGGCTACGCGTTTCTGAAGAGAAATGTCACTTCTACAGGCCGCAGCTTAAATATCTGGGGTATGTGGTGAACGAGGAGGGGCTGCAGGTAGACCCAGAGAAAGTGGAGGCCATCAACGAGTTCCCGCGACCTAAGACGGTTAAGTAAGCTAGGCAGTTGCTTGGCATGGTGTCTTGGTATCGGCGATTTATCCCGAACCACGCCACCATGGTGGCGCCGCTAAGCGATCTTCTTAAAAAGGGTCGGAAGTTTGAGTGGTCTACTGATTGTGAGCGGGCGTTCGCTGATTGTAAAAACAAATTATCCACAGCACCGATACTAGCGTGCCCAGACTTCGAACTTCCCTTCAAGGTCCAAACGGATGCTTCAGACGTGGGAATAGGAGCTGTGCTGAGCCAGGCGCAGGCTACGGGCGAAAAGGTGATATGCTACCTTAGCCGTGCACTATCCAAACAGGAAAGGAAGTATTCAGTGACCGAGAGAGAATGTCTAGCGGTACTGTGGGCCGTTGAGAAGTTCCGGCCGTACATAGAAGGGACCAAGTTCATTGTCATTACAGACCACCATTCGTTGGTTTGGCTGAACCAACTAAAGGATCCAACTGGTAGATTGGCGAGGTGGGCAGTACGCCTCCAACAGTTTGATTTTGAGGTGATCCATCGTAAGGGAAAGGATAATTTGGTCCCAGATGCGCTTTCTCGGGCGATCGTGGAGGTGAATGATATTGAGACTTCCCAAGCAACGGATTCCTGGTTGACAAAGATGGTGGAAAATGTTCGAATTGACCCTCGGAAATATGCAAGGTTGAAGGTCATCAATGGTATGCTGTGGAAACAGTTTTCCAACCATGGGACGGGTACAGCCTGGAAGAGGGTGATACCGAAGGCTGAAAGAAGATCCATTCTTTATCGGTGTCATGACGACCCGAAAGCTGGCCATATGGGTGCCGACCGGACATTAGCGCGCGTCGCTCAGAACTTCTATTGGCCTGGAATGAAGAAGGATATCGGGGAATACGTAAAAAAATGCAAGGTATGCCAGACCTGCAAAGTTATAAGGAAGGCTCCGGTGGGTTTAATGTCATCCCGAGTCGGCGAAGCGAAGGACCCGTGGGAGATGATATGCATAGATCTAGTAGGGCCGTTACCGAGATCTACGCGGGGTCATTCGTATATACTGACCATCATAGATTACGTTACGAAATACTCAGTAATATTACCAGTACGAACCGCAACAGCGGCAGCAGTGTTTCGCTTGTTAGAAGAACAGGTGTTTTTAGTGTACGGAGTGCCCAGGGTATTGGTGTGTGATAACGGGGTACCATTCCGGGGAAGCCAATTTAAGAAAGCGGTGGAAGGTTATGGCGTACGCGTGAGCTATACGGCTCTATATCACCCTCAAGCTAACCCGGCTGAACGACGCAACCAAGACATTAAATGTATGTTGCGATGTTACGCGTCCGATAACCATCGACTGTGGGATACGCATCTAGCTAAGATCGCCTGCGCCTTGCGGACCTATAAGCACGAGGTCACAGGTTTTTCTCCGTATTTCTTGAATTTTGGGAGAGAGATGGTCACGTACCGAGACGGAATAGAGCCTCCGGTGGACCTGGGGGGCGACTTTTTGCCTTTGAGGAATGCGAAAGCTCTAGAAGAAGTTCGCAAAGAGGTGATTCGTAGAATGCAGCAGGCCGCCTCATCCAGTAAAAAACGTTATGATCTTCGCGGCGCACAGAAAGCTTCCAAGTGGGAGACAAGGTGTGCAGGAAAAACTACGTCCTGTCCGACGCTAGTAAGCACTTCGCGGCGAAATTAGCTCCAACGTTCGTCGGTCCTTTCACGATAAAAGCGAAAACATCTGCCTGGACTTTTGAGCTTGTCGACGAAAGGGGAAAAGCGGTCGGTAATTGGCACGCGAAGGATTTAAAGCAATATTTAGATGGCGAAGATAGATCGGTCGGCACGGGCTAAGGGCGCACGAATCAAGCGAATTTAGAGTAGGATAAGAAAGATAGTTCAGATGGTGGTGGTGGGTTACATTATAAGATCGTTAGGGTAGTTAGATAGCTATGCGTCATTGTGTTCGCAGCTTAGCTGAACATGGAGATAGACCCACGTGATAGTTCCACACTTTTATAATCATTGTTTCAGTTATTTTTTTTTCTCATTTTTTTTATTGATGCATTCGTGAAGAAATCTAGTAGAAGGTAGAATAACATATACTTTCGAAATGTTAAGGTATGGATGGTTGTATAATGTATGAAAAAATAGTTATACTTTGAATTTACTATTTGGGAAAAGTTTAAGTTTAGTGATGTGCATTTAGATTGGTATGTACCGAAAAATAGATAAAAGAATAGATGAATAGAAAACTAGATAGGCTAGATTCGATCTTAATCGGGGTTCGGCTGCGAAGCGAATTGTTTTGGTGGTGGGATAGAAATTTATTTAAATTTTATGATTAGATTTTATGATGAATTTATTTTATGATTAGACGTTTAGAATAAATTCATATAGGGGTTAGTTATATAAATTGATGTTAGGTCTTAATGAGAAACAGGAAATAATTACCGAGTCTTTGGTGGTGGTTTATTTCTGTTTCCTTTATATTTCGGGTTTGTTGTTTTTTTTTTCCTTTCTTCTGCGTGGCGAGACGTTTTATTTGCGTTTTTACTAATTTTCGAAGAAAAGTAGTATTAAACTCGTTTCGCCGAAAATTCATATTTCTTTATATATATATATATATATATATATATATATATATATATATATATATATATATCATCAAAATGATTAAGGGAGATAATCTCTGGAGTGGCTGATTCAATTGAGTTGAAACTTTCGGAGAACGTAGATGTATTTAGTAGGTAGGTCCACAACTTGCTGAAATTCAGATATCCTAAACCTTTTGGCGGCGGCGAGCGTTTTAGTGAATTTTGAGGTACTCCTATATTTCCAAGCAGCGTGAATTTTTGTTCAAAAAAAGTATTGGGAATGAAATCTTATTATGTCCTAAGCTTGTTTATGGTAAAGAATTGGAAATTTTGAGCCGTATGTGGGTGCAGCGTGCCTAAAAGTAGGCAAGGATTTTTTTTCAAATTTTGATTTGTCATTACATCTGACCGAAACATTGGATCATCGTGAAATTTGCTGAGCGTATTGATGTTGACTAAAGTTTAATACACATGAATTTCCAAGGTAGTGCGGGCAACCCTGTAGCTGCGGCAGGCTCTTAAAAAAAAATCCTTCAAATCATTGAACCTCCTGAAAATTTTTTAATTTTTGACAAAAAATTCAAATCATTGATAAATTTTAACGTTTGTGCATCATATCAATTTAAAGTTTTTGAAATTCCGATTTGCGCAAGAACGGTAACCCATCACTAAATTACCTCTATTTTCAGCACTCGAAAGTTCTGTTCACGAGAACTGACGACCGGATAATCCGATCATAATGAAATTTACAGAACATATTGGTATTAACTAGGACCAGGTCTGATAGGAATGATTTTGAAATGCAGGCAACCCTGTGGCAGTGGTGCCATCTTGAAAAATCACTGAGAAAAAAAACAGCTTTTTGGCCTATAACTTCCGATTCAAGCATCATATTTAAACAAAATTCGCACAATATTTGGTTCTTACTTAATATAACATTTGGTGAAAATTTGGCTGAAAAATTAGAATAGGGTTGCCAGCTATGGTAATTTTTGTCTCCTAAATCTTGCAAATTTGCTCAGCCAAATAAAGCTTTTTTTCCTATAACTTCCGGTGCAGTCATGATATCAAAATGACATTTATGTAGTAAAAAGATTTTGATGTGAGCCAAATATCATAGGAATTTCGTACAAAAATCGTGAAAGGGTTGCCAGCTATGACCATTTTTGTAATTTTTTAGAATTTCTTTACGGCGCGATTATGTCATTAGATTTGCAAATGGGAACGATCCTGCAATGAAAATTAACAACAAATATTAACGTTTTAAAAATTTGAAAAGTTTTGAGGGTGGTAACCCTAAAATTTTTTTCACCCGTATAACTTCTAGCGCAGTGATTCAATCGAAACGAAATTTACTGGTTGGGTTTAACTTAACGTGAAGCAGATTTGGAATATATTTTGCTTTGGTGCTGATACAGGGTAACCAGCATTTGCCACTTTCGTAACTATTGCATCAACAGATGCTTCAAATTACATACACATATGCAAAACATTTGCAATAAAACTAAGAAACCAATTATTAAATTTTCCGAGTTTTGAACATTTTTCGGATGGCAGCCTCAAACAACGTTTAACCGCTGAAGCTTTCGATGAAATCCTCCGATGAGAACGAAATTCAAAGGATAAGTTGATTTAAGTATGAGCTTGTGAAGGTTAACTTATTGCTGCTTCGTTGGGAAAATGTTGCCAGCACTGAACATTTTCATAATTTGTGTTATAGTTGAGTTCTGTTGCTTTGAACAAGGAATGGTTGATATGATTCTACAAAAAAGTGTATTACGTCAAACCACATTGTCACTCAAAGACAATTTCTTCGAAAATTAGTTTTCTAGCGGTTCAGGTGCGCTAGAGTTTTTTTTTCCCATTTCCGTCGACGTTAGCATAGTTAGCCTAAAATCCAGATCAACTCGCATTAGAATCTTATAAAATATAGAGTAAACAAATACCGACACCATACAAATCTAATCAGGTTACATAAAAGCATGCATGGGAAAGGTGTGTAGTGGAATCGTAGATTGAATGTTCCAATTCAGAATTTCTATAGATGCAATAACGTTATCAAGCTCGGAAAGACAATCGGCTAAAGAACCTTCATTACAACGTAATTTTCAGCTCCGAATTAAGGCCAACTACGGTTTATAGTGGGAGAAATTGGGCCGAGAATTCCCACTGAATTCTCTGAAGCGAGGGGGGTGTCACGGCATTTACTATTTTTCATAATAATAAAAAAAAAAAAATCTCCATCGTCCTCTAAAAGAGAACGATGGAGATTGGATAACATTCGCCATCTACGATTTTAATGTTAAATAGGATTAGGTTAATTAATTAGATATTGCAGTCACGAATTTAGTTTAAGTTAGATTAAGTTAGTTCACAGTTCCCGATTGTAAGGATTCAGTTAATTGAGTAACTCAAATCATGCCGACGGAGCATACGACGAACGACACATAATTAAAACAAACGTTTAACTGACGCACAACGCAGTTGAACATCGACACTTTGAACAGTAGAGCAACACGACTAAATTGAATGCATAAACAACAACTTAGCCATCAAGGGCAATGACCAAGTCGCGTTGCTAATTAAAACACCAGAATATCGACGAGATATCCCGAGTCAGATCATTATGCCACAAATCCATACACCCGGCAGAGCAACGTATGGGTCTAGCCGTCAATGTCGACGACACCAGACCTAGGCCAACAAGTGACCTACATACGATGGGTACCGAGCGGTTGCCGAATTGCCGATTTCCTAACCCAAAGCCATCAGATCGAAAGGCGATGGAAGCAAACGCTATGTTGATGATATAGTGGACCCGAGATG
Organism: Nemotelus nigrinus; assembly: GCA_947369275.1. Taxonomy (NCBI): domain Eukaryota; kingdom Metazoa; phylum Arthropoda; class Insecta; order Diptera; family Stratiomyidae; genus Nemotelus; species Nemotelus nigrinus. Next base: position 132,363,631 of record OX376373.1, on the reverse strand, counting down.
CGGAGGGTAGTTGAGATACGTGAAAGGAAACCGGGATTAGGAGGATATCAACATACGGGCCGGGGCACTTGCACATACGAAACTTGCGGCACTCACGAATTTGCATATGGAAGATCGGCACGGATTATCACTGTAGCGCGTCTGGGTCCTCATCTGATAGCGATCAGATGGAAGAAAACTGGGAGGATTGTGGATCAGTTTTTGTCGAGGCCGAGAAAGTAAATACAAAACTCTTACTCACCTGAAAATGTAGCGAAAGGCTGCGAGCACCACCAGTTTGATTGCCGACAACACAATTTACATAAACAAATGTTGACATGTCGGAATGTCACGAAGGGGAGAACGTCAGATAAGATGTTCCAAAAGCGGACCGTCCCGAATTGGGTCGTGGTGAAATGGAAATTCAACACCCGGTTAGAGGAGAATGAACTCTGTTGAGTTCGATCAACGGAATTTGAAAATCCCGCTGCCGCCAAAAGTCTTCCTGGGCACCGGGAAGCGAAAAATCGGTCGTTTTGGATGGAACTCGGTGAGTGGATGGAGGTGTAGAATTGCTGCCGGAGGTTAATTGAGACTATTTTTCATTTCTATCTTTTCAACTTCGAGTATCTGCGGAATATTGTTGGAACTTGTGCCTGACGACGGGGTTATCGAAATAAAGCGAATCAGCGGATTTTGGCCGAAATTGGGAATTAAGCGAGTATAGCTTTTGTCTGGAAGTTCAGCGAAGTCGTCAATTGGAAGTTGGTCGAGAATTATTAATTTCGGAGGACGGATTAATATCGATTCGAGTTGGTGCGAACATCAGTCGGCGGAAAAGGGCCCCATCGAGGGAGAAAAATCTCAATTCGGTGATGCGAAATCAGGAGTGGCCGTAAACTCAGGTTAGATAGTGTGTAAGATTTTATATTGTGAATTAAATGATGTCTAGATACGAGAGATATTAAGGTGGTTACCATTACATGGTAAAGCAGTATAAATAGAGTAATCATTGTGCGTAGAATTAGAATAAAGAGTGAAATCGAAGTTGTGCCGGGTATATTTTCTGTGATTGATACGGGTGTTGAACATATTACGCCGTCTACCTCTTCTCGCTTCAGGGCGACGGTAGTGAGGCAGTTCTTTGCAATAGAAGCGAGTGGCGCCCACCCGCGATCTTTTTCTTCGCGAGCTAAAGCCGCCCAAAGACTGCCGTCCTTGCGTTCCAGTTAGGGGAAAAGGGTTTTTCGTGCGCGTCTAATATAACGGTGACAAATTGGGGCCTAAAACGGTACTAACGGGAAAAACGGTACTTGAGAAAATTTTAGGAGCCAAGTCCCAAATTGTGGGAAGGCTGATAGGCGCGTAGAATTGCATATAAAGTGAACCGAAAGGCGTATTTGAAAGTAGTTTTTACCGCGGAAATCGTTTATTGTTGCTAAAAAGAAGTTTGCAAATTAAACGTTTTACGATTTACGTGGAGAATATTGACATAATATATTTTTGAATTGATCGTATATTGTTGAATTGATCGCTTTGCGAAAACATTTTTTTTTATTTTTATATATATATATATTTAATTTAAATAATTAATATTCATAATACATCTATTGGAATTCTGAATTTGGTGTGTGTGGTTGAGAATAGAAAAAGTGTGTGAGTGCAGATAGTGAAAATTATATTTATTTGAATTGCGGTTGAATTGTGAGTGCGTGAATATGATAGGTTAGTAAGTAAGAGGCCTTTCTTTTTCAGTTTCTATTTGTGAATTACATATTTTACGTTATCATTAGCGGGTTGCAGGTGTTCATACATTTAGAGTAATTTTCGGGAGTGTTATTGTTGGGGAGTGATTAAGGTCAATTTTCAGGAGCTTCGCGCAAACAATTTCCGTGGTCGAGCCATGAAGATCTTGGTGGATCGACTAACCAAGGACGAGCTCACGTACGAGCTGGCCATTCGTGGATTTGACGCAGACACAGTCGACAATATGCGGAAGGCCCTGAGGGCGGCTCTGAAGACAGAGGCCGCCATGGACACTTCCTATGTCGAAGCCGAATACCCTTTCGATTTTGAGACGGATTTCCGGGAACTGCTAGCTAAAGTAACAGAGGCCGAGGAACTGGTGGAGAGGGTGACGAGCGGCAAGGAATCCCTGGAATACCTGAAAGCGAAATGTAGAATAGAGTTTGGGTTCCGTAGACTGGGGAACATACGGGCAGTAACACTGCAGCAAAAGGAAGGTGCGAAAAAGCTCCGGAATAGGTTCATTATGACGATGGGGGCATTGGTAGAGAAAGTGGAAGACCCCAGCGACGACGAGGCAGAACCAAGTGGTATGGTTCAGGAGGCAGCATCGGTACAATAAACTAAAGTAGTCAGTCCGGCGGAGGTGGCCAAATGGGGCCTTAAGTTTACGGGCGATTCAAGTGGATCTGTGAATGCAGAAAGCAGAGTTCCTGCCGCCTGACTACGAGGACCGTCTGTGGGACGAGATCCGGAAGAGAACACAGGGAGAAAGTGAGTCCATGGGGGTGTACGTGGCGACCATGGAGCGCTTGTTCAGTCGCCTTAAGGTTAACTGCACGGAGCAAGAAAAGCTGCGCGTTCTGCGACGCAACATCGCGCCGTTTTACCAACAGAAGCTCTGTTTGACTCCGGTCGAGTCGATCGTGGAGTTAGTAAAGATGGGTCGGACTTTGGATGCTACAAGGGCATCAGTAGCGGCTTTTGTACCACCAAACACGCGATCTAGACGTTGTTTAGAGCCCGATCTAGCGTACGTGGGCCCGGGAATCGCGGATCAAGTGGCAGCGTTGGCGGGACAGCGACAGGTACAGTGTTGGAACTGCAAGCGTGAAGGACACATGTCCCGAGAGTGCAGGGAGCCTCGGCGTTGTTTCGGGTGTGGTCGCCAAGGGGTGATGCGATCTGCGTGTCCGAATTGTCAGGCGAGAGATAGCAGCCAGGAGGGCCGAAATCGGGGTAGGATTCAGGGGTCGGGAAACGATCAGCGTGCTCACTAGGCGGCCAAGGGAGCACTAAGAAGAGGCCGCAGCGGTCGGGACATTCCCCAGAGATAGTCTACGCGCTAGCAGAAAATGACCATGATAGTCGCCCGCACCTACAGGTGGAAATAGAGGGCGTAACCATGGAAGGGTTGTTAGACTCAGGGGCGAGTCGCACGATATTAGGGGAACAGGGATGGTCACTACTGGCAGGGAAAGATTTAACGCTGATCCGTGATAGAATTTGTGAGGTTCGACTCGCTAACGGCGAAATGTGTTCGGTAGCAGGAGCGGTGAAGTTGAATTTCGCCTTGAACGGTCGTCAAGATCTGCTGGAGGTGTTAGTAATCCCAAACATTCCTCAGCAAGTCATTTTGGGAGTTGACTTTTGGGAGCGGTTTGGTGTCGTTTTGGACATGAAGGGACGACAGTGGACGTCGGTAGCTGCGGCAGAGGCTGGAACGAGGAAGTCGCTACGAAGTCAATCTCATCTATCGGAGGTGGAGGCAGAGGCTCTGGCGGGGTTGTTGGAGGAACAGTTCCGATTGATGGGCGATGGTTTGGGCTGTGCTAAGTCAGTAGAGCATGTGATAAAGACGACGGCGGCCCCAATTAAACAGCGGTATTATCCGGTCTCTCCTGCAGTACAGCGTCAAATAAACTCAGAGCTGGATGAGATGCTAGAGATGGGGGTAGTGGAGCCATCGGCGAGTTCCTGGTCGTCACCAATTTTATTAGTTCGCAAGAAGGATGGACGATATAGGTTCTGTGTGGATTTCAGAACACTGAATTCAGTATCGGAAAAGGACGCGTACCCCTTGCCATATATCGCAGCAACTTTAGACAAGCTACGGAATGCGAGGTATTTGTCTACGCTGAATGTGAAGTCAGCATACTGGCAAGTACCCATGGCGAAAAATTCACAGCCAAATACGGCATTTACGGTGCCTGGGAGGGGCCTTTTTCATTTTTTGCAAATGCCTATCGGACTCCACAATTCGGGTGCAACGTGGCAGCGCCTAATTGATACCGTCCTGGGTCCAACTCTCGAGCCATACGTTTTCACGTATCTCGATGATATAATTGTTGTGACGGACACCTTTGATCGACATGTGGAGGTACTGCGAGAGGTATTCTCACGATTGCGAGAGGAGGGGCTACGCGTTTCTGAAGAGAAATGTCACTTCTACAGGCCGCAGCTTAAATATCTGGGGTATGTGGTGAACGAGGAGGGGCTGCAGGTAGACCCAGAGAAAGTGGAGGCCATCAACGAGTTCCCGCGACCTAAGACGGTTAAGTAAGTTAGGCAGTTGCTTGGCATGGTGTCTTGGTATCGGCGATTTATCCCGAACCACGCCACCATGGTGGCGCCGCTAAGCGATCTTCTTAAAAAGGGTCGGAAGTTTGAGTGGTCTACTGATTGTGAGCGGGCGTTCGCTGATTGTAAAAACAAATTATCCACAGCACCGATACTAGCGTGCCCAGACTTCGAACTTCCCTTCAAGGTCCAAACGGATGCTTCAGACGTGGGAATAGGAGCTGTGCTGAGCCAGGCGCAGGCTACGGGCGAAAAGGTGATATGCTACCTTAGCCGTGCACTATCCAAACAGGAAAGGAAGTATTCAGTGACCGAGAGAGAATGTCTAGCGGTACTGTGGGCCGTTGAGAAGTTCCGGCCGTACATAGAAGGGACCAAGTTCATTGTCATTACAGACCACCATTCGTTGGTTTGGCTGAACCAATTAAAGGATCCAACTGGTAGATTGGCGAGGTGGGCAGTACGCCTCCAACAGTTTGATTTTGAGGTGATCCATCGTAAGGGAAAGGATAATATGGTCCCAGATGCGCTTTCTCGGGCGATCGTGGAGGTGAATGATATTGAGACTTCCCAAGCAACGGATTCCTGGTTGACAAAGATGGTGGAAAATGTTCGAATTGACCCTCGGAAATATGCAAGGTTGAAGGTCATCAATGGTATGCTGTGGAAACAGTTTTCCAACCATGGGACGGGTACAGCCTGGAAGAGGGTGATACCGAAGGCTGAAAGAAGATCCATTCTTTATCGGTGTCATAACGACCCGAAAGCTGGCCATATGGGTGCCGACCGGACATTAGCGCGCGTCGCTCAGAACTTCTATTGGCCTGGAATGAAGAAGGATATCGGGGAATACGTAAAAAAATGCAAGGTATGCCAGACCTGCAAAGTTATAAGGAAGGCTCCGGTGGGTTTAATGTCATCCCGAGTCGGCGAAGCGAAGGACCCGTGGGAGATGATATGCATAGATCTAGTAGGGCCGTTACCGAGATCTACGCGGGGTCATTCGTATATACTGACCATCATAGATTACGTTACGAAATACTCAGTAATATTACCAGTACGAACCGCAACAGCGGCAGCAGTGTTTCGCTTGTTAGAAGAACAGGTGTTTTTAGTGTACGGAGTGCCCAGGGTATTGGTGTGTGATAACGGGGTACAATTCCGGGGAAGCCAATTTAAGAAAGCGGTGGAAGGTTATGGCGTACGCGTGAGCTATACGGCTCTATATCACCCTCAAGCTAACCCGGCTGAACGACGCAACCAAGACATTAAATGTATGTTGCGATGTTACGCGTCCGATAACCATCGACTGTGGGATACGCATCTAGCTAAGATCGCCTGCGCCTTGCGGACCTATAAGCACGAGGTCACAGGTTTTTCTCCGTATTTCTTGAATTTTGGGAGAGAGATGGTCACGTACCGAGACGGAATAGAGCCTCCGGTGGACCTGGGGGGCGACTTTTTGCCTTTGAGGAATGCGAAAGCTCGAGAAGAAGTTCGCAAAGAGGTGATTCGTAGAATGCAGCAGGCCGCCTCATCCAGTAAAAAACGTTATGATCTTCGCGGCGCACAGAAAGCTTCCAAGTGGGAGACAAGGTGTGCAGGAAAAACTACGTCCTGTCCGACGCTAGTAAGCACTTCGCGGCGAAATTAGCTCCAACGTTCGTCGGTCCTTTCACGATAAAAGCGAAAACATCTGCCTGGACTTTTGAGCTTGTCGACGAAAGGGGAAAAGCGGTCGGTAATTGGCACGCGAAGGATTTAAAGCAATATTTAGATGGCGAAGATAGATCGGTCGGCACGGGCTAAGGGCGCACGAATCAAGCGAATTTAGAGTAGGATAAGAAAGATAGTTCAGATGGTGGTGGTGGGTTACATTATAAGATCGTTAGGGTAGTTAGGTAGCTATGCGTCATTGTGTTCGCAGCTTAGCTGAATATGGAGATAGACCCACGTGATAGTTCCACACTTTTATAATCATTGTTTGAGTTATTTTTTTTTTCCCTTTTTTTTTTATTGATGCATTCGTGAAGAAATCTAGTAGAAGGTAGAATAACATATACTTTCGAAATGTTAAGGTATGGATGGTTGTATAATGTATGAAAAAATAGTTATACTTTGAATTTACTATTTGGGAAAAGTTTAAGTTTAGTGATGTGCATTTAGATTGGTATGTACCGAAAAATAGATAAAAGAATAGATGAATAGAAAACTAGATAGGCTAGATTCGATCTTAATCGGGGTTCGGCTGCGAAGCGAATTGTATTGGTGGTGGGATAGAAATTTATTTAAATTTTATGATTAGATTTTATGATGAATTTATTTTATGATTAGACGTTTAGAATAAATTCATATAGGGGTTAGTTATATAAATTGATGTTAGGTCTTAATGAGAAACAGGAAATAATTACCGAGTCTTTGGTGGTGGTTTATTTCTGTTTCCTTTATATTTCGGGTTTGTTGTTTTTTTTTTCCTTTCTTCTGGGTGGCGAGACGTTTTATTTGCGGTTTTTTTTTCCCATTTCCGTTGACGTTAGCATAGTTAGCCTAAAATCCAGATCAACTCGCATTAGAATCTTATAAAATATAGAGTAAACAAATACCGACACCATACAAATCTAATCAGGTTACATAAAAGCATGCATGGGAAAGGTGTGTAGTGGAATCGTAGATTGAATGTTCCAATTCAGAATTTCTATAGATGCAATAACGTTATCAAGCTCGGAAAGACAATCGGCTAAAGAACCTTCATTACAACGTAATTTTCAGCTCCGAATTAAGGCCAACTACGGTTTATAGTGGGAGAAATTGGGCCGAGAATTCCCACTGAATTCTCTGAAGCGAGGGGGGTGCCACGGCATTTACTATTTTTCATAATAATAAAAAAAAAAAAAAATCTCCATCGTCCTCTAAAAGAGAACGATGGAGATTGGATAACATTCGCCATCTACGATTTTAATGTTAAATAGGATTAGGTTAATTAATTAGATATTGCAGTCACGAATTTAGTTTAAGTTAGATTAAGTTAGTTCACAGTTCCCGATTGTAAGGATTCAGTTAATTGAGTAACTCAAATCATGCCGACGGAGCATACGACGAACGACACATAATTAAAACAAACGTTTAACTGACGCACAACGCAGTTGAACATCGACACTTTGAACAGTAGAGCAACACGACTAAATTGAATGCATAAACAACACCTTAGCCATCAACGGCAATGACCAAGTCGCGTTGCTAATTAAAACACCAGAATATCGACGAGATATCCCGAGTCAGATCATTATGCCACAAATCCATACACCCGGGAGAGCAACGTATGGGTCTAGCCGTCAATGTCGACGACACCAGACCTAGGCCAACAAGTGACCTACATACGATGGGTACCGAGCGGTTGCCGAATTGCCGATTTCCTAACCCAAAGCCATCAGATCGAAAGGCGATGGAAGCAAACGCTATGTTGATGATATAGTGGACCCGAGATGCGGAGGGTAGTTGAGATACGTGAAAGGAAACCGGGATTAGGAGGATATCAACATACGGGCCGGGGCACTTGCACATACGAAACTTGCGGCACTCACGAATTTGCATATGGAAGATCGGCACGGATTATCACTGTAGCGCGTCTGGGTCCTCATCTGATAGCGATCAGATGGAAGAAAACTGGGAGGGTTGTGGATCAGTTTTTGTCGAGGCCGAGAAAGTAAATACAAAACTCTTACTCACCTGAAAATGTAGCGAAAGGCTGCGAGCACCACCAGTTTGATTGCCGACAATTTACATAAACAAATGTTGACATGTCGGAATGTCACGAAGGGGAGAACGTCAGATAAGATGTTCCAAAAGCGGACCGTCCCGAATTGGGTCGTGGTGAAATGGAAATTCAACACCCGGTTAGAGGAGAATGAACTCTGTTGAGTTCGATCAACGGAATTTGAAAATCCCGCTGCCGCCAAAAGTCTTCCTGGGCACCGGGAAGCGAAAAATCGGTCGTTTTGGATGGAACTCGGTGAGTGGATGGAGGTGTAGAATTGCTGCCGGAGGTTAATCGAGACTATTTTTCATTTCTATCTTTTCAACTTCGAGTATCTGCGGAATATTGTTGGAACTTGTGCCTGACGACGGGGTTATCGAAATAAAGCGAATCAGCGGATTTTGGCCGAAATTGGGAATTAAGCGAGTATAGCTTTTGTCTGGAAGTTCAGCGAAGTCGTCAGTTGGAAGTTGGTCGAGAATTATTAATTTCGGAGGACGGATTAATATCGATTCGAGTTGGTGCGAACATCAGTCGGCGGAAAAGGGCCCCATCGAGGGAGAAAAATCTCAATTCGGTGATCCGGAATCAGGAGTGGCCGTAAACTCAGGTTAGATAGTGTGTAAGATTTTATATTGTGAATTAAATGATGTCTAGATACGAGAGTTATTAAGGTGGTTACCATTACATGGTAAAGCAGTATAAATAGAGTAATCATTGTGCGTAGAATTAGAATAAAGAGTGAAATCGAAGTTGTGCCGGGTATATTTTCTGTGATTGATACGGGTGTTGAACATATTACGCCGTCTACCTCTTCTCGCTTCAGGGCGACGGTAGTGAGGCAGTTCTTTGCAATAGAAGCGAGTGGCGCCCACCCGCGACCTTTTTCTTCGCGAGCTAAAGCCGCCCAAAGACTGCCGCCCTTGCGTTCCAGTTAGGGGAAAAGGGTTTTTCGTGCGCGTCTAATATAACGGTGACAAATGTGGATAAGAATATTCAGGATCTTCAACTCAGGATCTTGAGACATCCATTTCCTCTTTTTACAATAAAATTTTTGACGCCGTTGAAAGACATGTACCAAAGATAAAAAAAAAAAAAAAATTGTCTGAGCCATGGCTTGATAGAGACCTTAGGCATTTGCGAAATCATAGAAACAAACTATATAAGCGGATTAGAGAAAATACTGACGTTAGTTCTGCTATTCAGGAAGAGTATAATCAAGTCGCTAAGCAATTTTCAGCAAAATCTCGTGAGGCTTATGATACTTACATTAGGTCAACCGGCGAAAATATAGTCCGTGATCCGAAAAAATTCTTCGATTTCGTTAATGTGAAGCGAAAAACTACTGGCTATCCATCGTCAATGTTTCTGAATAACACAACGTCTTCTTCCCCTAAAGAGATATGTGACCTATTCGCAGATAGTTTCCAAAAAGTTTTTAGTGCACCAGACCTAACAAACTCACACCTTTCTTCCTCCGATTCAACTCCAACGGCTTTTGTCAACCATTTAGAAATCTCCCGCGATGATATACGTAAAACTATTTTGGAACTCAACTGCAACAAAGGTCCTGGGCCCGATCTTCTTCCTCCGATCTTTTTATGCAAGTGTGTAGAGCAGCTTATAACTCCTTTGCATATTTTCTTTAATAGATCACTTTCGTCAGGAGTTTTTCCATCCAGTTGGAAACTTTCTTATGTCACACCCATATTCAAGAATAGTGACCGACGCTGTATTGAAAATTATAGGGGCATTGCCATTTTGTCTTCGATTCCAAAACTTTTCGAAAAGATAGTATACGACAAATTGTCTCCGCTAGTTGATTCCCGTCTGAACGAGCAACAACATGGCTTTAGAAAAGGTCGCTCAACCACCACGAATTTGACAATCCTAATCTCAGACGTCCTATGCAAAATGGAAAAAGGTTACCAAATTGACGCAGTCTACACAGACTTCAGTAAGGCATTTGACAGAGTTGACCATTCTACCTTAATTCTTAAGCTACAGAAATTCGGTATTACTGGGTCTCTACTCAGCTGGCTGACTTCCTACCTTTGCGATCGAACACAATGTATAAAATTTCAAGGATTTTTATCGAAAAACGTTAGTGCTACCTCTGGTGTACCTCAAGGTAGCCATCTTGGTCCACTTCTCTTCAATATATTTATTTCCGACCTATCTGACGTCCTAGCAGGCATACCTCATTTACTCTATGCAGACGACCTCAAACTTTATCTGACCATTGAATCCAAATCAGATGCCCTCTTTCTCCAATCGAAACTTGATTCCCTTGATCATTGGTGCAATGTAAACAAGCTCTCTCTCAACATTAATAAATGCCAGGTTATTAGTTTTTCCAGAAAATGCACGGTCACATACAATACGTACTTCCTCGGTAATAATGTGCTAACTCGAGTAGATAACATTGTTGACCTCGGTGTTATCTTAGATGAAAAACTCCGCTTCACTTTACATTACGATAAAATAGTTTCTCGTGCAAACAAACAACTTGGCTTCATCAAAAGACGAGCCAAAGAATTTCGTAGTCTGTGGGTCACAAGATCTTTATACACTTCACTCGTACGTCCTATTCTCGAATACGCTTGCATTAGCTGGAATCCTGCTTTTGAAACCCACAGTGACAGACTCGAGTCAATACAAAAGCAATTTTTACTTTTCGCCTTGCGGGAGCTATACAACCCTTATGACTTTAATAGCCTACCCCCTTATGAGTTTCGACTGGGTCATTTAAACCTATCGACACTAGCCTCCAGAAGAATGGTGATATCGGCCTGCTTCACATTCGACGTCATTAGAGGCGCTATTAATGTAGAATTCCTGAATAACAAAATTTTGATTAATATCCCTGTGAGGAACACCAGGTCCAATCGTTTCCTAAATGAATATTCTCATTCGACCACATATGGAGCTAATGAGCCAGTAAATAGATGCTGCAGAGTATTCAACAGAATAAGCAATTTATATTCCCCTACGATTTCCAAATCATCCTTCAAGTCCTCTCTTTTCCATGCCATCCGTACCCTTAACCTTAAGCTATAGCTTTTATGTCAATTTTTATTTATTGATTACTATTTATTAATTTATTTGTTACTCTTTTTTTAATTTGTTTGTTTTTTACTTATTTAACTTGTTTGTTTTTACTTTTTCCTTTACTTTACTTTTCCATTTTTATTTTTAATTTTATGTCCTTTTTTTTTAATATGTGATTTTGTACCTTGTTTGGTGAATTAATAAATATAAATATTTCATTGAATTGGGGCGGCAATGCTAATGAACTCCGGTCTAATTTCGAAATGAAAAGCGGTTTGTATGTACAAGCAGACTAATATATTTTTATTGTGATGTGAATATATTGATATTTTTTTACATTTGATAATATTGATATTGTTATTTCTTACATTTCATTTTTGTTTTGCTCTTTAAAAAAGCAGATTAAGATGTTTAAATTGTGGTATGAAATAAAATTTTTTGCATATGTTTTGTTTTTTTTTTACATGGAAAAATAATTGTAAAGAGAAACAGCTTCACATATGACTCCTCCGAGAATTATTCACAATCCAACACATTTTAATATGTTTAAAAGATAGTATTCTGTTTTTGAATAATTTTGTGATGTAATAGGTTTATTGTAGGGTCCGCAGACGTCTTTACCGTTGGCATAGAAACAATCTGGTGACAATCGTAGATGTTCACTATCGACAGGATCTGTTGATGTATTTAAAGCACTCATTGTTAGGGAACAAAAGTAGCATTTGACGTGATCTTTAACATTGGTGTAGAAAAATCCACTTTGTGCAAGCTTCAGAGCGTTCCTTTAATCGATTTTTAACTTAGTAAAAGTTTTGAGGCGGTCGTATTCACGCTTTAAATCTAACATTTTCACTAAAATCTTCAGAGGTTACAGCACGTCTTTTATACTGATCCATGTATTGTGCTGAGATGGAAAGCCAAGCCATTTTACAAAAACTTCATTCCCCTTTCTTCTTATAATTTTCTCAACAAGATATGTGTCGGGGTGTTTTACTGAAGCTAACTCTGGCTCATAGAACCCTCCTTGAATTAAATTTCCTTGATAGTCCTGCAGTGAATATGTTCGTGGCTGTGTTTTCTTTACTTCTTTTATCGTAAATATTTCTGTAGACCAGTTTGGAGTGTAGCCTTTTTCAAATATATGTTTATGTTTGCTTATACGTACGTGATCTCCAGCTTTAAATTTGGGCTTTGATGTTACTTTAACTTTTCTGTATACGTTTGAAAGTAATTCCACCTCATTTGTGGCGTTAACATCCATAGGACGCATCTTAATAACCCGATGTTTCGTTCTGTTGTACCGGCCAATTAATTTTTGGAGTAAGCTAACCCAATGATAATTTCCATTCATACTGAATTCTTTCCACATTATACCTTTAAGAGTTCGATTGAAGCGCTCAACAATCGATGCTTTCAATGCACTGAATGTTGAATAGTGGTTAATTTCATACTTTTTCATGATATGTTGAAATTTTTTATTGAAAAACTCCTTTCCATCATCAGTTTGCAGATTTCTGGGAATACGTCTTTGTTCAAGAATTGTTTCCATCGCCTTGGTCACTTCATTAGCACTTTTGTTTTTGACCGGTAGTGCTCAATCATACTTAGAAAAGGTGTCAATTATTGTGAGAAGAAATTTGTAGTCTCTATTCTCTGATGAGTATGGGCTCATATCAACCAAATCCGCCTGCCATAAATCATCGATACCCCTGATAGTGACCCGACGTCGTTTAAAATTTTTACGAGCAGGTCTGTGTAACTCGTTGACAATTTGCCTTCTACTCATAAAGATTAAATGTAGAAATATAGGCCGTTTACTTGTTACTAATTTTCGAAGAAAAGTAGTATTAAACTCGTTTCGCCGAAAATTCATATTTCTTTATATATATATATATATATATATATATATATATATATATATATATATATATATATATATCATCAAAATGATTAAGGGAGATAATCTCTGGAGTGGCTGATTCAATTGAGTTGAAATTTTCGGAGAACGTAGATGTATTTAGTAGGTAGGTCCACAACTTGCTGAAATTCAGATATCCTAAACCTTTTGGCGGCGGCGAGCGTTTTAGTGAATTTTGAGGTACTCCTATATTTCCAAGCAGCGTGAATTTTTGTTCAAAAAAAGTATTGGGAATGAAATCTTATTATGTCCTAAGCTTGTTTATGGTAAAGAATTGGAAATTTTGAGCCGTATGTGGGTGCAGCGTGCCTAAAAGTAGGCAAGGATTTTTTTTCAAATTTTGATTTGTCATTACATCTGACCGAAACATTGGATCATCGTGAAATTTGCTGAGCGTATTGATGTTGACTAAAGTTTAATACACATGAATTTCCAAGGTAGTGCGGGCAACACTGTAGCTGCGGCAGGCTCTTAAAAAAAAATCCTTCAAATCATTGAACCTCCTGAAAATTTTTTGATTTTTGACAAAAAATTCAAATCATTGATAAATTTTAACGTTTGTGCATCATATCAATTTAAAGTTTTTGAAATTCCGATTTGCGCAAGAACGGTAACCCATCACTAAATTACCTCTATTTTCAGCACTCGAAAGTTCTGTTCACGAGAACTGACGACCGGATAATCCGATCATAATGAAATTTACAGAACATGTTGGTATTAACTAGGACCAGGTCTGATAGGAATGATTTTGAAATGCAGGCAACCCTGTGGCAGTGGTGCCATCTTGAAAAATCACTGAGAAAAAAAACAGCTTTTTGGCCTATAACTTCCGATTCAGGCATCATATTTAAACAAAATTCGCACAATATTTGGTTCTTACTTAAGATAACATTTGGTGAAAATTTGGCTGAAAAATTAGAATAGGGTTGCCAGCTATGGTAATTTTTGTCTCCTAAATCTTGCAAATTTGCTCAGCAAAATAAAGCTTTTTTTCCTATAACTTCCGGTGCAGTCATGATATCAAAATGAAATTTATGTAGTAAAAAGATTTTGATGTGAGCCAAATATCATAGGAATTTCGTACAAAAATCGTGAAAGGGTTGCCAGCTATGACCATTTTTGTAATTTTTTAGAATTTCTTTACGGCGCGATTATGTCATTAGATTTGCAAATGGGAACGATCCTGCAATGAAAATTAACAACAAATATTAACGTTTTAAAAATTTGAAAAGTTTTGAGGGTGGTAACCCTAAAATTTTTTTCACCCGTATAACTTCTAGCGCAGTGATTCAATCGAAACGAAATTTACTGGTTGGGTTTAACTTAACGTGAAGCAGATTTGGAATATATTTTGCTTTGGTGCTGACACAGGGTAACCAGCATTTGCCACTTTCGTAACTATTGCATCAACAGATGCTTCAAATTACATACACATATGCAAAACATTTGCAATAAAACTAAGAAACCAATTATTAAATTTTCCGAGTTTTGAACATTTTTCGGATGGCAGCCTCAAACAACGTTTAACCGCTGAAGCTTTCGATGAAATCCTCCGATGAGAACGAAATTCAAAGGATAAGTTGATTTAAGTATGAGCTTGTGAAGGTTAACTTATTGCTGCTTCGTTGGGAAAATGTTGCCAGCACTGAACATTTTCATAATTTGTGTTATAGTTGAGTTCTGTTGCTTTGAACAAGGAATGGTTGATATGATTCTACAAAAAAGTGTATTACGTCAAACCACATTGTCACTCAAAGACAATTTCTTCGAAAATTAGTTTTCTAGCGGTTCAGGTGCGCTAGTTTTTATGTTAAAATCTGTGAAAATTTGCAAAAATGACGCACTTTATTCACCCCTTCACAATGATGGTTGCCGGACCATCTGGATGTGGCAAGACGAGTTTTATAGAGACACTTCTTAGAAATGACTCTATGATACAGCCTCGGTTGAAGAAGGTTATTTGGTGTAATGCTGAAACTCAAGCTGTTCCAACAAAAGTAGGTTTTAAAAATATCGAATTCTTAAGTACGATTCCAGAAGAGTTTGTGAATAATGCGAATGAGCCGATACTTATTGTTTTGGACGATATGATGTTAAATGCGTTTTCAAGACAAGTTTGCGAACTTTTTACCAAAGGATCACATCATAGGAATTTTTTGTTTATATTAGTAACACAAAATGTATTTCATCAGGGAAAATTTTGCCGTGACATATCATTGAACTGTAAGTATCTGGTATGCTTCAAGAATCCACGTGATAAAAGTCAGTTTCATCATCTTGCTAAACAAATTTACCCTGAAAATAGCAAGGAGCTTGTGAAAATATATAAAGAAATCACTCAGGCGCCACACAGCTATTTATTAATAGACCTGACTCAGAATACAAATGATATACTACGATTCCGTACTGATTTATTTAACAAAAACTTTGTAACGTGTTATTGCTCGAAGGATAGTTTAAAGCAAGAGAATGGTGTCACGAATGAAGCGATTAAAGGACAACAATCATATGTTATACGTGCTTAGACGTGCTCGACCGGGTTTGAGAAATGCTATACTTAAGAATGCCGATCCAGAGGTAATTAAAACACTTTGCGAAATCACATTGAATACGTTGAATGGTAACCACAGACCTCGTGGAAAGATATATAACCGTCTCTGTAAATATAAAAAGTGTATGCGCAAGTTAGTAGATGCTAAACGGTCAGTTCCGCGACAACGTAAAGTACTAATTCAACAAGGCGGATTTCGACCTGTATTACTGGGCAGTGTACTTTCAGGGGTGATTGGTTCACTAATTGAGAAATATTTATAGGAAAAGTAATCTGAATAAAATGCTACTTCTGTCTCCTGAAGTATATGCAAATTTGAAAGACACTATTGAAAGTTCTAATTACCAGAGTTTGTTCGATAAGGCTATGAATAAGATATTGAAAAGTGAAAAATTCAGCGATAAAGACAAATGGTATCATTATCGAAACGAACTTATAAAATTTTTAAACACATGTCGTAGAAGTAAAGGATTTCTAGAAAGAAAAACTCAAATGCCTTCTTCGAGCGAGCATGTACACAAGAAACAGAAAAGTTTGCGAGACAACACGACACAAACTAAATATGTTTTTAGAGAAGAGAAACCTACGCAAACTACACCTGTACGAGTGGAAAAATTGTTTGAATCATTAGGTGAAATCACACCTCCAAGGAGTGTATTATCGGCTGCAGCAAAGCGTCGTCTATCGGCAAGTGGAATAGCCAAAAGTCTGAAGCCACCATCGAAATTTAGAAAAACTTCAGCTGACAAAGATTATAGGATAATAACTGGTGATGACGGAATAACACAATACACAGTACCTGTTGATATGAGTCCTGATGAAGTAGAAGACGTTCTAGGGGAGATAGACAATCTTGATGATGAGGGGTCCAATGTCTTTAAAATGGAGAAAGAAGGTGAAGAAGATTCTGAAAGTATCACGGATGTGGAAATGCAAGAGCTGCCTAGTTACTCTATATTAGGGCCCTCTCGGTTCGATCCTAATCAATACACGTCTGATCAACCCGTAAGAAAACATCCTGTTCGACAGATTGAGAGACTAAAAGAAAAAAAACTCTAGCGCACCTGAACCGCTAGAAAACTAATTTTCGAAGAAATTGTCTTTGAGTGACAATGTGGTTTGACGTAATACACTTTTTTGTAGAATCATATCAACCATTCCTTGTTCAAAGCAACAGAACTCAACTATAGCACAAATTATGAAAATGTTCAGTGCTGGCAACATTTTCCCAACGAAGCAGCAATAAGTTAACCTTCACAAGCTCATACTTAAATCAACTTATCCTTTGAATTTCGTTCTCATCGGAGGATTTCATCGAAAGCTTCAGCGGTTAAACGTTGTTTGAGGCTGCCATCCGAAAAATGTTCAAAACTCGGAAAATTTAATAATTGGTTTCTTAGTTTTATTGCAAATGTTTTGCATATGTGTATGTAATTTGAAGCATCTGTTGATGCAATAGTTACGAAAGTGGCAAATGCTGGTTACCCTGTGTCAGCACCAAAGCAAAATATATTCCAAATCTGCTTCACGTTAAGTTAAACCCAACCAGTAAATTTCGTTTCGATTGAATCACTGCGCTAGAAGTTATACGGGTGAAAAAAATTTTAGGGTTACCACCCTCAAAACTTTTCAAATTTTTAAAACGTTAATATTTGTTGTTAATTTTCATTGCAGGATCGTTCCCATTTGCAAATCTAATGACATAATCGCGCCGTAAAGAAATTCTAAAAAATTACAAAAATGGTCATAGCTGGCAACCCTTTCACGATTTTTGTACGAAATTCCTATGATATTTGGCTCACATCAAAATCTTTTTACTACATAAATTTCATTTTGATATCATGACTGCACCGGAAGTTATAGGAAAAAAAGCTTTATTTTGCTGAGCAAATTTGCAAGATTTAGGAGACAAAAATTACCATAGCTGGCAACCCTATTCTAATTTTTCAGCCAAATTTTCACCAAATGTTATCTTAAGTAAGAACCAAATATTGTGCGAATTTTGTTTAAATATGATGCCTGAATCGGAAGTTATAGGCCAAAAAGCTGTTTTTTTTCTCAGTGATTTTTCAAGATGGCACCACTGCCACAGGGTTGCCTGCATTTCAAAATCATTCCTATCAGACCTGGTCCTAGTTAATACCAACATGTTCTGTAAATTTCATTATGATCGGATTATCCGGTCGTCAGTTCTCGTGAACAGAACTTTCGAGTGCTGAAAATAGAGGTAATTTAGTGATGGGTTACCGTTCTTGCGCAAATCGGAATTTCAAAAACTTTAAATTGATATGATGCACAAACGTTAAAATTTATCAATGATTTGAATTTTTTGTCAAAAATTAAAAAATTTTCAGGAGGTTCAATGATTTGAAGGATTTTTTTTTAAGAGCCTGCCGCAGCTACAGGGTTGCCCGCACTACCTTGGAAATTCATGTGTATTAAACTTTAGTCAACATCAATACGCTCAGCAAATTTCACGATGATCCAATGTTTCGGTCAGATGTAATGACAAATCAAAATTTGAAAAAAAATCCTTGCCTACTTTTAGGCACGCTGCACCCACATACGGCTCAAAATTTCCAATTCTTTACCATAAACAAGCTTAGGACATAATAAGATTTCATTCCCAATACTTTTTTTGAACAAAAATTCACGCTGCTTGGAAATATAGGAGTACCTCAAAATTCACTAAAACGCTCGCCGCCGCCAAAAGGTTTAGGATATCTGAATTTCAGCAAATTGTGGACCTACCTACTAAATACATCTACGTTCTCCGAAAGTTTCAACTCAATTGAATCAGCCACTCCAGAGATTATCTCCCTTAATCATTTTGATGATATATATATATATATATATATAAAGAAATATGAATTTTCGGCGAAACGAGTTTAATACTACTTTTCTTCGAAAATTAGTAAAAAAGTGCGCAGTTCAAGTGTACCAGACCTGGCTTGGGAAAGAATTTGATATGCCTGTAACAGTAACAGATGATGAATTCTACGTATGCCTTTTAAGCAATAGGTCTCTGAGCATTTACCCTGAAAACACATTATCATCTTTTGAGAATATTCTTCCTGCTTCTTGTAAGCTTGGTAGCGGTTGGTGTGTTGGAATGACGGAGATAATGTTGCCAAAACGAAAAAATGGAGAGACAGTGTCAACCAGCAGTGTTTCTAAGCGTTCTAAATACAGTATCGGAGAAGAAGAAGCTAGTATGATGAAAAGAAGTCGACGATCAACTGCAGCAGAATCCAGCAAGCCTGAAGTAACAGAAATAGTTGTAAAAATCATGTCTTTGCAAAAAAATCTTGTTCTCTTAAGATGGAGTGATGCTACTTTACGGAGACTTTGCTATAAAAAAAAAACGATATCAATTTTTCAACATTCCTATCGTCATTTATCTTGGTTATTAAACCTGACTTCTATAACTACTATTTGACATCAATTAAGGAACTGGTATTCAAACATATCGAAAAAGATCGAGATGAAGGAAGTATTCCCGACATCAGTGATTCTAAGTAGATTGGAGGTTTCTGCTTACATGTTTACCAAGGCGAGAAAATCACCGAAAAAGTTTATTTAAACTCAAACAAAAAGTTTAACACGCTTCAGGACTTTATTGATTATATAATTGGACAGATTCCGAGGTCGAAAAGAAATTATGTAGAGCTATTAAGAATGATTGACGAATACATATATCCTGCACATAGCTTAAGACGTGAGTGGGAAAGAAAAGCGGGGACCAAGCCTACCTCGCATACGTTTCATCTAAAAGACTATGGTGTAAAAATAAATGTGGAACTGCCAATACCTTCACCGATTAACATTACGGATTTTGTGTCACTTTTACTGAGTGGAATAGAGTTTTCAGACGAAGATTTAAAAAAGACAGCTGAAATTTTCGGCAGAACAGTGTACCAGGTACGAAAACAATTATTTTACCGAATTGGTCAATCAATTCGACAATCCATAAGTGCTGCGGCTAAAGAGTCCGGTACCGATATATTACCTGATGAATGGGCAAAAACTGAATCAGATACAATACTAAACATTCCATACAAAACGAGTCATGGAACAACGGGTACAACACCAGTACCGATTGAAGTATCTAAAACTGAAAATATTGCTAGCCTATTCATTGATGCATTTTTAAAAACACCTGTTGATAAACGCGATCCAGATCTGATTGATGTCTCGGTAAAAGAATCTTTCGATAAGTCAATATTATTTATTTTTTTATTTATTTATTTATTTATTAAATCCATTTCAACAGGCTTCTGCCCAATTACAAAAATAGAAATATGAAATAAACCCAAAAGAAGAAAATAGAAAAATTAACAAATAAATGAAAATATTAGAATATACAAATTAGAACTACAACAATCTAAAGCTAATATACAATGTAACATTTAAGAAAGCGCAAAAATGGTAAGGGAAAAAAAGAATTAAAAAGAAAATCAAACATTATTAGAAGCATTAAGGATCATGCTTTTAATTTGCGACTTAAATTGACAGAACGTTCGCGGAAAAGGACCAAGCTGAAGATCGTTATGCTTCCTGGGCATACGCACTAGCGGCGAGTTAAAATACACTTCAGAACGCGCGAAAGGAATGGAGAACATTATTTGGGATCTATCTGATCGATTGACGTTACGTAGACACAGCATATAACCGAGATCGGAGAGCATAGGGCAGTGGAGTAGCTTGAAAAGAAAGCATTCGTCAAGGAACACTCGTCGGGACTCTAATGAAGGAATTTGGAGTAAGGAAAGACGATCACTATAACCACAGTAAGGGATGTTGAACTTAAACAGCAGTGAGCGAGTAAATCTACGCTGAACGTGTTCCACTGCATCACTGAGATATTTATGACGGGGAGACCACACTTGACAACAATACTCGAGGATGCTACGAGGATGCTGCTATATTTCTTGACAGTCTAAGTCGGTTGGAAAAAAACGTACATGAGCTTGATAAAAGAACGCGTCGTGCTGCGGCATCCAAGACCGTTAGCGATTGTGAAAGCCCCAATTTAATTTACGTTTACACAGACATTATCAAACCTAGAATATTAGCTGATAAATTGGTGCGAAATCTTCGTACGATTCCTTTGCAAGATTGCGACAGTATTTGCAGATTCAATCATGTAGAGTACTGTGCTGTGGAAAAAACTTTTTTCGAAAGCATTTCTATTAAAGTCACAGATCAACAAGGTGAACCAGTAGACTTTGAACCAAGTTTTACTCCCACATATATAATGCTTCACTTCAAATGTCGGTAAGAAGAAGTATAAATATTCACATACATTGATGTAAGGGTTATAGTGTTAATATTCAATACCGATGTTAACGACATGAACTCGCACTACACACGCTATTATTTGGTCCAGAGTGGTGGAAATTTATCAGATATTGGAGACCTCTATCGAACCCCAATTATCTATCAGCGCGGTAGAGGTATAGGAAGTTTTTTCAGTGGTTTATTACGTTATCTAAAACCTTTGGCTGCGTCAGGTGTAAAAGCTATAAAACGACAAGCGGTCAAGACCGGTAAGGCTATTATACAGGAGGTTGGGAACAAACCTCTTAAAGAACTCTTAAGAGAACACGGACAAACTGCAGCACAGGAGTTAGCTCAGAAAGGTATAAACAAACTTTTTGATAAGATGGATGGTGCTGGTAATCGAATGGCTATAAAAAGAGCTAACCCGTTCACAACAATTCAATTCAAGTCTTCTCCAAAGCGACGTAAAGCTGGTAAATTGAAAAAAACTGTAAAAAGAGCCTCACGTAAAAAGATTAAGAGGGTGAAAAGTAAACGAAAAGTTATCAAGAAACGTGTGTTGGACATATTTGATAAGTAATTAACATGACCTCCTACAAAGAATGCATGAAATCCGAATTGGACATTTTCTCCACATCAACGATTCAAAGCAACATTTTGAAAACAGAAGAAGTTGCATACAAACCGATAGCTTTATTGGATAACTCATCTGTACTGGAATTCATCTCTCTCGGTCATGGTGATACGTATCGTGATTTATCCAGTATATATCTCCGTCTCAAAGTGCAGATGGTTAAAATAAAGGATAGTAAAGAGGAGTTATTCACAGGGACTGAAACAATTAAGGGTTCTGATGGAAGAGAAGTCGAAGCTGATCCAATTGGCGTCGCAAATAATTTGATGCATTCGCTTTTTAGACAATGTACAGTTCAGTTGAATGGGAAGAATATAGCTCAAACAGACAACAACTACCAGTACAGGGCATACATTGAAAATCTATTGAATTACGGGAAAGATGCAGCAACAACTCATCTCGAATCGGTTGGATGGTATCTTGACCAGAATGAAATGGAAATGATTGAAGGCGCTGAACCGAAGTCTGAGAATAAAGGTTATCTTAGTAGATCAGCACTATTAGAGAAAAGTAATGTCGTCGAGTTAATGGGAAAGATCCATAGCGACATATTTAACCAAGAAAAACTATTGATTAATGGTGTGGATTTGCGCGTCATATTATCCTTAGAGAAACCTGCATTTTACCTGTACTCGAAAGATGATAAATTCTCGCCTCGAATTAAAATACTGGAAGCAACAATGTATATGAATCATGTAAGCGTCAATCTCAATATTCTCTTGGCACATGAAACAGTACTGCAACGTTCAAATGCAGTATACCCGTACAAACGCGTCGAAGTGAAAACATACACGTTACCAACAAATACATTCACACTATCGCTGGACAATATAGTGGTTGGTCAATTACCGAACTTGCTCATTTTCGGGATGGTAGACAACGACGCCTACACCGGAAAACGTACTAAAAATCCATACAGGTATAACTTCAAACACAATAACATCACGAGATTTAATTTGTCAGTTAATGGCGTACAAGTACCAAATCAACCTATAGAATTCAATTATTCAAAAGAAAAACCACTCAGCACCCGGGGGTACTTGAGCCTTTTCAAGGGTACTGGTATATATTATTTCGATAAAGGTCATCAGATATCCAAACAATTCTTCGACAATGGTTGCTTTTTGCTAGCATTTGACTTAACAGCAGATAATTCATACGAATCAACTTGTGGCAGTTTATTGAATCAAGGTGTTGTGAAAATCGAGGGAAGGTTCAAAGAGGCACTAAAAAATAGTGTGACATGCATTGTATATGCAGAGTATGATACGAATATTGAAATCGATAAAAATCGAAACGTTTACTCGAGTCTATAAAAAGGTATATAAAGAGGTTCAACACTTCGATATTTATTATTTATCTGAGCATTGGCTAGAGATTACTACAGTACCATGACTAATTGTCAAGTAAATACCGAGTATTTTTCAAAAGGGCACTTTACCTTCTTTAAAAAAATTGCGTTTGCAGGCTTTATTTCACCAGATAAAGTGCATACAAAGGAGATCATTTACAAATATCCTACATCAGCAGCTAGCACTACAGATCATACTGGTGTGTCTGGAAACCTTGAACTTAAGCATCTGGATGAGGATCTTATAAAAACCCTTGCAAAGTTTTCAACTATTTTCGTACATGGGAAGCCAACAAAGGATTTCCTTCAGAGCTACGTTACGCCTCGTACTAGGATCATTAATCTTGAAGCAATCACCTGTAAAGAACAGGAATGAACACGATCAAACTTGATAGTTCGCTAAAGCGAAATCATGTTACTAAAAGATTTTTCAAGGGCGTTTTCCCGTGCGATCACTTACCCCGTCAAATGAAGAAACCTGCTTGTATTATTGCGAATACAGATCCAGCTCATAAAAGTGGCACGCATTGGGTGCCCTTTTACATTCCTAGAAAAGGGCCTATCGAGTAATTTGACTCTTTCGGTAAATATCCTACTAACAAGTACTTCAAAAGATTTCTTCGACACAATGATAAAGTTTTCGTAAATAATAGGCAGAGGCTGCAGAGTGCGTTCTCAACCACATGCGGACAGTATTGCGGTGTTTTTCTTTATTTTCGTTGCAGTGGCAGGAGCTTCAAAACATTTCTGAACCGGTTCTCCTCTACAGATTATAATTTCAATGATGGTGAAATAATTGATCTATTCCGGAAAATTTATTTGAAGACCTCTTTGCAAAATGGTGGGGAGTACTTCAATCAGACCTGCAGACAGGAGGTCGGAGATATAAAAGCAGCGTGATCAAACCATCGAAACCATAGTTGTGTCTTTTACATTTTAAAAGGATGTCGTCAGTTGCTGAAAAGTCCGCTAATAAGCAAACACAAACTTCTAAGAAGAAACTTGTTCAGAAGAAGAAAAAAGTTGTGAAATCATCCCAAGTCGAACCTTCTAGCAACTTTGAGAACATCATATCAAACTGCAAGGAGAAGAAGTCAAGAACGAAAACGGTTCCCAAATCACAAGTTCCGTGCAATGAAGACGCCTTGCTGAACTACACTTACTACCTGGATGGATGCCATAACCGTAGGGTCACTCTCGGATTTGATCCGCAGGCATTTCAGACGAAGGCAATCTTCCACTACCATGGACGTTTCCCACTGGCAATTGACTACAGTCAATGGATTTCGCTCTACAATTACCTCAACGATTTGAAGACTTCAGCAGGCGAAGAATATCCGGAAAATCAAATGGGTCTTTTAAAACGGTATCAGATACCTGTAGGCGGTGGCAACATAGCACTCAAACATCTGGAGCTATTCAAGCTGTTCGACATGATGGAATTTTTTAACATTGTCATGCACCACAACAACCTGGCCTCGGAATATGTGAAGGAGTATTACGAGCAGTACTGTAATAGATGCAGGGAGAAGGATCTATTGAAGCTGAAAAATGAGGACTTTTTTATACCACCTCGTACATCTTATATGCATATTAATTATTCTAGGCTTTTTTATGAAATTCCAATACTGTGTAGCTGTAACCTTATTTTCTATGTAATGAAATAAATTGACGTAATAAGACATAATAAGTTTTTATTTCAATAATATTTAGTATTCATTAGAAAATACATGTAAAGATTTATACAATTTTGCGCAGCACATCGTGTCCCCGGAAGTGCATCATGAATTTTACAGATGGTCTTGAAATTCTTGAGATCTCGTAGTTTCGGTATCTCCAGATGAACTATGTTTGCGGAAGGTAGATACCTCTTTAGAAATTTGACTTTTACATCACCTTTAACATAGATCGTAGATTCACTGAATGCCATTAGAATGTTTGGAAGATTGTTGTAGCTAACCTCATCGTCATCCCATCGCAATCCGTTGACGTTCTTTGCTTCGAACTCGTTTTGCCTCCGTGCCTTTCCGCTCAACTCCTGGTAAAGATAGGGGGGTCTGAAGTAGTAAATTGTAGGTACAGTCGAATCGTACGGAAGTATGGCCAACTCTTTCGCAAAATAGTGCCCCTGATTTCCAGAAACAAATTGGATGTCAAAAATGAACTCGGACATGCTTTCAGTAAGATGATTAGTGATTAAATAAGAAACATTTTTCATTTTAATAGGCATATACAGTTTATTTCGTGATGTATGGAAAGTTTCCTGAAATAAAACAATGAATAATTATTCTAGATATTTAGATGTTAGCTTAGCTTAGGGTTTTTATAGCCGTAAGGAAGAGAAAAATTTTCTTTCGTAACTACTCTTTTATCAAAAGTAAATTGTAAATGTTTCCTCTCGGGGGCAGAAATAACCACTCCCGGTGGTTTTCGTTTAATTTTTCGCTCATTCAAAACACAAATTGGTTCTTCCTCATAAGGACCGATTACTAGGGATTTAAGTCTTTCGAAATTAACAATTTTAGAATTTTCAAAGTTTAATGTTATTCCTTTACATTTATTTATATGGTCGTTTAACTATAATGCGCTCAGCTTCTACTTTGAGACCGTAAGTTTTTGGTCCCGTACTAACATATTCCGAAATATATGCCTCAGGGCCAAAACTTTCAATTTCGTTAGTTAAGTCACCCAAAAAGTCAGAAATCTCGAAGGGGATTGGACTGAACTTATCATCAACAAAGATTAAACTATACGTATCACAATAAAAAATTCTCTCTCCTACTTTCTCCAAAGCTGCGTAAAGTTTAAGTCTGGCAAATGCTGTTGTATATGCAGCAATGGGTATATTTACATGGGGAAGCGTATTCAATTCTTTTTCAAGATATTTCCATGTCACCCACATTGTTTCTTCATTGATAGTGTAAAGCGAGCAGATCTCTATGCCAGGGGAATGAATAAAATCAGAAAATTCTTTATAACTAGTAACAACTTTGGTGCGCGTTTTGTCTTCTCTTTGCGCGAACTTGCCCCAAAACGAGTTTAAACAAATTTTTGCGGTATTACGCCTACCAGGATTTTTCTCAATCAATTCTTTCTCTAAACAGATGTCTTCTCTTTCTTTGTAAGATTTTATAAAGGCATCTTTCTCTTTCTCACCTGTACAATTAGCACTCCAACCACTAGACTCCTGTTTTATTTTTAAGAATGTATTTACATATTCAGAAAACAATCCTCCACTCTTGGTTGCAGGATCATACTGAGTATGGTTGTATTCCCAAACTTCATAAATGTGTCTAATTTTATACCCTTTTTCAACAGCTAAAGACACTTCGGGTATTATCCATGTACCGGTGATCTGACGCTCCTCATCTGTATGAATACAGTCAGATATTCGATTTAACTCGGCACATTTTCGACAGAGTGTAAAATACAGTTTTTAATTAGTTCTGAATGGTAGTACAGGTAGGTATAAACTAGTTGGCGGAATGATAAAACAAGTGATTAATCCGTGCATCAAGAGTATTTCTGAACATGGGGGAACATCGTTTCTACGGTGGACTTTTGGATGTCCCATAGGATATGGAGAGTACTTGTTAATGTATGGGTACAAACTAGTAAAATCAAGATATCGTATGACTTGGTTGTTTTCGACTTCATGGTACTGTTTGAAAACTTCGGTACGTCCTCCGAACACCGCATCTCGAGCATTAAGCGGTAGTAGTATATTCGATACAGCCTTAATTAACTCTTGATCCACTACAGGGTTTTCCTTCAGGAACTTACGGAACTTGCATTCCCAAGTGTATTCTAAGTTGTATCCACTTCGCTTGATCATTTCAATTTTTCTTTCTTTCTCATATTTCCGAGATGACGTCTGAACTAAGTTATTACTAGACGTCTCTTTTATTTTGAAACAATCTGGACACCCATGATGGAAACACCCGTAAAATTCATAGACCGTATCTGTTTCCGAATCAAACCCGTCAACTAACAAGCCACTTCTTCTTAGCCTCACCTCACCACCGTTTTAGCAGATGCGATTCAGCCAGTCACTTGAGATCCCTGCCACGCAATCCACTTTGCTCCAATAAGTGATTGATTTTTACCTTTGTAGTAGCCGTTAGGAGGCATTACGCCCAAAGTGTTTTCTTGTAAGAAATTTTTCTTAAAGGTGAGCATGCAGGCGGACGCTATGGTTATAGACTCTGTAAAAGAGTTGACCTGAGTAATACGTAAAAATTCACGCATAAATTGGGTACAAACAAGCGTAATATATCCACATCATTTCTGCAATACGTTAACATTGCTTCTCTGTTATTAAACACACCTTCTGATACAACGTCATACCATTTTAAAAATTCTTCCCTCTCTTTAATCTTCATTGTATTATGCCCATACATTTCTGGTGGAGGATATTGTCCAACATAATCGATATTCTCTATCGTATTGAAAAGGTATGGGTAATATCCCTTTGCATTGTTTCGTTATCTATTTCACTCATGAAACTGACCAATAAATCTCTACCGATAATACCGTCTGTACTGATCGGAAAATTATCGTCCACAATGTGAAATAGTTCGGTTATCCTTCTATTTCCAATAAATAAATCTAATTTTGAAGTACCTAAAGACGTAGTTACTTCCTTAGTAATTCCAGTTTGCTTAATTTTATCCTTGCTATTTACTCTATGTTCTAACGCCTTAAGTATACCTACTTTACAAATTGATACGTCTGCACCTGTATCTATCAAGAACGATAGTTGTTTATTCGTTCCATCATTGTAAATTCTTACGAAATTCGTGCAGCCATCGTTATTCTATAAATTTGACATTTTTTACTCGTGCTATTTATTCCGGGAGGTTCCTCATTTCCTCTCCGGAACCTAGGACGTTTCCCTGGTCCGAAATAACATGTAGGCCTCTAGTATTGCTATTATGGTTATTACTATGGTTGTTGGCATAGCTGTTGTTCCTACGGTGATTACCTCTGTTACCATCATTATTTCTATGATGATTTGGTCTATTACCTGTTTTATTATTAAAATTTCTATGGTTATCGTATCTTTTATTCCTAACATCTCTTCAACTGTCTTTATTTCTATGACCATTGCTGTTCCTATCATTGTTATTATATCTGTATCTTCGATCACGGTTACTTCTATTATTTGCAAAATTGCCGATATGCATTACGCTACTCGTGTTTTGCGATTCTAATGTCTCAATCTCTTGCGCTAATGTGGGAAATACATAGTGGCCGAGACCAGGCGAGCCGAAGTCGGGAGAGACCGCGAACATGTGGACGGCTTTTGAGGCAGCACGAGCCTGCGCATCCACATGTTGGGCGCGACTCGCAACTTCGCAAGCTGTCAATCATCAGCTGGTAATCAAATGGTTTGGGCGGTTAAAAAAATTCAAAATTGTACATAGGATAGATAGTAAATTTGTGTAGTTCAACCGTACCAGAAACTTGCCGCCGCATTCATTAGGCCTGTTGGCGTACCTGAATTTATTATAGGTGTGTTCGCGTACTACAATTAATTACGATTAATTGCAATGAAGCGGTTTTTGTGCTCCATTTTAGTACGTACAAAAACGGCTTCTTTGCAATTAATTGCAATTAATCGTAGTACGCGAACAGACCTAGTATATTAAAATAGATTCGCAGCAAGTCATTTTTGTACTCTTGTTGCAAGCAAAATTTACGGGAACGGTCTCATTATCAATTATCAATCGCAATTAATCATAGTACGCGAGCAGACCTTGTGCTGAAATTTTCTGCACAAAAATAAGATACCACAAATTACGGTTTATTAATTTGAAAAGCAGCTAGTTGCTTTTGTAAATTAAACCGGTAAAGTATATGAAAATGCATGCCCCATTATGATACGAATATTCCATAGAAAATATTTTGTTTCGCGCCTTCATTTCATTAACCTAGTATTTGAAATACTAGGCGTGTTTTTTTTTGCTCCCCTAACACAACTATCCTATCCAGAACATACGGATTGGAAAAAACAATAACTCCTGTACCAGGGAATTTTCTGCATAACATTGTTATGTTATGGATAGGAGGAGCAAAAAAACGCCTATTAGCGCCAAACTCAACGCACTCCTATTTTTGGTACAAAGTGCCGGTCCTCATATAGACCGCGGTTTTGTTCACTTTAGTGCAACAGAGCAAGCAATCACGGCAGTAACATTATTTTACGTAAAAATAAAACAATATCAGTATATTGTAAGACGCCACTAGAATTCAGCGCCGCAAGGCACACTGCTGGGAATAAACCGTCGATACTGAAGTTGGCTGCGTGTAAAATGGGCGAACTAGATACACACATTCATATAGACAAATTCATTAACAGAAGAAGACATCATAGAAGCGTTTATATATTACTGAAGTGCCTTTTAATATCAAATAAATAATTTAAGCACGAACAAACTTTCTGTCTTTGGTGTTTTTTGTTTTGTGTGATGGAGGCAAATGATGAAGTAAATGCCGCAGCTGCCGTATGTTTCATGGCTGCGTGCAATGTGTACATGAATATGGTGAAGAGCTCTATACGGAAAAAAAAGAGGCAGCAGCGAAGATGGTGGATGTTAAGCATTCATCGCAATAGGACAAGGTAGACAAAATCATATAATTTAATTCAGACAAATAAATAATGAAATATTTCAGACAAAGTATGGAACAACAACTGGCGGAATTGATACGAGAGCCATCAGGAGAGTTCCATAATTTTTTACGAATGTCCGTCACGGATTTTGAAATTCTCATACAGCAAATTTCTCCGCAAGTCGCGAGACGCAGCATTGACTTTGCGATACCTAGCGACGGGGGACAGTTATAGGAGTCTGCATTTCTTATTTCGGATATCAAGCCAACTCATATCAAAAATTGTGCCAGAAGTTTGTTTGGCATTAATTGAATGTTTAAAGGATACGGTTCAGGTAATAAGTTCTGAATACTTCATATAAAAAAATATTTTTAATTATAACATTCAAGTAATTATACACACAAAACAACTAATTTAATTATACTAAACTATTGAATATATGTTAAAAAAAGGTGCGAAACATACATATGTACGCACAAATACGTATAAATAATGTATATTTAATTCAATCTTGTTCATTGTAGTGCAAAAATATACAGTTTTGTGGATATGTGTCCTGTGGAACATATTCCTCCAAATTCCGACTGCATACACTGTCCTGGAATTGTTGCTGTTCCCTTGGCATTGCATTGAAGACTTGCTGGTCGCTGATTATTTTGATACGCTTATTTATCGAATTGCATCCTGATGATGTTGAAGCAGTATGCTTCATGGGCGCAGCATTGGAAATATTTTCTGCATTGGCATTTCCAACTCGTGTTGCAGGGGTCGACGTCAAAGGGTATTGTGTAGCATTTACACCCGCATTTTGATTCCAATTCGCCACCAACATATACATTTCCGTCATAATTTGTTGGCGATTATCTTCGGGAATTTTTCGTAGCTTTGAAGCGATTAGCTTTCCAAACAAAGCATACTCATCCTCTTCTACGGGTTGTTTGTTCAACACAGAATTGAGGGTGCTGCAGGCATCACTCATGTGTTTATTTGCTTGTTCTAGCTGCGAATCGTGTGTTGCCCGCTTTCGCATTGGTGTTTTCTTAGGAATTGAACGCACTTCACCATCTACTTGAGATTCCATTCCATCTTCGCTTGTAGAAGGTTCTCCCTGAAACAAAACAATAAAATTTATGTTACATAGTATTTGCATGATTTTTAAGATTATTAAAATATTTCAGCTCCCATCATCTGCATCAGAATGGCTTAACAAAGCAGAAGGATTCAGGTTTCCGCACTGCGTGGGCGCACTAGACGGCAAACATGTAAATATTGTATGCCCAACAAAATCTGGATCAGAGTATTACAAATATAAAGGAGGCTTCAGCATAGTGCTTTTGGCTCTTGCTGATAGCAATTATTGCTTCATGTTTGCTGATGTTGGCGCGCAAGGGCGCATTAGTGATGGCGGTGTACTCAAACAAAGTTATTTGTGGAAAAAGATTTGCGATGGAAGTATTAATCTTCCATCACCGTCTTGCCTTCCCAATGGCAACATCCATTTGCCATATGTATTTTTGGCCGACGGGGCGTTTGCCTTACACTCTAACATAATGAAGCCGTATTGTGGGAATCACGAATTAGGCTCACCACCAAGAGTTTTTAATCAAAACCTTTCAAGTGCGCGTGTTGTGGTGGAAAACACGTTTGGCATAATGGCCAGTGCGTTTAGAGTTTTTGGAAAACCAATCGCCCTTGATGTAAGGAAGGCATCAATAGTGACGATGGCATGTGTGTTGCTGCATAACATGCTAAGGAAGAGCACTACGTCCCGTCTGATTTATTCTCCAGACAATTCAATGGATATTTATGAGAATCATGAATTAGTCGAACCTGGTACATGGAGACAACAAATTGAAGTGGACAAGAGTTTCATGGCACTACAAGGAATACCCCGTAGGTCACCGACGGATGCGATTGAAGTAAGATCTAATTTCGCACAATATATAAATGAAAATATTAATTGAATAGCCGTAGTTCTGATAGTTATAGTTTTTTGCCTTTTTTACTTTTAGTTTACTATTTTTACTGTTCTTATTATTATCATCATTAGCATTATATATTTACTATTTCATAACGATAATATACGGTTTCATTACTATAATTTGACTGTTTTATACTATAATAAGAAATGTATATTGCACCAAGCTTCTTTACTGAACATTCACAACAAATTATACTTCCATGACAAACAAAGTTGCGCTTTTAATCCGTTTGGGTGAAATAATGTTGTGAAGGTATTTGTAAAGATACATTTCAATTTAATAATTACGCAATCAAAGAAAAGATAGTATTTAAAAGTGAAAATTTTCAACAAAAAATAATGTGAACCGCTTCACTGTAGCATTTCAATTTATGGGACATTTAAAAACTTACAAAAATAATGGACAGGTGACATAGCGTAATCGATTACAATTTATTATTACTTATAGGTTTTTGCTTGAAAGTTATTATTAATGTGGTGCAATTATCAGCTAAATTTTTGTTATTTTATATCTATGTAGTAAATTTTTTTTATGGTAATATCCATTTTATCCTTCCTGCATACTAAAATTAAACAATAATTGCGATGAAGAAGTTAAATTCAATGTGATATATTAATATAGACTTCGAAATTATTTATGCAGAAAGTGAGGAAAATTTTGTCAAAACTTATGTAGTTTTCGGGAAAAAATATTCGTTGCAAACATAGTATAGCAGATAAACAAATTCATTTGGATATAGATGTATGTGAAGGTGCATGGTGGTTAAAAAATAATTTTTAAAAATAATACCCTTGCAAATATATAACAACAGATGAATTTTACTATCCCAAATTCATAAAAATATTAAGTAATGCTTCATGCTTCCAGTTCTTCGCCTGAACAGATAATTTATATGAGCAACTAATTTACTTTTTGATCGAAAACTTTTAATGAATAGGATGGCGGACTTAATTATTTGTTTTAATTGTAGCTGCTGTTTTGAGTATTTTTCCCTTCTCAAACATATATTGTGTAGCTATTAAATAAAAAATGTATAAATTATTGCCTAAAAGGTCGTAGACTATTAAATAAACCGTAATATTTTCAGTAAAAAATTGAATACCTTTATATGAAGTATTTGTATAAAAAAGAATAATTTTATTATGCGATCAGTTATGCCAAAAACAGTAAAATTCAGTAAACAAAAGCAAATGAAACGTCTACATTTGTATGATTTCCATCAAAGCAATGTTTTCCTATAGAAATTTGACTATAGGAAAACGTTGCTTTGATGGAAATTATACAAATGTAGACGTTTTATTTGCTTTTGTTTACTGAGTTTTACTGTTTTTGGCATAACTGATCGCATAATAAAATTATTCTCTTTTATACAAATACTTCATATAAAGGTATTCAATTTTTGATTGAAAATATTACGGTTTATTTAATAGTCTACGATCTTTTAGGCAATAATTTATACATTTTTTATTTAATAGCTACACAATATATGTTTGAGAAGGGAAAAATACTCAAAACAGCAGCTACAATTAAAACAAATAATTAAGTCCGCCATCCTATTCATTAAAAGTTTTCGATCAAAAAGTAAATTAGTTGCTCATATAAATTATCTGTTCAGGCGAAGAACTGGAAGCATGAAGCATTACCTAATATTTTTATGAATTTGGGATAGTAAAATTCATCTGTTGTTATATATTTGCAAGGGTATTATTGACATTATGACAGATAAATTTCTGCAATACAAGTATTTTTTAACCATACTTGGTGTTTTTGAAATCATATCAAAATATACCCAGAGGCCATAACAATTTAAATAAAGGCATAATAATGTTGTATTTAAAGAAAACATAAAATAATTTGGATATCGGGCTAAAATTTATTCTAAGTGTGCGAGGTATTTCCAGGTTAAATAAATCGCCGTTCATGAAAATTCTAATATTTACTAAATTTTATTGATTGTACTATTTATGTAAAGAATTTAGAAAATTCAGTTAATATTGCAAATGTAATAAATGACAATTTTTTTCACATGGAAACACATGTGTACACTTAGAATAGATTTTAGCCTAATATCGAAAATAATCTATGTTTTCTTTCAGTAAAAAATTGGAAAACTCTGTATGCATACTTGCCACTGAAGAGCAAGTAATTACACTTGTTTTATATAATATATGAATAAATTTTTTATTTAAAGAATTTCATGTTAATATTGAGTACTTACAAGATTTAAGGTATTTATTTGGCTGGAGCATGTATAAATATCCCCTAAAAATTCTTCCATCGCATCGTAAAACATCCATATAGGATGATATACATCATCCGCTCCGGACCCCGTAGTGAATGAAGACTTTTTCCGCCTCAAGTGCTGCCGAAATGTGGCCATTAATGACTTCTTTTTTTTTTTTCAGTGTATCTACTGTCATATTCATAATATGCGACAGTCTTATCCATGCATCATTAACCTGGAAACAAAATGATATGATGAGTAGAGCTCGAATAGTTATGTATAGGTAAAGGATGAAGTATGCATGGAAAAGGGCTGAAAAATGCATGCAAATATGGAAAAGACATGACTGAAATATGCTCATGAATATGAAATTAATTTGAAGTTGCGCTGATATGTTTATGTTTTTGTCGTTGTGTGTTTGTTTTTGAATGTTTTTTTTTCTTCTTTATCATAATCGTGTTGTCTTCTCGTCTATTCTCTGTGTGTTTTTGAGTATTCTTCTTAAAATTTTTCCCCCTACTGCCATTAGAAAATGAGCAGGGATCACAAATTGAAGAATAACTAAAAAAAAACATACACGATAAAAGAGCATGTTGAAGATAAATAAAACTGCCTAAAAAACAAACACAACCACAAAAAATACCACCCATAATCAAAATAATAACTGAAATTGTGTAACAACTATGGGGAGCCCGTAGTCGAGTTTTACCGCGTAATATATATGTTTTGCTTTGTTAAAAAAAATAAACACATAAGTCAGTTCTCGATTCTTAGTTTCAGTTGATTGAACGCATATATTTCATAAACAACAAAATAATTAAAAAATGAACAAACCCGATCTGGGTGGAAAATAAATATTTTCACGGCAAACATAGGCCTTTTTCGTGCATGGTAGTCGCAAATACTGTAAGTTTGCACGCGCATCATGTGCGAAAAATGTTCATTTTTGCCAGTGGAAATTCGTTCAAAGTCAAATATGCTGAGAACCCTTTTATCGCCTCTTAATGAATATGTCTTTTAGCAAAAGAAAAAGGTCTGGGTTTTTTTCCCGAAATAGTGTGAGTATTGTGCGCAAAGTCATTCCCCAGTGTTTCACGTAACTGGGTTTTTACTCTTTTCTTGCACTAGCTATATGTTTGCATTAGTATAGGCGGCCCTTGTGTATCAGAATTGCTAGTACTGCTTCCCACATGTATTTTGTATGATATATTTGAATTGAAACAGGTAACAAAAGAAAAAATCTGCCAGTTATGTGCATTTTAGGCTTTGTTTTTTGAATGCTTTGGCAGTATTCGGAAGATTTTTGCATATTTTTATCATTTTTATTCTATGTTTCGGAAAATCTTCTAATCGCAATGGGGGCACACAGTCGAATTTTGCCCTTATTGTAAGATTTATTTTATGAAATTCATATTTGTTAAAAAATTATCGCAATATTAAAAGTTTAATTAGGTCAAATATGAAAGTTTAAATGCAAACTTACAATTTTTATTAGAAATATTCGGCAAAAAACAGCCAGCATCCATTCCAGATACCTTCAAGCGGTGACCTTTTTGCATGATAAATATTAACTTTAAATCAATAATATTAGATTTCACACTTACCTTAATTTTGTCTTTGTGCGAATCGGATTTTGGATTCCAGATAGATTCTTCACTTCGATACGCATCAATAAATTTGAAAACTTCGTCGTTACTCCAAGCTGCCATATCGCACTGAAATAAACGAAAACGATTAAATATAAATTCCACCCCAATTTCTATTTACATACAATTCAATTCACAAATCACAATGACACAGTTCAATTCTCAGTATCCACTATTCTATTTCACACGGTATCCACTATTTCAAATTAATTATCGCTACCGACACTTCCACAGACAATCGAAGACTGAGCCTTTGACAGCTCGTAGTCAACACGTGGACGGCATTTACCGGCACGTGCAGGGCACGTGATGAAATCCCTTTGACTCGTGCCCAAAAAACCGACTCCGATCGGATGTCGCACGAGCGTCTCTGACACCTGTCGAAGTCGCTTGTCTGGACCGTTCACACACTCGGCTCGCCTGGGCTCGGCCAATATCTATTTGGCACTTAAGGATACTGCCTCAGCAAAAGTTTTGGGCCAAGCTGAAAATATTGTGCCTTTCAGCTGGTCATTAAGTCCACTTTTAAAGATCGTGAGTGCATAAGTGTCGTTCATTTGCGCGATAACTTTCTTTTCTGGTTCCGTAGTCTGATTACCTAGCTCTTGTATCTGTAATTGATTAACCTCATCTACCAAAGATAAAATCTTATCTTTGTATGCAGTAACAGATGATCTGTTTCGACACATGCTACCGAGCATTGAATGAATCTGTGGTACCGTTTTATTGTTTTTAAACCTGCTAGACAATTCATTTTTCAAAGATTCAAAAGTGCTGACTGAGGTGTTAATCAAAGATACTCTTACATTCGCGGTAAGCTTAACTTTAGTGACGAAATCTATGAGTTGGGTTTTTCCTGCAGCGGTTAGTGTTGAATCTAGTAGCTCTACTATTTTCAAAAAAGATTCTAATTCTTTATATCTTCCTTCGAAAGTAGGAATTATTTTTATGGCAGTCTCCAGACTGAATTCAGACATCTTGGTTTTGTCTTCTAACACTTGTAAACTAGTCTCTAATTCTTCGGTGATGTCGCACTCTTGTTGGACGTCTTCCGCAGAATATCCTTGTTTATCTCTCCCTCTAATATTGCTGATATCGCTTTGAACCTTAGCTTGATGTCTAAAACCTCAGAGTTTTCGTCATTAAAATTATTTAATAATATAATAATTTTCCTAAATTTTTCTTTACGCGTCTTTAAATCGTTCAATTTTTCTCTTAACCATTCAAACGTATATAAATTCTTTGAACTTTTTCTCAAATTTCTTAAAACTTGTTCGTTTTCTAAAATCAAACCTCCTAAAGTGTCCATACATAATCATTATTTGACTGGAACTTTACAAAAAGGAACCGTAAATTTCACAAATAAAAGTTTAAAATTTATGTATAAAACCATATATATTTTCTTTTGTTTTATTA
The DNA here is from genome assembly GCA_947369275.1 of Nemotelus nigrinus. Lineage (NCBI taxonomy): Eukaryota > Metazoa > Arthropoda > Insecta > Diptera > Stratiomyidae > Nemotelus > Nemotelus nigrinus. The sequence goes on along the minus strand of OX376373.1, from coordinate 132,326,903 downwards.
TGTTTTGTTTTTTTTTTTTGTTTAAACATCTATACTTCTATTCAATCGTTTGGCTACAGATTCTTTGTTCTTTTCATTATAAAAATAAAATATTCCTATTACTATACAAAAGATTGCTGCCGTCGTCAGTGACTGCTGATACTCCTGTATCACTGTGACTTCCTCTGTTGAGCAGTTATTGCCCATCTATTAGCTCTCGTAACTTCCTTCTAAAATACTCCTTCTGCTGCCCAAAAGCAATTCGTATTAATCTATGCAGCTCTGCGCATTCACGTTTTAATCTTGTTTTTCTGCCTCCACGTGGCCGTCTTTGTTTGGGGATGGTACTCCAAATGTCGTCCTCAGCCTTCCGTTTGATCAACTCTTCAATTTTCCTAGGTCTGGGTCCAGGTGTGATTATTGGTGTTGGTCGATAATACGATGGTGTAGTTGACATCGGCTCAGAGACGTATTCTTCTTGTTCTACTCGCTCCTCTTCTTCGCAGCTGCCTGAATCCTCACAGTTGATTCCAAAATTCGGGTTGTCAGGATCGCCATGAAAAATATTTTCTCACGACACGATATATTCCCATGATTCACACGTGCCCTATTTTCTCACACGGCACTTGACCGATATTCCTAGCGCCACTTAATCAACATACATAAGAATTATCGTCATGTATGCTCATTCACACCGAAACCATATACCATGTATTTGGGTCGCGTGCCAGTGCCATAGCGACAACAAGAATTTATGTCGCACTTGAATATGTCATATGGCGTGGATATTCATGGTCTACATTTGGAAATTTGATATTGTGGCTGAATGCAAGCAATAGTGCATTGTACATGACCTATGCAATACGTGTGGTCTGCTAGCTCATATCTAGTTACATTGACGATATTAGTGGATCGCGTAAATCATGTTTTGGTTTATTTCAGGCATGGTGATTATATATCATTACAATTGTAAAGGAATACTTTACCTCCAAAATATTAAGATTTTACCATGGCCAGCTAGATCTCCAGATTTAAATGTTATAGAGAATGCTTGGGGTCAACTATTCCGTGCTGTATATCGGGGCAATAGACAGTTCAATTCAATCCAGGAGCTAAAAGACGCCATACAAGAAGCTTGGAGGCTAATTCCGCAGAAATATCTGAAAAATTTATTTAAATCTCTACCAAATCGAATGATAACTTGTCACGGCAATTTGAGTTCCGGGAGCAATAATAGTTAAAAAAAAAAAGGATCTCCACCTTTCTCCAATAGGGAGAAAGATGGAGATTGTCGCGTAGCTTACATGCGTTAGACATAAGTAATGGAAACGTTGTAAATAGCAAATAGACTTAAGATCGACGAAATAGGCATTACACCAATACACAGCGACATACTGAGACAAACGACGATTGAACGCTACCGCTTGCAAACTACAACATTCTTGACGCGCGATGTTCGGCAATTATAGGAAGAAAAACAAAACAAGCGATCTGCAAATACCTGACTGAAAACACCGAAATTATCGCCAATGCTAAGAACGACCGAGGAGGGAGGATCGGAATTTTCAGATTCCGACGCACGTCCACGTACTTCAGGGCAGCGCATTGTTCAAGATATTCCTATGGTCAATAACTGCCCTAGGTCAACGTTTGACCCACATTCAGCTGTCAAGCGAGCACTCGAATGACTAATATGGTACGGGGTTATATGGGAGATCATCGCGAGTCGTGTATGGAAACCGGAGGAACGCGGGAGCCCCCAAAGGACAATATTAGCGGGGGTGCGATATTAGCATATTGATACTTCGTTGCCGACACTTACACGAACGGATGAGGCCACGGGCCGCGGGCAATTTACCACCCGATGGAATTCGGATTAATAACACTGAACAGATAGCTACATACCTTGGACCCAATTATCCGCCTCGAGCGTACCCGTCGACTGCCCTCAGGGTGTAAATGTCCACGCCGAATGGCCGTGCCGCCAGCTCCACAAAACAACATCACAAAACCAGGAACTTTACTCGATGTTGATGGATACACAAGTTGACGTACGAAATGTCAACTGACGGCTGCCAGATGATTTCGGCTCAGGGGAAAGACATCTGTCCCAAAGTAGGGAATTTGAGTGAAATGACATTTTGAGTCAAAGGGAACCAGTTAGAGTGGTTCAAGCGGTTTCGGGAAAGTCCCGGTACGTGGAAAAATTTTCCTGCGATCAAAGAAAGAAACGAATCGCGCTCTTTTGAATCGACAGGGTAAGCAGCCGGACGTTTTTAGAAGTGATTGCAGCTAAAATTTAAATTGACAAATTTTTCTTCTGGTTCGTTCTATTCGGAGGAATTTTGTGGAATCGAGGAAGCGTACGATTTAGTTGAATTGAATGAGAAAGGCAGTTATCGAATTTTGTGGAATCGAGGAAGCGTACGATTTAGTTGAATTGAATGAGAAAGGCAGTTATCGAATTTGGTGGAATCGAGGAAGCGTACGATTTAGATGAATTGTATGAGAAAGGCAGTTATCGAGCGCAGAACAAGCAGGTCTACTGCTGAACGAGCGAAGATCGACTTCATTGCGGCTAGTGGTGAAACGACCGTGGTGTAGAATTTCGACGGATCAACCCAGAAACATCTTACAACAGCATCCGAGTGCGATTGCATTTTTTTTTCGAAAAACGACGGCGAATTTCGACACGAAGGCGGCGCACGACGTTGAAAAGGGCCCCAGCGCGGGATTGTTCACAGGTGCTGTAGCCATAACTCATTTATTCTTATTTTGTTGAATTTCCATTGTACGATCTTTAAACTGTTTTATTTCGGTCACAACGGCCAGATAAGAGATTTTACCAAAATTTTGGTATCCTGCTAAAACGCGAGTGAATTTGTAATTCGATATTAGCGAAATAGAAATAATGATAGTAGTTGAGTCCAGTTTTTCAACCTTTACTTTCCGTTCGTATAGTTCGATTTGGTTCTTTTCCTTGTAAGAGTGTCGATGAAATAGACTTAGTGCGGAAGTCCGGATCTCAGTGGGCTCAAACCGAAGAGTTGCTTTCTTCTCGCTTCGGGGCAACATTTGTTCGGGAGTTTTTTTTCTTCAATGCGAAGCGAGTGGCGCCCAAAAATAATTACGGATTTGTTTGGATAAAGATCGACCCACCCCTTTCTCCCTCTGAGTGACGGTCACCCGGGGCTTCTGTCTTTTTAGTCCTAGTCGTGGACGATATATTGTGACTAATTTTCCGGGTTAAAACGGTTTTAACGTAGCAAACTGTTTTAGCAAAACAAAGAAAGGTAACACATTAATAAAGCGTAAAATAATATACTTAATTTTATCTTTAAAAACAGATTTTTTTTAAATACCTTCAGCTGTCCTATCTTTTTGAAGCACCTTTTTTTCAGGTAAATACGAAAAATTCCTAGAACATTAGTTGAAGGAGCCATTACGTTAAACATTCTGAGCATTCCTTGCATGTACTATATGACCCACAATAAAAGTTTTTTCTACCTCTTATCGGTTTTGAGAAATGGGAAAATTTCAGGGGTGTCCTATCATTTTGATTTTCAGGTACTCCTATATTTCCAAGCAGTGTAAATTTTTGTAAGAAAAAAGTAATAGGAATGAAAACTTATTATGTATATAGTTTGTCTTTGATACAGAATTGAAAATTTTGAGCCTGGTGTAGTCGCTGAGTGCCTAAACGTAGGCAAGGATTTTTTTTTTCAAATTTGGATTTGTCATAGTTTCTAAGAAAAACAAGGGATCATCGTGAAATTTGTAGAGCGTACTGATGTTGGCAAGAATTTAACACACATGGACTTTCAAGGTTGTGCGGGCAACTTTGTAGCTACAGTAGGCTCCTGAAAAAAAATCTTCTAATCATCGAGTCTCCTGAAAAATTTTTGAGTTTTGAAAATAAATTAAAATTATTGACAAATTTTGACTTTTGTCCACCGAGTCAAAATTTTTTTTTCAAAATTCCGCAGTAAAAAAGAACGGCAACTCGTGATCAAATTACCCCTATTTTCAGCACTCAAAACTTCTGTTCACGAGAACTGACGATCAGATAATGGGATCAATATGAAATTTGCAGGACATGTTGGTTTTAATAATAATAAAATGATTTTCAAATACGGGCAACACCGTGGCAGTGGTGCTATTTGGAAACATCGCTGAGAAAAAAAAATGGTTTCTGGCCTGTAGCTTCCGATTTAGCCACCAGATTTTAACAAAATTCACGCAGTATGTGAACATTACTCTAAGATAGATTTCATAGATATTCGATTGAAAAATTAGTATAGAATCGCCTGCTATGGCAATTTTCGTCTCCTAAATATTGTAAATTTGCTCAGAAAAATAAAGGTTTTTCCCTATGACTTCCGATGCAGCAACGAAATCAAACCGAAATTCACGTGATAAGTGGATCTTGTTGCTTTTCTAATTCTGTAAGAATTTCGTTGAAAAATTGGGAAAGGGCTGCCAGCTATAATGAATTTCGTAATTTTTTGACATTTCTTTATCGAGCGATGTTGTCACAAAATTTCCAAATGGGCATGATCCTGCAATGACAATTAACAACAAATATTTCCATTTCAAGAATTTAAAAAGTTTGGACGGTGGTAATCCTAAAATTATATTCACTCCTATAACTTACAGCGCAGCCATTCAATCGAAACGAAATTCATAGAGTGGATTTAATACAACGTGAAGCAGCTTTGGTGCTAGCACATGATTGCCACCACCAGACAATTTCGTAAATATTGCACCAACAGATGCTTTCATTTTGTATTCATAAGCAAAGCATTTACAATAAAATTACCAGCCGATATTTTAATTTTCCGAGTTTTGGAGATTTTTCAGATATCCTCGGATGAAAACGAAATTCAAAGGATAGGTTGATTGGTAATGAGCATGTTATGGTAGATTTATTGCTGCTGTGTTGGACAAATGTTGCCAGCACTGAACATTTTCATCATTTGTGTTATAGGAAATGCTGTCAGAAAATGATATTTGTTCCTTTGAGTAAGAAATGGTTGATATGATACTACAACGAAGTGTATTACGTCTTCACACATTTTTAACTCCCTCAAAGATAATTTCTTCGAAAATTAGTTTTCTAGCGGTTCTGATGCGCTAGACTTTTTTACTAATGTTCGACGAAAAACAGTATTAAAATCAATTTGGCCAAAAATTCATATTTATATATATATATATATATATATATATATATATATATATATATATATATATATATATATATATATATATATATATATATATATATATATATATATATATATATATATATATATATATATATATATATATATATATATAGGTATAGCAGGTCAAACTTGACCTTGAAGCTTATCGCTCTTATGCAAGCTCCAAATATATCTCACTATTACAAAAGTCTCGCGAAAACCATAAGAAATATTATTCCTAACAATAAAATTCCTTTCAATTCTCCTAGATTTCTCTATCACAACTGCAGCGGCATGAGAGGCAAACTAAACAAACTATTTCTTGACGCCAAATCTTGCCATTTTAATATTCTGGCCATCACTGAGACGTGGTTGAATGATTCATACCGAAACGAGGAAATACTTGACTCTAATTGGACCATATATAGAGCTGATCGCGATTACGCTCACACTGGTGGTTCAAGGGGTGGTGGTGTTCTAATAGCCATTCATAATTCTTTTTCTAGTGTGCCTGTCTTAACTAACCACTGTAAGCTATTTGAGCACAAATTTGCTAAAGTTTTATTCAAAAAGCACTATCTTTACATTGGTGTTGTCTATGTGCCACCCCGCTCTGACGACAGCACTTACAATTATATAATCGACATGATATCTTCGGTTATTGCTTCCATGAATGAAGAAGACAAAATAATCGTATTTGGGGACTTCAATCGCCCGAATATCAGCTTTACCATCGACGAGAGTGATAATCATCTCCTCCCGGTCAACCTTATCGACACCATTGATTTCAACCTTATCAGCTCGTTTTATAGCAATGATTTGCAGCAGGTCAACCCGACTTCTAACCAGAACGGTAGTTGGTTAGATTTGATTTTTACTAATTTCTATGACGAAGTGGTGGTTAATCCAACTATTAACGCTGAGAATCTTTTCTCTAATAATCTTCATCACTCTGCTCTTACAGTTGAGCTATCCACCATCGATCTCGCTTTCAACCAGTCATACAATAACGAAATTGTATATGATTTCCGTAATGCTAACTATGAAAGCATTAGACATTATCTTGATTCTATAGACTGGACAAGTTCCTTATCAGCGTGTGATTTAGATGACCTTGTTTCTTCCTTCTACAGAATAGTTTTTCACGCTATTAATAATTATGTACCCAAGATAAAAAAGCGTAATAAGCTCTCTGAGCCATGGCTCGATAGTAACTTGAGGCAATTAAGAATCCAAAGGAATAAGCTATACAAGGCAATAAAACAAGATATCAATATCAGTGGGGATTTAAAAAGAAATTACGATCTATTATCAAATGAATTTTCGGTAAAATCTGGCGAAGCGTATAATTTTTACGTGAATTTAATGGGAGAAAAAATTATTAACGACCCGAAAAAGTTCTTTGATTTCGTAAATACCAAACGAAAAACGACTGGCTACCCCGGTTCCATGTTCAGAGAAAAATCAGTTTCTTCTGCTCCACAAGAAATTTCTAATTTATTTGCGGATCATTTTCAGAGTTCATATTACGATCCTTTAGCCCCGTCAACAAATTTAGCAGTTTCCTCTGCTCCAACTGAGCCAACGTCTCTCATCAGCAAAATCGTTTTAACTAGAGAAGCAATCGCCAATGCAATCAACGAGCTAAACTTCAACAAAGGTCCTGGTCCCGATCAAATCCCACCTTATTTTGTAGTCCAGTGCATCAACCAGCTAATATCTCCTTTATTCATAATTTTCAACAAGTCACTGTCATTAGGCGTCTTTCCATCCTCCTGGAAGTCTTCTTATCTTTCGCCTATTTTCAAAAGCGGTGACAAACGATCAGTTGATAATTATCGAGGCATCGCTATCCTCTCTGTGATCCCCAAACTCTTCGAGAAGCTGGTTTGTGATGCACTAACACCTATCATAGACCCTTTTCTTAACGAACAACAGCATGGGTTTCGCAAAGGAAGGTCAACCACCACCAATCTCATGATCCTAGTATCAGACGTTCTCTGTGAAATGGAAAAAGGAAACCAAGTTGATGCGATCTATACTGATTTTAGTAAGGCCTTTGACAGGGTCGACCATCAGATTCTGGCACATAAGTTAAGAAATATTGGCATATCTGGCTCCCTTCTCAAATGGCTCATATCCTATATTCGCGATAGAACACAAATGGTTAAATTTCAAGGGGCACTGTCCAAAACAGTTTCTGTGCATTCTGGAGTCCCACAAGGCAGTCATTTGAGCCCCCTGCTTTTTAATATATTTATCTCCGATCTATCTCGGATTTTATCTGATATTCCCCATCTCTTCTATGCTGATGACTTGAAAATGTATCACACTATCAAGACTCCCTCTGACGTTTCTTTTGTCCAGTCGAAGCTTGATTCCCTTGAGCAGTGGTGTAATCTGAATAAACTTAATCTCAACGTTGGTAAGTGCCATTTGATAAATTTCTCCCGAAAGAATAATGTTATGGCTAACTCTTACTACCTTTACAACAATGAGCTTAAAATTGTTGATTATGTCACAGACCTCGGAGTTATTTTGGACAAGAAAATGCGTTTCAACCGGCAATATGATGTAGTCTTATCCAGAGCTAACAAGCAGCTAGGGTTTATTAAGAGGCGTGCTAAAGAATTCAAGAATATTTGGGTCACCAAGACTCTATTTACAACACTGGTGCGGCCTTTACTTGAATACGCTTGCATAATTTGGAGCCCAAATTTTGTTACTCACTGTGAAAGACTAGAATCGGTGCAGAAACAATTTTCACTCTTTGCATTGAGAGACGTCTACAATCCACTAGATTTTCATAATATCCCCTCTTATGAGCACAGACTTAAACTTTTAAATCTAACGACTCTAGCCTCAAGAAGATTGGTAGTTAGCGCTTGCCTTACCTTTGATATCATTAATGGAACGGTAAAGATAGGAGCCCTATCGAACAAATTTACAATTAACAACCAAGCTAGGCGCACTAGGCATACACGCCTTCTGAGGGAATATCAGCACCCCACAGGCTACGGGTATAATGAACCCATTAGTAGATGTTGTCGAGTATTTAACAGTATAAGCCAGCACTACTCTCCAGGTATTTCCAAATATACCTTCAAAAATAACTTGACAAAGGCTTTATTAACATCATAGTCCAGCTATTACCCTTCCTTAATTGCCTGAAGAAAATATAAGTTAAATGTTTTCATTATACTTTAATTATAAGATTTAATGTTTTATTGTTATAAGAATAAGAAATATTATGTTTGTGTCTTAATTGCTTAGATAAATGTTGTTTTTTGATGCCTTGCTTGGCAATTAAATAAATAAATAAATTAGGCTGGAGCTGTCAGCTATGGTAATTTTGAAGTCTTGGATTTTGTAAATTCACTCTGGAAAATAAAGCTTTCTGCCCTATAGCTTCCAGTACAGTCATGAAATCAAAACAAAATTCATATGGCAAATGGAACCTATTGTAGACAATATTCAGTAGGAATCTGGTTGAAAAATCATGATAGGGTTGCCAGCTATCGTTGAGTTTAATTTTTTTGCCATGTCTTTAATAAGCGATTTTATCGTAAAATTTTCAGATGATAATGGTCTTATAGTGACAGTAAAAAAAAATAAGACTTCGAAAATTTAAAAACTTTTGCTGGTGGAAACCGTAAGCTTCTTTATACCTCTTAAACTTCCAATGCAGTCATTGGATCGTAACGAAATTCGCAGGGTAGGTTGATTTCAATGTGTAGCTGGTGTGGCGAGGGGTACCAGCGCGAGGCGTTTTTGCTATTTTCGTATCAATAAAAGCTTCCATTAAGCATTCGCATCGCGAACATTTGTAATGAAAATAAATTACCA
>OX376373.1:132251481-132317674 GCA_947369275.1 Nemotelus nigrinus | reverse complement strand
AAAATAAACAAAATTGGAAAAACATGAATATATATACATAAATTTAAAATCAAATAGAATGGCATGAATTAAATGAAATAAATGAAAATGAATTATTCTTGTAAATTATAGTAAAAAAAAAAACAAAAATAAATGAAAAGAAAACAAAATCAATTTATATTTTTATCAAGATATAAAAAAAAAATTTATGGTTCGTGGTATGAATATTTTTAAATTGAAGAGCAAATAAATGCCATATCAAAAATTATAATAAATTTAAAAAAAAACTCCGGGTAGGGTATACAAAAGTGATACCATCATAGAAAAATTAAATGATATAGAAGACTGAAAGAAAAAAGTATTAGATACAGAAGATAGTTCAGAACTGTAAAATATATTCTTGGACAAATATAGTGAAGCGAAGGAATTATTAGAAGAAAAATTAGAACAAACAGTAGATAAAAAAATGAGAACTTTTAATATAAAGGTAGCATTGAAATCGATACCAACTTTTGATGGAAACCCAAAAGAGGTAGATGCATTTTTAACCATAGTTGGGTTACTAAATGAAAGTCTGAATGAAGAAGGGAAATTGAATTTATTAAATTTTGATAAAAACGTAAAATTAGGAACAAGCGTAAAAGTACAGCTAAGTACATTAGAAATAAACAATTATTCAGCACTTTTTTTTAAGTCTTTCTGTCTACATGTCGTGACGCAAAGTGAAAATAGTGCGGACAAAAATCAACTTTCCACAGTGTAGTCGATTTATTATAGCATTAATATTGTGCTTCATAGCTCGTATTTCTGTCGTTGCTTCGTTCGGCTCTGAACTTTTCGAGTTTTCGACGGCTTTTTCCTAAGTTTTTTTGGCGTTTTTGTGAATGCCTTTTCAACCTGACGTAAAGTTTTCAAATTCCAAGGTCGCGGAACTTTGATCGTTATCGCGACAGCAACGAAACTCCGAGAGGTCGACTCGGTTTCTCTGCTGCAACTAACTTGAGCTGTGCATATACACATAATAGTTCTATCTGACCCCATTTTCTTTCTTGCAAATTTTTTGTGCTTAAGTGAAGTGCTCAATTTCTCATTTTTCATTTTCCAAAACAGTTATTTTCGAAAAACAGTTAAATATTTTGTACTGTGCAAATTGTCTCTCGTGACATTCTAGTTTTATTTTAAATTTGCAAAGCGTTAAACTGCCCGTAGTTCGACTGAATTGTTGCGGTCTTGCACGTGAAAGTCCTTCGGTTCGATCCTGAACAGTGCGATCCGGTTTTTTTTTCTCCCCGAAATTTACATGATAACTCATTATAAAAAAACGAATCCAATAAATATTGTGCAAAAATAATCCCCAAATCAACTACTAAGAAAAAAAAATTATTATATTAGATCAGATGACATTTTTTTTTTGTATACCTCCTTCACTCCACTCTCTCCATCACTCAATATGCACGGTCCGTGTGCATCACAAAATCATCAGTAAATAATTATTCCTAGTACTGTCCAGACAATTGGTGTATTGGTATAAGGGATAGTACCATCTTTTTTTTTTTTTATATACTAGATCCCTTTTGACAAGGATTATGTTGGCTTATGACGATTCGTATCAGCCATCGATTTACGATAACACCCGTTTATGGTGGGTTTGACCTCAAATTTTTACTCTAGACAACACAAACACATAAGTGACTCAAAACAACGCAACGAACACGAAACCGCAGTTTAAGACACGTTGATACACGTATTATCAATTCCAGAGAAAATTCGTCCTTCGGAAAAAGCAAATTTCTCAGCAATTTTCTGGCTACAACCTTCCACCACAAGAGCTAACACGCGTATCAAGTACCATCTTGCTTTTTTATAGTTAGTACTTTATGTCATATTGTGGTACATTTCACTTGTCATCATGACGTGCGTCCAGAGAAAAGTTTACAAAAAACTCTGGATTTCATTAGCAGTGTGCTCTTCCGATGTAGATCTTCAGATTTTCTTTAAACTTTACTAAGTTTTCCGAATGTTTAACCGAATTAGGCAGTGTGTTAAAAAATTGTATTGCTTCCTGTACAGGGTCGGTCGTCATTCTTTCCGTCCTTGGAGTTTGCACGCATTTCTTGCTGGAATATTGGTGGACTCACCCACAGTTCGAAGAATGTTTGGCCATTTGAGCTGTTTCGTTAAAATCTTATAAATCAATTTACCTCGATCAAGCAGTATAAGTTTGTTGATATTTAGAAGCCCAGTTCTAGCATATACCGCTGAAGTTGAGGTAAGTGTGGGCATTTTATGAATTGTTTTGATAGCTTTGGTCATGTCTTCCAATAAGCTCAATGTTGTGTTTGGAAGTCTGGCTCCACAACAGTACTCCATATGTGATTAAGGAAACAATGTTCGCATGTTAAATGGTAAGCTTGGTTTGTAGAGGTATAAATTCAAACCTTTTTATTACTCCTATCATAGGTGCCACTTTGCATCTGATGTTGTTGATGTGGTTTGTCCATGTCATTTTATCATCTTGCACCAATCCTAGATATTTAATTGAATTTACATTTTCAAGCTGTACCCCATTTATTTGGATGCGTAGGTTCACTGGACGTTTGTTCCTCTGCTGAAACACAATGTATTTAGTCTTATGGATATTAAGAACTAGTTTACTTTTCTGAAGCCAGCTGAAATATCGTTCTAAATCTGCATTTATAGTTTTCTGTAGCGTCAATTCTTCATTCCCGGAATAAAGAAGAAGGGTATCGTCCGCAAAGAGCACAATTTTGCAAGATAGCTGAATGTCCTGTATGCTGTTCACGTATAGCAGAAAAAGAAGCGGGCCGAGGATAGATCCTTGTGGTACACCGATATTTACTTCACATTCTCGGCTGGCGTAATTAGAATTTTTGGTTACTATCCGCCTATTTATTAGGTAATTTCTGACTAGTAGCTTTATTTTATCCCCAAATTCGTATTTGCTTAATCGTTCTAGTAAAATTCCATGGTCGATGGTGTCGAAAGCTTTTTGTAAGTCAACGAAGATAGCTGCGGCATGATTTCCCTTATCCAGCGTAGAGTTTATAAAGTGCACTGCATCCAAGGTTGCCGCTAACGTGCTACTATGTTGTTGGAACCCATACTAAATTGGAGCCAAGATTGAATTTTCTTCTAAGAATTGTAATATTCTTGAATTTATTACCTTCTCAAATATTTTGCTCATAATAATGGTGACAGCAATGGGGCGGTAATTAGATGGATTTGCACGATCATCTCCTTTAAATACAGGAGTGATTCTTGTTCATTTAAGGCAATCAGGAAGGAACCAGTTTTAAGGTGTTCATTGATGTTGGCGGTTAATATATTTATTATGTAGTTCTTCAATAGTTTGATGTCTTCGGAAGTGATTGCATCGAGTCCTGGGGATACTCCAGCTTCTAAATTATCTATTATTTTAGATATTTCTTTCCGTGATGTAGTGCGTAAATGCATGGACGTTAAAGTATTCACTTTTATGTTGATATCTGAGCCATAAGTAGCTTGCTGCTGCTGTGTAAGATTAGTCCCGATAGTTGCGAAGTAATTATTTAGATGTTGGGTCACAAGAGAGGGATCATTTAACAGGGTTCCATTCACACATAGTTCATTTATGCATGTCATATGCATTGTATCCTTTGAAGTTGATGTCACTTCTTTAATTATTTTCCAATATTTAGCACTATTTCCAGCTGCGTTCTCGAATTTATTGGCAAAATAACGTTTCTTTGCCTCCTGCGTAATCTTATTTGACTCCTTTTTTTAATAGATAATCTTGTTTGCACAATTTTGATTTTCCATGTATCTGTTGTAAGCAGTTCTTTGGCGTTAGCAGCATCAATAACTTTCTTAGTAATCATGATTACTGCCGAACTCTTACGTGTTTGGCTGATGTCGCTTTTTTCTTTTGCTTTCGATATAATATCGATTAAACCTTCTATAGTAGCATATGGCCTAATTTTAAATTCATCAATTACATATTTCACGAATTTCCTCTTATCAGCTGTCGTCGTCACTAGGCGCTTTATAAGATGTTCCGATTTTAATTTTTTCCTTTTTTATTATTTTTTTTATATTATATATTTTTCTTTAATTTTTTCCTTTTTATATATATATATATATATATATATATATAATATATATATATATATATATATATATATATATATATTATATATATATATATATATATATATATATATATATATATATATATATATATATGTATAATATATATATATAGAAATATGAATTTTTGGCCAAAGTGATTTTAATACTAATGTTCTTCTTCGAACATTAGTATTAAAATCACTTTGGCCAAAAATTCATATTTCTCTATATATATATATATACATATATATATATATATATATATATATATATATATATATATATATATATATATATATATATATATATATATATATATATATATATATATATATATATATTATATATATATATATATATATATATATATATATATATATCATCAAAAAATTTCAGTGAAAAAATCTCAGGAACGCGCCATCCGATTGAACTGAAATTTTTAGGACACATTGGTGTATATGCAGAATAGTGCCAAGTCTCAGAAAAAGTTAAAAATCTTTAACCCTTTGGCGCCGGCGGCCATTTTAGTGATATTTTTAATATACCTATTATTCCGTACACATATAAGTTTTGCAAAAATTAAGTTAACAAAATAAATTTCGAACGTGTTTTACATGTGAATCGGATAATGTTTTGGAATTTTTTAACCCATGTGTGCGCTGGGTGCCTAAAAAGAGAACGGGAAAAATTGAAAATTTTTAAATTGCGATAACTTTTGACAGAACTATTCAATCATTACAAAATTTTCAGGACATATTGTTAGTATTTAGTTGTGAATTTGTGATGAGCGTGCTGACAATCCTGAAGCTAGAGCAGGCACTGAAAATGAAAACCTTCAAATTATCGTCTCTCTTGAAAAAATGCCGCTTCTTCAAAAAAAAAGCCACTCATATGTAAATTTCGTGCTTTTTTTACATAGACCAGAAAAAAAATTTGATATGGTATAACGGGCACGCCTGGTAACCCTTGCCCAATTTACCTATATTTTTAGCATCAAAAACTTCTGTTCACGGAAACTCACGATCCAATGAGCAGAATTAATTGAAATTTGCAGAATTTATTGGTCCTAAATAGGACCAGGTCTGATAGAAGTGATTTTGAAATGCGGGCGATTCTGTGCCAGTGGTGCCATCTTGAAAAATCATCTTGAATCTTTCGATTTTAACGAAATTCACACAGTAGCTGCACCTTATTTTAAACCACGTTTGGTAGAAATTTGGTTGAAAAATTCGGTTGGAGCTGCCAGCTATGATAATTTTGGTGTCTTAAATTTGAATAAATAAAAATTTGGAAGTGAAAACATTCAAACCATCGAATATCCTAAAAATGTCCGTTTCTTACAATAAAACCAATCTGTATACTAATCTTATGCTTTATCTACACGTTCAAAGTGAAACTTTGGAAATTTAATGTCGGACAAGAACGGTAACCCTCTCCCAGTTAACCTATATTTTTAGCATCAAAAACTTCTGTTCACGGGAATTCACGAACCAATAATCAGATACCATTTAAATTTACATAATGCATTGGATTTAAGTAGAACCAGGTCTGATAGAAGCGATTTTGAATTGTGGGCAACTCTGTGCCAGTGGTGCCATCTTGAAAAATTACAAAGAAAAAAAAACTGCATTTTGCCCTATGAAATGTGAATTAGTAACCAGATTTTCATGAAATTGACACAGTAGCTATACCTTACTTTAAGCTCTGTTTGATAGAAATTTGGTTGAAAAATTCGATTGGTGCTGCCAGCTATGGTAATTTTTGTGTCTTTGGTTTTGAAAATTTGCTCAGGAAAATAAAACTTTTTGCCCTATAGCTTCCAGTGCAGTCATGAAATCAATACGAATTTCATACAATTAATGGAACCTATTATAAGCATAATTCAGGCCAAATTTGGTTGAAAAGCCTTGATAGGGTTGCCAGCTATTGTTGGTTTTGTGTTTGTTTGCAATATCTTTATTAAGCAGTTTTATCGTAGAATTTTCAATTGTAATGATATTGTAGTGACAATAAACAGCAAATATTAAGCTTTCGATTATTTGAAAAAACTCGCTGCATACTCCTATAACTTCGAATGTAATATAACAACGTGAAGCAGATGTGCTATATTTTTGGCTTTTATACTGACGAAAGGTTGCCAGCACGAGTCGGTTGTGCTACTTTTGTATCAATAAATGCTTACAGTTAGTATTCATACCGGAAACATTTACAATGAAAATAAATAACCAATGTGTCAATTCCCAAAGTTCTACAAATTTTTCGGATCGCAGCCCCAAACACCAACTTCAGTTACAGTGCTGCAGGCACTGAGCATTTTCTTCATTGATGTTATATGAGATACTGCTTTCAAAGTTTGGTGAAATAAGCAACTGATAACGAATATAATTAACAAGTGTTTTTCTTTCATAAACTTTGGTAATATCTGAAACCTTCTTTCTTCTGAAACCTTCAAACCATTGGTAATATCTGAAAC
Source organism: Nemotelus nigrinus (assembly GCA_947369275.1). Classification (NCBI taxonomy): domain Eukaryota; kingdom Metazoa; phylum Arthropoda; class Insecta; order Diptera; family Stratiomyidae; genus Nemotelus; species Nemotelus nigrinus. The sequence continues at coordinate 132,311,094 of OX376373.1, read as the reverse complement.
CTTCTACCATATGACATATGCACAAAAAAAATTTTTTGGGAAAATTGGACGATTTTGCCCAATTTCCCCTAACAAAAATTTTTTTCGTCCTTAAAATATCACTATTGTACTCCCCGACCACGTTCAATCATCGAAAGCGCCGTAAAGGCAGTTTTTAACAAACTATGACCAATAAACCCCTTACTCCCCTACAAAACCGAAATGTTTGTATCACAGCAATAGGTCTTGGCCCGTTATGTCCAAAACCACTCTAACCCAAAATTGGCCGATTTCAGCTACTTTTGCCGTATCTTCGAAACTAGGCCGCTTTTCCCCAAACTTGTATGGAAATTTCGCTGGAAACAACTCAGAAAAGTCCCCGAATTCATGTTAGACCAAAGAAAAAAATTGGGAAAATTTGACGGTTTTGCCCAATTTCCCCTATAAATCATTTTTTTAATCCGTATAATATCACTATTGTACTCCCCGACCACGTTCAATCATCGAAAGCGCCGTAAAGACAATTTTTGCCAAACTATGCCCAAAAAACCCCTTACTCCCCTACAAAACCGAAATGTTTGTATCACAGCAATAGGTCTTGGCCCGTTATGTCCGAAACCGCTCTAACCCAAAATTGGCCGATTTCAGCTACTTTTGCCGTATCTTCGGAACTAGGCCGCTTTTTCCCAAACTTGTATGGAAATTTCGCTCGAAACAACTCAGAAAAGCCCCCGAATTCATGCTAGACAAAAAAATTTTTTTGGAAAGTTGGATGGTTTTGCCCAATTTTCCCTATCAAACATTTTTTCGTTGTTAAAATATCACTACTGTACTCTCCGACTACTTTCAATCATCGAAACCGTGGTAACGGCAGTATTTGCCAAACTATGGCCAAAAAACCCCTTACTCCCCTACAAAACCGAAATGTTTGTATCACAGCAATAGGTCTTGGTCCGTTATGTCCGAAACCACTCTAACCCAAAATTGGCCGATTTCAGCTACTTCTGCCGTATCTTCGAAACTAGGCCGCTTTTCCCCAAACTTGTATGGAAATTTCGCTCGAAACAACTCAGAAAAGTCCCCGAATTCATGTTAGACCAAAAAAAAAAATTGGGAAAATTTGACGGTTTTGCCCAATTTCCCCTATAAATCATTTTTTTCATCCTTATAATATCCCTATTGTACTCCCCGACTACGTTCAATCATCGAAAATTGGCCGATTTCAGCTACTTTTGCCGTATCTTCGGAACTAGGCCGCTTTTTCCCAAACTTGTATGGAAATTTCGCTCGCTTAGCCAAACTAGGCCGCTTTTCCCCAAACTTGTATGGAAATTTCGCTCGAAACAACTCAGAAAAGTCCCCGAATTCATGCTAGACAAAAAAAAATTGGGAAAATTGGACGGTTTTGCACAATTTCCCCTATAAAACATTTTTTTCGTCCTTATAATATCACTATTGTACTCCCCGACAACGTTCAATTATCGAAAGCGCCGCAAAGACAATTTTTGCCAAACTATGCCCAAAAAACCCCTTACTCCCCTACAAAACCGAAATGTTTGTATCACAGCAATAAGTCTTGGCCCGTTATGTCCGAAACCACTCTAACCCAAAATTGGCCGATTTCAGCTACTTTTGCCGTATCTTCGAAACTAGGCCGCTTTTCCCCAAACTTGTATGGAAATTTCGCTCGAAACAACTCAGAAAAGTCCCCGAATTCATGCTAGACAAAAAAAAATTGGGAAAATTGGACGGTTTTGCACAATTTCCCCTATAAAACATTTTTTTCGTCCTTATAATATCACTATTGTACTCCCCGACCACGTTCAATCATCGAAAGCGCCGCAAAGACAATTTTTGCCAAACTATGCCCAAAAAACCCCTTACTCCCCTACAAAACCGAAATGTTTGTATCACAGCAATAAGTCTTGGCCCGTTATGTCCGAAACCACTCTAACCCAAAATTGGCCGATTTCAGCTACTTTTGCCGTATCTTCGAAACTAGGCCGCTTTTCCCCAAACTTGTATGGAAATTTCGCTCGAAACAACTCAGAAAAGTCCCCGAATTCATGCTAGACAAAAAAAAATTGGGAAAATTGGACGGTTTTGCACAATTTCCCCTATAAAACATTTTTTTCGTCCTTATAATATCACTATTGTACTCCCCGACCACGTTCAATCATCGAAAGCGCCGCAAAGACAATTTTTGCCAAACTATGCCCAAAAAACCCCTTACTCCCCTACAAAACCGAAATGTTTGTATCACAGCAATAGGTCTTGGCCCGTTATGTCCGAAATCACTCTAACCCAAAATTGGCCGATTTCAGCTACTTTTGCCCTAAAAACTCCTTTAATATTTGAATATTTAAAAACATAGCACTACTTACCATAAACCTTCTATCTGCAGCAGATCATTTTATCGCTATCATTTTATCGTTGCATGTTACGACAAAACCCTTCTATCTGCTCAAAACCTATTTTCCACAAATATTTTCAAAGTGAAAGCATTTCTTTCATATGTACCGCAAGTAAACGTATTTGTATCTGTGTTTAAACTTTCATCCCGTTTGAAGACGCCCGCAGCATTTAGAAAAACACAAATCATCGGTAGTGTCTGATCTGAATCTGAAATGAAAGAATTAATAAAAGGCATAAACAAATATTCAATTAACTTACCTGGATGACAGTCGACGGATTGATTGTCAGTTTTGACGCCGCGCAACCAGGCATAAAATCAGCTGACTTATAATGTTAAGAATTTGTCTTAAATTGTAGAATACTGGAAAACAATTTTTCAACAATATAAATGTAGCGTTATTGGAAATGTTAACCATGTTAAATTTACCGGAATTTTCACTTAGAAATTTTTCGAGCCCATTGTCACGGTACAGTTGATTTCGAGTTGCTTTTTGAATCGGTCGAACAGTTTGAATCATAGAATTGAATTAGTTTTTGAATTTGAATAGTTTTGAGTTTGAATTAGTTTAAAATTAGTTAAATTGAATAGATTGAAATAAAGTAGTGTGAGTTGATTATAAAAGTTGAATTTTTATTTGAACTATATCGAACAGGTAGTGTACTCAAAATCAAAACTTTCACCCAGAAAATATACGAATAACAAATCTTATCTTCCTTTTTTCGATCCCTAATTATCTCTTTCATCAGCTAATGCATTCAATAGCTAATGCTTTCGAAACCGCAAAATGTGTACACATTCTGCAATGCAAACAACGCCTTGTTACCGAAGCACATCATATTAATGGGCAAAATCAACGCCACTCGTACAGCATTCGTTCCCGTGGAGTGTGCCTGCCAGTACAAGTGTGCCGGCAGTGACAGTGTGTCGGCACTGTGTCAGTGTGTCGGCCCTGTGTCAGTGTGTCGGCCCTGTGTCAGTGTGTTTGCAGTGTCAGTGTGCCGGCAGTGTCAGTGTGTTGCCACTGTGCTAATGTGTCGGCACTGTGTCAGTGTGCCGGCACTGTGCTAGTGTGTCGTCACTGTGTCAGTGTGTCGGCACTGTGTCAGTGTGTCGACACTGTGTCAGTGTGTCAGTGTGCTGCCGACACATTTATAAAGTGCCGCACTCGCACAGCACACCGAAGTGTGCTAGCACACTGTGCTAAGCACGCACAGGTGCTGCCCATCACTACCTGTATTAGCCATTTGGTTTTTATTTTGGCGGCTCTCCCCTACTACTTGAAAATTGCCCAGTGAGCTTTGATTCGAGTTCGCTGAAAGCTAAAATCTTTCGTTAAAGGCACACACCACTCATACACCCGTTCAAAAATAACAGCCACACAATTTTCACAAAAACAGTTAATAAAATTGAACTCAAAAATATATATATAAATGGCACGAAATAGGAAAAAGTCACCCAAATCCGGATTTTCGCCAATTATCAAAACACTAAATAATTCACAAACGGCAAAATTTTCTACGAAAAAGTGCTTTAAAGTGTTTGTTTTAAATTTTCAAAAATCAGCTGTTCCGACACACGTCTTATCACTTTGACAGTTCAGTCAAGCTTCAATTGATCTAATTTAGTTTTTATTTTGGACACTGGCCATGATAACAATCCCTTGGAGCGCTGGAGCAAAATAGCTGTCCAAAATACCAATCCCTTGGAGCGCTTGGAGCAAAATAGCTGGTGGCTCAGCGGTTCTATCAACGGACTTCCACGCAGGCGACCCACGGATCGATCCCAGGTGTTACGTGTTTTTTCTGCATTGAATTTTTCACGATTTCATTGACAAAATTGAAATTTTTCATAAATCTTTCATTTCAAATCAAAAAGTTTTTATTCAATCTTAATTGATTCTAAGTTGTTGCATATCGTTGGGCGCTTTTACGATCGAATCCTCATACGCTTCCAAAAAATTCTGCATACCTTTGGGCACCTTCACAAACATTTGCGCGCATGATGAATTTCAAGTGCAGCTTGCCTTCGATAATACCTTGAAATTTGTTACTTGCAAGGCTTTCTGCAACAGAAAATTGCATGGCGCTTGCATGGGCGCTCCAAGGGATTGGTATCATCCCTATCTCGATAACCATTTCATTTGCAAAGACTGCCAAAATGTTGACCGACTCATGAAGAGTATGTATGACAGCATAATCAGCTTTATTGGAACGTTGAATGCTAAAAAAGATCATTTGATTTCGAAACAACAAGCCTAGACAAAAGCAAATGAAGAAATTCTAATCGAACTGACACAGCATTTCGATGGGTTTACGTCAACTCTTTCCGCGTCAAATAACAACAACAACAGTAACATAAATTTCGCAAAGTCTTTGGACACGCTGGACGAAAAAATTGATATGTTAGCGGACAAAGTAGAATCCATTGCTGCACAATTCTCATCCTCCAGAAAATCAAATAACATTTCCCAAGCTAGCAGCGCAGACGGACTAGAAAATGTAGAATTAAAACTGACGAGAATAATCAAACCACACTTTGATTCCATAACTGATGCGTTATCTACACAACAATTAAAATTCGATTAATTGAGCGGCCAACTCGAAGGTTTAAGGGTCACCCAGCAGACCCGGATCGATGAGAATATAAAACATCCTTTGTTGAACGAGCAGTCGCTACACCAGGAACTACTTATGGTAGATCATAACAGTTCGTCAAACATCTTAACAACCTGTAAGAGGACATCTATGCAGGACAAAGCTTCCTCACATATAAAAGAGCTGTTAAATATTACTGCACCACCAACTCCATGCCCTGATTTGCGTTTATCTTCAGATTCCGACGCAGCATTGATCTACAAATTCGGCACTTTCTGGTCCGAACGCGATTGGACCACTCGCCTACAAAAACTTAACACTGCTAAGAAGCACAATCGTGTTGAGAAAGCATGCTCGAAAATACCCATCAAAGAAAACCAATTGGCATTCTACGTGAATAAAGTTCCTTACAATGCTGATGATGGATGGCTGGGAAGACTACTGGAAGTGGATTTCTGCATCACCGATTACAATCTCGAACAACTACCCCAGCGGATATATAAATCACCTAAGCGGTACAAGGCTGTTATACCAGCCAAATATGCCTGGCTTTTTATGGACTTCAATGGAAATAATGGCAAGTTCGATTGGAAAGGAATCACGTTCAGCCCTTGGAAGAAAGTTAGCAGCAAAATTAGCAGTAAGACAAGAAAAAATATTGTAAAAAAAAAATGTATACACCCAAATGTCCTTACCCGCGATATTTCCTCCAAGCACAAACCTTACTTTCTATCTACTCCTAAAACTCCTTCTCTCATAGATACTGACCTTCAGCCTCCTACAACTATACGTGACCGCTTCTCTAGAGGTCCATCCTTTGTTACTTCTAACTGTTCCAAAATGCTGACATTGCCTGTTTCTAGTATTTCCTCTCCTCAAAAAGCTTGCAATAACGCGGCCAATTTATGTCCGTTGAGAAACCATAACAAGGCGACTGCAAACGTTGCACCAACAGCGGCAACGGGAAATTCCATATCAAATAATAACTTGACGACGTCTACATCTCCTCAAAGAGTAGACCACCCTGTTAGGAATTTTTCCTAACAAAACACACAAAACCTCAAACTGTTTTACCACAATTGTGGTGGTATGAGAGATAAATTGGTGTTACATTGGTGTAGCTTATATTCCACCCAGATCCGACGAATCAGTATACAACCATCTATGTGAATCAGTATCTTCCTTCGTATCATCTCTTAACGAAAAAGACAAAGTCATATTTTTGGGAGATTTCAATCGCCCTAATCTATATTTTATTCCCGATGAAATTGATGCTTACCTTCTCCCTGTAAACCTGTCAGATTCCAAAGACCTCAACCTGACGAGTACCTTCTATGACAACGATTTGCAGCAAGTTTGTCCGACTCCTAACCAAAATGGTAATTGGTTGGATCTAGTGTTCACTAACGCTTATGACGAAGTAGTGGTAAGTCCAACTAATGACGCAGAGCATCTTTTTATAAATAGTTTAAACCACACTGCACTATCAGTTGAACTTTCCATTTCTGATTCTATTTACTTAAGAGCGTAAAAAAATTCAATTGTATATGACTTTCTTAATGCTAACTATGAAAGCATTCACCATCACCTTGACGCTATAGATTGGACGAATACTCTTTCAACGTTAGATCTTGGGGAAGCCATTTCCACTTTTTATAACAAAATCTTTGACGCCATTGAAAGATATGTACCTAAGATAAAAACTCTAGCGCACCTGAACCGCTAGAAACACTAATGTTCGAAGAACAGTGGAAGAATCGTGCAGGTTTTGAGTGCATATTCCACCACATGTGCTGCTTATTACGGCCAAACTGTTTCAAATGCCACGTTTTACTTTGGTCTCTAGAATGCATTATAACTCATATGGTAGAAGGCTTCAGATATTACCACTGGCATGGGTTTCAAAGTTTATGAAAGAAAAACACTTGTTAATTATATTCGTTATCAGTTGCTTATTTCACCAAACTTTGAAAGCAGTATCTCATATAACATTAATGAAGAAAATGCTCAGTGCCTGCAGCACTGTAACTGAAGTTGGTGTTTGGGGCTGCGATCCGAAAAATTTGTAGAACTTTGGGAATTGACACATTGGTTATTTATTTTCATTGTAAATGTTTCCGGTATGAATACTAACTGTAAGCATTTATTGATACAAAAGTAGCACAACCGACTCGTGCTGGCAACCTTTCGTCAGTATAAAAGCCAAGAATATAACACATCTGCTTCACGTTGTTATATTACATTCGAAGTTATAGGAGTATAAAGAAATTTAGGGTTACCTGCAACGAGTTTTTTCAAATAATCGAAAGCTTAATATTTGCTGTTTATTGTCACTACAATATCATTACCAATTGAAAATTCTACGATAAAACTGCTTAATAAAGATATTGCAAACAAACACAAAACCAACAATAGCTGGCAACCCTATCAAGGCTTTTCAACCAAATTTGGCCTGAATTATGCTTATAATAGGTTCCATTAATTGTATGAAATTCGTATTGATTTCATGACTGCACTGGAAGTTATAGGGCAAAAAGTTTTATTTTCCTGAGCAAATTTTCAAAACCAAAGACACAAAAATTACCATAGCTGGCAGCACCAATCGAATTTTTCAACCAAATTTCTATCAAACAGAGCTTAAAGTAAGGTATAGCTACTGTGTCGATTTCATGAAAATCTGGTTACTAATTCACATTTCATAGGGCAAAATGCAGTTTTTTTTCTTTGTAATTTTTCAAGATGGCACCACTGGCACAGAGTTGCCCACAATTCAAAATCGCTTCTATCAGACCTGGTTCTACTTAAATCCAATGCATTATGTAAATTTAAATGGTATCTGATTATTGGTTCGTGAATTCCCGTGAACAGAAGTTTTTGATGCTAAAAATATAGGTTAACTGGGAGAGGGTTACCGTTCTTGTCCGACATTAAATTTCCAAAGTTTCACTTTGAACGTGTAGATAAAGCATAAGATTAGTATACAGATTGGTTTTATTTTAAGAAACGGACATTTTTAGGATATTCGATGGTTTGAATGTTTTCACTTCCAAATTTTTATTTATTCAAATTTAAGACACCAAAATTATCATAGCTGGCAGCTCCAACCGAATTTTCCAACCAAATTTCTACCAAACGTGGCTTTAAGAATTTATAGGGCTAAAAGCAGTTATCTTTTTTAGTGACTTTTCAAGATGGCACCACTGGCACAGAATCGCCCGCATTTCAAAATTACTTCTATCAGACCTGTTCCTTTTTAGGACCAATACATTCTGCAAATTTCAATTAATTCTGCTCATTGGATCGTGAGTTTCCGTGAACAAAGTTTTTGATGCTAAAAATATAGGTAAATTGGGCATGGGTTACCAGGCGTGCCCGTTATACCATATCAAATTTTTTTTCTGGTCTATGTAAAAAAAGCACGAAATTTATATATGAGTGGCTTTTTTTTGAAGAAGCGGCATTTTTTCAAGAGAGACGATAATTTGAAGGTTTTCACTTTCAGTGCCTGCTCTAGCTTCAGGGTTGTCAGCACGCTCATTAAAAGCTTCACAAATTCACAACTAAATAATAACAATATGTCCTGAAAATTTGGTAATGATTGAATAGTTCTGTCAAAAGTTATCGCAATTTAAAAATTTTCAATTTTTCCCGTTCTCTTTTTAGGCACCCAGCGCACACATGGGGTTAAAAAATTCCAAAACATTATCCGATTCACATGTAAAACACGTTCGAAATTTATTTTGTTAACTTAATTTTTGCAAAACTTATATGTGTACGGAATAATAGGTATATTAAAAATATCACTAAAATGGCCGCCGGCGCCAAAGGGTTAACGATTTTTAACTTTTTCTGAGACCTGGCACTATTCTGCATATACACCAATGTGTCCTAAATATTTTAGTTCAATCGGATGGCGCGTTCCTGATATTTTTTCACTGAAATTTTTTGATGATATATATATATATATATATATATATATATATATATATATATATATATATATATATATATATATATATATATATATATATATATATATATATATATATATATATATATATATATATATATATATATATATATATATATATATATATATATATATATATATATATATATATATATATATATATATATATATATATATATATATATATATATATATATATATATATATATATATATATATATATATATATATATATATATATATATATATATATATATATATATATATATATAGAAATATGAATTTTTGGCCAAAGTGATTTTAATACTAATGTTCTTCTTCGAACATTAGTAAAAAAAGAAAAAGTTGTCTGAGCCATGGCTTGATAGGGACCTTAGGCAATTGCGAAATCGTAGGAACAAACTTTATAAGCGGATTAAAAACAATATCGACATTAGTTCTGCTATTCAGGATGAATATAATGAAGTTGCTAAGCAGTTTTTAGCAAAGTCTCACGAGGCTTATGTCAATTACATTAAGACAACTGCCGAAAATATAATCCGCATCCCGAAAAAATTTTACGATTTTGTAAATGTGAAGCGAAAAACCACTGGATATCCCTCGTCGATGTTCTTTAATGATATCACTTCTTCCTCTCCTAATGAGATTTGTGATTTATTCGCAGATAGTTTCCAGAATATTTTTAATGCACCAGACCCATCAAACTCCTGTCAAACACCTGTCTTTCGCTCATCCTACTCCTACAGATTTTGTCGGCCAATTTGAAATTACACGAGACGAAATACGTAAAGCTATTTCGGAACTCGACTGCAACAAAGGCTTTCTTCCTCCAACTTTCTTGCGCAAGTATGTAGAGCAGTTTATAACTCCCTTTCATATTTTTTTCAACAGATCACTTTCGTCTGGAGTTTTCCCATCTTGCTGGAAACTTTCATATGTCACACCCATATTCAAAAATGGTGATAGACGCTGTATCAGTAATTAAAGGGGCATTGCCATCTTATCTTCAATTCCAAAACTTTTTGAAAAGATTGTGTACGATAAACTTTCTCCACTTGTTGACTCCCGTCTGAACGAGCAACAACATGGTTTTAGAAAAGGTCGCTCAACTACCACGAACTTGACAGTCCTAATCTCAGACGTGCTGTGTAAAATGGAGAAAGGATGCCAAATTGACGCAGTCTATACAGACTTTAGTAAAGCTTTTGACAGAGTTGACCACCCTACCTTAATTCTAAAACTCCAGATATTCGGATTTGCCGGATCTTTGCTTAGCTGGCTGACTTCCTACCTTCGAAATCGAACACAACTGGTAAAATTTCAAGGACTCTTATCGAAAAATATCTCTGCTAGCTCTGGTGTACCACAAAGTAGCCATCTTGGCCCACTTCTTTTTAATATATTTATTTCTGACCTATCTGACGTCCTAGCAAATATACCTCATTTACTTTATGCCTACGATCTCAAAGTCTATCACATCATTAAATCTAAATCCGATGCACTCTTTCTCCAATCTAAACTTGATTCACTTGATCATTGGTGCAATGAAAACAAGCTCTCTCTCAACATTGCTAAGTGCCAAGTTATAAGTTTTTCCCGAAAGCACACCGTCTCACACAATACGTACTTCCTCGGCAATAATTTGTTAGCTCGAGTTGAAAACGTTGTTGACTTTGGTGTTATCTTGGATGAGAGACTCCGCTTCACCTTGCATTATGCTTTCCCATGCAAACAAACAGTTAGGCTTCATCAAAAGGCGTGCGAAGGAATTTCGTAACCTGTGGGTCATAAGATCCTTATACATCTCACTTGTACGCCCCATTCTCGAATATGCTTCCATTTGCTGAAATCCAGCTTTTGAGACCCACAGTAACAGACTCGAGTCCATACAAAAGCAATTCTTACTTTTCGCATTGACAGATCTATACAACCCTTACGATTTTAGCGCCCTCCCTCCTTATGAGTTTCGACTGGGTCACCTAAACTTATTGCCACTTGCATCCAGAAGAAAGATGATTTCGGCCTGCTTCACATTTGACGTCATTAGAGGCGTTATCAGAGTTGAGTTCCTCAATAATAAAATGGTGTTAAATAACCCTGTAAGGAGCACCAGGTCCTCTAGTTTTCTTAAGGAATATCCACATTCCACTACTTACGCAGCTAATGAGCCGATTAATAGATGCTGCAGGATATTCAAAAGCATAAGTAATCTGTATTCCCCAACGGTCTCAAAATTATCCTTCAAATCTTCCCTTTTCCAAGCCATCCGCAACTCCTTATGTTAAGCTATTTGTCAATGTTTTATATATTCGTTATTTATTTATTATTATTGATTTATTTGTTAATTATTTGATTTATTAAATTTTTTTTTTTTCGTATTACTTTTATATACTCATATTAAGTTTTCGATTTTCTATTTTGCTTTGTATTGTTTATGTAACTTGTACCTTGCTTGGTTAATGAATAAAATAAAAATAAAATAAAATAAAATATAGGACTTAGGACAAACTACAACAGTACAAGAAAAGACAGTGATAGTAAAGTCTAATGATTCTTACGCGCTTACAATTTTCAAGAATGGATTAAATGAAACTCTTAAGCCTACTATTTTGCTGCACAGCCTAAAACATTTATAGAAGCGATACAGATCGCAACTGAATTTGAAAAAAGTAATAGGATACCAGAAAATATAATGTAATAAAAGACCGAATTATAATCAACAATATAACCATAACAGTAGAAACGAATTTAATAATAGTAACACGCCACATAGTTATAACAATAATAGGAATTACGGCACGAACCAGAATAGAAATTATAGAGACAATTATAATTTGAGACCAAATTAAATGAACAATTCGAATAATTACAGAAATAACAGAAATACGTATAATAAAAGAAATAACGAGTTGCATCAAAATAATACTTATAGAAATAACAATTATAGAAATAATAATAATAGAAACAATCACAACTCAAGGGGTAATGAAGTAAATCATCAAAACCACAGAAACTACGATAACAGCAGAACTAATAACAGAAATTTCAACAATAGGAGACAACGAATAAATATAGTCCAGGGAAACGCGACGAGCCCGGAGGCTAGCGACAATGAACAATAAAAGTTGACCCCGGGACCAAGACAGAAAAAATATTATTACTTAACAGACAGCTCGAGAATTACGTCTCGATTTACTGCAAGGATAATAGAAAATATTTCAAACTATTAGTTGACACTGGAGCAGATGTGTCACTGTGTAAAGCAAGTGCGATTCCGGATGACCAAATCATAAATGAAGATAAAAGATGCAAATTTTCCGGAATAACAGAGGAACAAATACAATCGATTGGAACAACGAATTTAAATTTGAGTATTGATTGAAATAACATCAATTTTCCATTTCAAATAATGGAATCTGATTTTCTTATTCTCACGGACAGAATATTAGGAAGGGATTTTCTTGCCAAAAATTTAGCAAGAATAAACTAAACTAAAGAATAAACTATAAACTGGTGACTGAGGTGAAGGTTCACCTGCGGGGTTCTGGATCCAACACTTCACTTTGCCCGGTTCTGGAACCTGGCGAACCACGGTCTACAGAGTAGCGAACTGTTAGACTAGGGGAGACACCTTGGTTGCCTCGGCAGCAAGGTTCGCAGGTTCAGCGTGCTGTGAAAGCCTACAGAACCCTCGGATGGTCGTGGAGGTGTCTGCCTCGCGATCCGAAGAGGAGGAAGGACGGTCGGAGCAATACGCTGTTCCTATGGGGGCGGGGTGTAGCGGGAGGAAAAATTGCTTGCGATTGCCTCGGCTGTGGTCCGAAAACGTGAAACCCAAACCTGAAACTATCTAAAATAATCTATGGATCAAAATAAAGACCTAAAAAAAATCAAACTTCCCGACAGTACTACTGGAGGGAAGTCACCAGAAAAGGACCCCTTCAAAAGGAGCTCAAAGGCGACACGATCACCAACGTCGGGAGGCGAAACGGCTCAGGGTCAGGCGATCGAAAGATTGCGGGCCCTGAAGCTGGATGGGGAACCTGCTCCGGGATCTACTGTGAGTCCGATGGACGTAGTGGTACTCCTCAGCAGAGCAGTTACTCAGCAGTCTGGCGGCAGGTCTGGAAAACCACTGGCCAGTCCAACTGAAGCGGCGGTTGAGTCGGCTTCTAGCAAAGCTGTGACCCAGAACGGAGGCGGCAAGCTGAAAAGCTCGTAGGTCACCGGGAAGGAAGCGGCGGCTAAGCCACTCGGCAGAGCTGTAACCAAGACTGGAGGTGGTGCCTCCGAGGATCTGCAGTCCACTGTGAAGGTGGCGGCAGCTGATCCCACCAAAGGGAGGAAGCGGAATGTCCAACGTTTCAGAAAGAGAGAGGCAAAACGAGCGGCCAGGAGCACGGTGACGCTGGAATCCAAAGGGAAACCCGAGGTTGCCCAAGTGAAACCTGCTGTAGCGGCTGCAAGTAAACGCCAACGCTCAGTGAAGTTAACCTCGCCGAGAGGTAAATCCATGAAGAGGCCACGACAGGAGACGACAGTTCGTTCCTTTAGGGACGTAGTGGCCACTCACCGTAAGCTGGCCATCGTTGACAAGCAGGAACCCCTGGAATGGAGACTCGAGGATGACGTGGCCAAGGTGATTCTTAAACGGATCACCGAAGAACTCCTCAAGTTTGCCATGTCAACGGAAGAAGGGTCACCTCGCTTTGAAAGCTGTAACATTGTTCGCGGCCACATTACGGTGACCTGTAGTGACGTCTTCTCGACGGAATGGCTTCGGTCTACCGTCCTGAAGATTTCAGCAGACCATCCAGGTTTGGACGTAGTGGAGGAGACATCCTGGCCTAAGCTGATTAAAACGAAGGTGGCGGTGCCCCACTCGAGCGCTTCGGAGGCTCTGTCTCTGTTCAAAAGACAGAACCCCGATCTGAAAGTTTCAGGCTGGAGATTATTCCAGGCTGTTAAACTAACGAACCAATCTTCGGAGCCTGATTTAACTGGTGCAGCAAAGATGGTGCTTGTGCTGGGAATTGATCGGGAGTCCGCGGGTCAAGTACGGGCCAACAACGGGTTGATTCACTTCGGTCTGAAGAGGATCACCTTGAAAGTTGGAGCGGAGAAGGTGACTGAGTGAAGCCGAAGTGCGAGTGGTCCAAGCAAATCTGCACCACAGTAAAGGGGGACGGACAATCTGCTTCGGTATCTCAGGCGGGGGCACGCTGACATCGCGCTGATACTTGAGCCGCTTCTGTACAAGAATGTGGCTTGTGGATTTGGCACCAGCCTCAGTGTGTTCCAGCTTCAAGGAAGGGACAAGACAAGGGCTTGTATTGTCGCCAAAAAAGAGGTGAAAGCAATCTTGATTCCGCAGCTTTGTGATGGGGATACAACCTCAGTGTATGTGGAGAGGAGGATCGCTGGTAGGATCGCTGCCTGTTGTCGGCGGTCTATCTACCATACGACATGGATCCCATCACGCCCGGACTGAGAAGATTGGCAGAAGCGGCTATGACAACGGATGCTGCTGTCGGCTGTGACACAAATGCTCACCACGAAATATGGGGAAGGACCAACATAAACGAGAGAGGTAGGTGTTTGCTAGAATTTCTAACGTCAACCAACCTCAATATCCTCAACATAAGTAACAAACCTACCTTTTTAACTAGGAACAGGGCTGAGGTAATTGATATTACCCTGGCAACTCCAAGCATAATGAAAAGTGTCCACAGCTGGCAGGTTTCTAACCTACCATTGCTCTCGGACCACCAGTGGCTATGCTGGAATATCGGTTGTTCTGTTATCTCACCTAAAAAAGTACGGAACCCGAGAACTGCACAATGGGAAGTTTACTCAAGGAACACAAATAGACACCTCAGGGCACTAGACGATCTGGATCTGATGAGTCCAGGACGCCTTAACGAGCAGGTGAACCGATTAACGGGAATCTTAGTGTCAGATTTCAAAGACGTGTGTCCGGAAAAGCCCGTAAGAAAGAACGCTACCTTATGGTGAAATGGCGAACTCACAGAGGCTAGAAGTCGCACACGAAGGGCGTTTAACAGCGCAAGGCGTTCCGGAAACGTGGCTGACTGGGATCGTTACAAGCAAGAGCTGTCGCTTTTCAAAAAGAAGATTAGATTAGCCAAGCGCGACTCATGGAGGAAATTCTGTGAGAACATTGAAGGATGTACAGAGGCTTGCAGAATCAGGGAGGTCCTAAGCGTAACCCCCGGCGTACCTACGCTTTTGCGAAGGGAAAACGGAGATTGGGTGGAGGACCCAAAAGAGTGCCTGGACTTGCTACTGGAAACTCACTTTCCAGAATTAGCCTGCGTGACACCGCGTAGTGACGTACTTCGAGGAACCCACCGGGCGTCTGAGCGGCTGATCAAGGAAAGTAGACGAGGTCAAGATTGAATGGGCTATTGGCACATTCCGATCTTACAATGCTACAGGGATTGATGAGATATCACCTATCATGCTTCGAAAGGCAGATAAGGCCATCGTTCCCATTCTGCAGCGTATTTGTACCGCATGGCTCCGCCTCGGGGTAGGACCCGAGTAATGGACAAAAGCTAGGGTGGTCTTCATTCCGAAACCTAGTAGATTGAATCATCATTACGTGAAGGATATAACCGTTACGAGCGCAACACGTCCCAAAACTCTTTTTTTCCCCAACTGGGATAAGAGGGCGGTAGTTCCGGGTGGCTTCTGCTCGCGAAGAAAATTGCCGTGGGTTGGGCGCCACTCGTTTCGATTCAACCGAAACAACCGAATCGCCGTCGCCCTGAAACGAAAAGTTGCGACGGCGCGCACTAATACGTGGAAAAAGGATCACGAAAAATAACGTCGGGATATCTGAAATTCCGCTGTCTGAATTAATTTACACCACTAATCAAGAACCGATCTTTTACCACTATAATATTTCTTCAAGCTTTATTGACTTATATTCACTTATCTATTCGCTAAAACAGTAACGATAGTTTTGTCCCTACTTATCGAATCCAAACTTAGTTTAAACTATCAGTTAAGGTTTAACAGATGGAAAACAACAAAAGAACTATAAAATAATAAAAGAAGAGAAACACTAATGTTCGAAGAACAGTAGAAGAATCGTGCAGGTTTTGAGTGCATATTCCACCACATGAGCTGCTTATTACGGCCAAACTGTTTCAAACACCACGTTTTACTTTGGTCTCAAGAATGCATTATAACTCATATGGTGGAAGGTTTCAGATATTACCACTGGCATGAATTTCAACGTTTATGAGAGCAAAACACGGGTTAATTATATTCGTTATCAGTTGCTTATTTCACCAAACTTTGAAAGCAGCATCTCATATAACATCAATGAAGAAAATGCTCAGTGCCTGCAGCACTGTAACTGAAGTTGGTGTTTGGGTCTGCGATCCGAAAAATTTGCAGAACTTTGGGAATTGAAACATCGGTTATTTATTTTCATTGTAAATGTTTCCGGTATGAATACTTACTGTAAGCATTTATTGATACAAAAGTAGCACAACCGACTCGTGCTGGCAACCTTTCGTCAGTATAAAAGCCAAGAATATAGCACATCTGCTTCACGTTGTTAAATTACATTCGAAGTTATAGGAGTATAAAGAAATTTAGGGCTACCTGCAGCGAGTTTTTTCAAATAATCGAAAGCTTAATATTTGCTGTTTATTGTCACTACAATATCATTACCAATTGAAAATTCTACGATAAAACTGCTTAATAAAGATATTGCAAACAAACACAAAACCAACAATAGCTGGCAGCCCTATCGTGGCTTTTCAACCAAATTTGGCCTGAATAATGTTTATTATAGGTTTCATTAATTGTATGAAATTTGTATTGACTGCACTGGAAGTTATAAGGCAAAAAGTTTTATTTTCCTGAGCGAATTTTGAAAACCAAAGACACAAAAATTACCATAGCTGGCAGCACCAATCGAATTTTTCAACCAAATTTCTATCAAACAGAGTTTAGAGTAAGGTTCAGCTACTGTGTCAATTTCATGAAAATCTGGTTACTCAATCAGAATGCATAGGGCAAAATGCAGTTTTTTTTTTTTAATTTTTCAAGCTGGCACCACTGGCACAGAGTTGCCTACAATTCAAAATCGCTTCTATCAGATCTGGTCCTACTTAAGTCCAATATATTCTGCAAATTTCAACTGTATCTGATTTTCGGTTCGTGAGTTCTCGTGAACAGAAGTTTTTGATGCAAAAAATATAGGTGAATTGGGAGAGGATTACCGTTCTTATCCGACATGAAATTTCCAACGTTTTACTTTGAACGTGTAGATAAAGCAGAAGATTTCTATACAGATTGGTTTTATTGTAAGAAACAGACATTTTTAGGATATTCGATGCTTTGAATGTTTTCACTTCCAAATTTTTATTTTTTTCAAATTTAAGACACCAAAATTATCATAGCTGGCAGCTCCAACCGAATTTTTCAACCAAATTTCTATCAAACATCTATCAATTAAGGTCCAGCTACTGAGTGAATTTCGTTAAAATCGAACGATTCAATCAGAATTTATAGGGCTAAAAGCAGTTATCTTTTTTAGTGATTTTTCAAGATGGCACCACTGGCACAGAATCGGCTGCATTTCAAAATTACTTCTATCAGACCTGGTCCTATATATGACCAATACATTCTGCAAATTTCAATTAATTCTGCTTATCGAATCGTGAGTTTCCGTGAACAGAAGTTTTTGATGCTAAAAATATAGGTTAATTGGGCAAAGGTTACCAGGCGGGCCCGTTATACAATATCAAATTTTTTTTTTGGTTAGGTAAACAAAGCACAAGATTAACATATGAGTGGGTTTTTTTTGAAGAAACGGCATTTTTTCAAGAGAGACAATGATTTGGAGGTTTTCACTTTCAGTACCTGCCATAGCTACAGGGTTGTCAGCACGCTTATTAAAAGCTACACAAATCTACAGCAAAATATAATCAATATGTCTTGAAAATTTCGTAAGGATTGAATAGCTCTGTCAAAAGTTATTGCAATTTAAAAATTTTCAAGTTTCCATTTTCTCTTTTTAGGCACCCAGCGCACACATGGGGTTAAAAAATTCCAAAACATTATCCAATTCACATGTAAAACACGTTCGAAATTTATTTCGTCAACTTTATTTTTGCAAAAATTATTTGTGTGCGGAATAATAGGTATATTAAAAAAATCACTAAAATGGCCGCCTGCGCCAAAGGGTTAAAGACTTTTAACTTTTTGTGAGACCTGGCACTATTCTGCATATACACCAATATGTCCTGAAAATTTCAGTTTAATCGGATGGCGCGTTCCTGAGATTTTTTCACTGAAATTTTTTGATGATATATATATATATATATATATATATATATATATATATATATATATATATATATATATATATATATATATATATATATATATATATATATATATATATATATATATATATATATATATATATATATATATATATATATATATATATATATATATATATATTAAATATATATATATATATATATATATATATATATATAGAAATATGAATTTTTGGCCAAAGTGATTTTAATACTAATGTTCTTTTTCGAACATTAGTAAAAAGTGTGCACACTACATTAACCAATTCCCACGACGTCAACTGCTGCCTCACTGGGGCCCCCTTATTGATGATTATATCCCGTCGCTCTGCACCCTCGTACCATATCTTCGTATAATGCTTTATCGTTAAAAGACTTTCCGCTCAACTTTGGACTTTTCACCAATTTCGGTTCTAAAATTTTCACTAATTTCAATTACGAACTTGACACTGTAGATCGTCCCGATTCAATCCGTCTTCTAGCTCGAGTCTCAAAGTCCCCAGTTCCAATTGAAAAGAAAGAAAAGCCAAAATCAGTTTTCTAATTGTCACCACGCACATCCGTCCACTCACCCAGTTCCAATTTAAAAGAAGGCTATTTTCCCTTGTTGGCGCGCACGAAAACTTTTGGCAGCAACGGAATTTTTTCGAACCCGTTGAGCTCACTAAACTCAGCTGTGAGCTCGGGCGATCCACAGCTGAACTTCACCTCGGCCCATTTCCGCTAGTTCCCGGTCAACTTCATCCGTGGGACATCTGTTCCACCCGCCGTTTGACAATCAGAACTGTCATCGCGATCGGTAAGTCCGAAAGACTAGTGGACTACTAGTAAGTTGTTAAAGTTAAGCTATTTAGGTGATTTGGCGGCTCATTTCGACGACCGTGGATCGTGCATCCTTTCTATGTCATGTTTTTTTGCGTGTGTTGTGAGTTTAGGCTGGTTTGCTGCCGGAACAGTGGCGTTTTATTTATGTCGTGTTTGTTGTTGATGGTGATGTTTGGTGCTCGATTTGTTTCTTGTTCTGGCGTTTTTCTCGTGTTGTTTTCATGTTGATTCGACGTTGATATTAACCAATCTACTAATTACATGCTAAACTGACAACTTACTGCTACTATCTACTAATTATCCACTAAATTGACAACTAACTAATTATGATGGTTGGTTTGTTTACATAACCCTAACTATCTTTCACCTGTAACTAACCTTGGCTAATCCTGACGCCGATCTCTTGAGTAGATATCTGTGTTCGTAAATCTCCATCGCCCTCTTTTTAGGATGGCAGTGGAGATTTTTTTTTCTTTAATACTAATGCTCTCAATCTATAACGCCGTGACACCCCCCTCACTTCAGAGAATTTCCTAGAAATTCTCGATAATTTTCTATGACCGTCACCCGTGCCGAGTTCATAGATTCCGCATCTTGGTTGAAAGTTAATTCGCTCGTTAGGTAAATAAAAAACAAGCTATTTTTTTTTCTTGAATTCTGGTTTGCTCTTCACACAATCATCCATTTTATCACTCTATCTCTGAACTCCTTTTCACCTATGTTTCTTAAAATACATGCTTTACTTCTGACTCTTGTATTGTTTTGGTGTTGGGATTGAAACTCATCTATCTACATCAACCACTAATACCGATCGAACTTGATTTTAGGTGAAACTCGGAAATCAAAGAAGTACCCGAGTCCGAATGGAAAACAAAAAAGGAAAAAATAATGAAAGGGAAAGCAATAGTAATGAAGCGCCATAATAATGAAAAAGGAATAATACAGGAATAAGGAAAAAAAATATATATAAGGACCTTCTGGGAGTCGATCACTCGCTCATGGTATGCATTTAATTTCATCATTAACTTCATTTAATTTCATTTCAATTATGTCTTAAGTATTAAAAAAAAACTAACCCACTCATTTATATCTAAGTTTCTGCCTATCTAACCTAACTAAAACTAACCCTTATGTAATCGCATAAACTCAAAACTCTAAATTCCGAGATAACCACCACCTAATCTATACGGCAAAACCTCCACATAAAGCACAGTACTGAGTTCGATTTCACATAAAATTTTCATACAAGATTTCACGTGAAATCTGTCTCAGCGAAAATTTAGCTTGAAAATTAACAAGAGTTGTATTCGGTAGTTAGTATGCAGAGTTGTATTCGAAGTCGCTTTCGCGTCGAAATCGTAGATGGCACTGAAACATGTCTCCCATCATTTCACGCCACTTTAGTTTGTGCAGTTCATTCTTTCAAGCTAAAAAGTGACATTTGGTGTTTTAATTTGAACATGGAGCGGTGCCAATGCCTTTCCAATAAGGAAAACGATCGAAAAATGAAATTCTTGGCATTCTATCTGTCAGATATGAGCAGTGTCTCTGCTTCTCTCCATTGCCCAAATTTTCGCTAGAAAAAATGACTAGATAATGGAGACATGTCAGAATTTAGCTTTACGGTTAACTCAGTACCAGCCTTAATCTGTACAACCGTCTATCGCTAATTATTCCATCACACTTTAACCAGGCTACTACACCACACGTGAAAACTTATGATAACCCCCCACCAACCTATGCTAAAGTTTGAATACTTTTACACCGCCACCACTAATCTACCCCTCTTATATTCTAGTTCCACCAGTAATCACTAGTACCCTAGCAAAATATCCCGAAGTTTTTTTTTTGTTTATGCTAGTTGAAGAATACTTCGTATCCTATGATAATTTCAGGACTCTACTCCATGATCTCATGCCACGTAGCGCTTGAAATCTTTGGTGTGCCACACGCCCATAACTTTCCCGTCGGAATCTTCAAGCTCGTTCGTCCAACCGGACACCTTCCTTCTCACCGTGAACGGTCCTACATACTCTGGTGCTAGTTTGGCAGAGAAGTACTTTGCCGCGTCTGACAGGACTTAATTTCGACGCCATACCAGATCCTTTGGTAGAAATTGCTCGTCTCGATGCCGCAGATCATAGCGTGATTTTGATTCCCGTGCCGCCATCTTCAAACGTTCGCGAACCTCTTCTCGGACCTTACTTAACAACTTCGCCTTCTTGGTTCCATCGTTCACCCCACGGCCGTTCTCATACGCATTTGGGCCTTTAGGGATCCCCGGGTTGATGGTCATTCCCCTTCCGAAATTCAGGATATAGGGAGTTACCTTCATATTTTCGTCGGTGCATGTTCGTAGAGCACAACCGACCTTCGGCAGCACCTTATCCCATTCCCTGTGATTCTCAGACACGTATGATCTTAGCAGGCGCTTGATGTTCTGATTCACGCGTTCTGCTGGATTCGCTTGTGGGTGATACAGTGCAGTGAACTTTAATGTAATGCCAAGAGCATCTGCGGCTCGCGCGAGTTCTTTGGATCGAAATTGTACACCATTGTCACATACAATGACTCGCGGAACACCAAACAAAAACACGAGGTGTTCCTCAAGCAAACGAACGACTGCCGCGCCCATTGCTTTCCTCAAGGGGAATAGTAGTGGCATCTTGGTGGCATAGTCCACCACTGTCAGGATGTAGGCAAGACCACGCAAAGATCGTGGTAGAGGTCCAACTAAATCAACGCAGATCATTTCCCATGGGGAAGTCGCCTCTTCACTCCTTGACACCATCTACCCCATAGGAGACTTCCGCTCTACTTTAACCGCTTGGCAGACTTTGCAGCTCCGAACATACCTCTCCACATCCCCTGCCATCTTTGGCCAATAGGAATGTTGTGTCAGTCGATCCAAGGTCTTCTTTATTCCCATGTGTACAGCCGTAGGTTCGTCATGGTACCGAACCAAAAGCCCT
Source organism: Nemotelus nigrinus (assembly GCA_947369275.1). Classification (NCBI taxonomy): domain Eukaryota; kingdom Metazoa; phylum Arthropoda; class Insecta; order Diptera; family Stratiomyidae; genus Nemotelus; species Nemotelus nigrinus. The sequence continues at coordinate 132,288,970 of OX376373.1, read as the reverse complement.
GCTCTCTCGGATGAAGGAACCACACTTTTCCACCTGTCGACTTTCTGGAGCTCGGGATACTGACCCTCCACCCGCTTCCATAGCACATCTCCATTTACCTTCCATTTCGGGTATTGGTCCGGGTTCCCTCGTACCTTCTCCCTCATGTTCCCAAACCACATATCCTTCTCTGGGTTGGTAGAAACGCAGTTCACGTTAACAACAGCCCGTGAGAGTGCGTCTGGAACCATATGGTCCTTCCCCTTTCGATGTACCACTTCGAAATCGAACTGCTGGAGACGAACAGCCCATCTCGCCAATCTTCCGGTTGGATCTTTCAACCTATGTAGCCAAACCAAAGAATGGTGGTCGGTAATCACTACAAACTGGGTATCTTCAATATATGGACGGAGTTTCTCAATGGACCACAACACCCCTAAGCACTCCTTTTCAGTGGTCGAATACTGCCTTTCAAGTTTGGATAGTGACCGACTTAGGTAGCACACTACCTTCTCCCCTGTTGGATGTGCCTGGCTCAAGACCGCCCCGATCCCCACGTCAGATGCATCCGTCTGGACTTTGAATGGGAGCTCGAAATCGGGACATGGCAAAATTGGTGCGGTAGTCAATTTCGTTCGGCAATCAACAAATGCCTGCTCGCTTTCCTTCGTCCAAACAAACTTCCTGCCTTTCTTCAGAAGGTCATTAAGAGGTGCCACCAACGTTGCATGGTTAGGTTTAAATTAACGGTACCAAGATACCATACCCAGAAATTGCCTTACCTGCTTGACCGAATTTGGTCGTGGAAAGTCACTCACCGCATGCACCTTCTCAGGGTCCACGTGGAGGCCCTCTTCGTCCACCAGATATCCTAGATATCGAAGCTTAACGCGGCAGAAATGGCACTTATTTTTCGACACCCGTAATCCCGCCTCCCTCAGAACCTCGCGCAGAATCTCGATATGTTGCTCGAATGTCTGAGTTACCACAATAATGTCGTCGAGATAAGTGAACACATATGGCTCTAGTGCGGGACCCAACACCGTGTCGATCAGACGTTGCCACGTCGCACCCAAATTGTGTAGACCAAAAGGCATTCTCAGAAAGTGAAACAAACCCCTTCCTGGTACAGTGAAAGCGGTATACTGCCGAGACTCCTCCGCCATTGGTACCTGCCAGTAAGCTGGCTTAACATCCAATGTCGAAAGGTATTTTGCATTGCGTAACTTATCTAAGGTGGTAGAAATATAGGGCAGCGGATAAGCATCTTTTTCTGACACTGCGCTTACCTTCCTGAAGTTTACACAAAACCAGTACGACCCGTCCTTCTTGCGCACCAGCAAAATCGGTGATGACCACGGGCTTGACGATGGCTCCATCACTCCCAACTTCAAAATCTCGTCCAATTCAACGTTGATTTGTTTCTGCACTGCTGGGGAGACAGGATAGTACCTCTGTTTGATAGGACTAGCTGTTGTCTTAATAGTATGTTTAACAAATTTAGCGCAACCCAGGCCCTCACCCATTAAGCTGAACTGCTCCTCCAACAAACTCTGTAGGATCCCTGACTCGAGTTCTGACAAGCGGGACTGACTCCGCAACGCTTTCCCTGGCACCACTTCAGCCGATGCCATTGATGTCCACTGCTGTCCCTGCATGTCCTATACGACCCCAAAACGCTGCCAGAAGTCGACCCCAAGGATCACTTCATGAGGGATGGACGGTATGACCAACGTGTCCAGCTGATGCACTCTCCCGTTTAAAGCAAACTTTAGTTGAATCTCCCCTGCTACTGAACAGGAGTCGCCATTCGTGAGTCGCACTTCTTCAACCTTCTCCCGGTTTAGCTTTAATCCCTTCCTCGCCAGATGAGACCATCCGTTTTCTCCCAAAATTGTGCGACTCGCCCCCGAGTCTAACAGCCCCTCCATATTGACGCCCTCTATATCCACTCTCAAGTGTGGGCGGCTGTCTTGTTTTCCTTTTACCAGGGCATACTCCACCATCGGCTGATTACCTTCCTGTTGCGGCCTTGTTGTAGTGCCTACCCGACCGCTTAGTCGGCACGACGCTCGTTTCCCGAAGAACTGGGGTGTGCTTGAGATCCTGATCTTTGCCCCTGGCTTCGATTCCGGCAATTTGGACAGGCGGACCTCATAACCCTTCGACGACCACATCCAAAACAGCGACGAGGCTCCGGACAGTCCCTCGACATATGTCCCTCCTTCCTGCAGTTCCAGCACTGAACCCTACTCGATTCTGCCAGTGCTGAAACTCGTTCCACGCTTCCAGAGCTAACATATGCTAGGTTTGGTTCGAGACAACGCCTTGACCGTGTGTTGGGAGGCACGAACGCCACCACCGATGCCCAAGTGGCATCCAGGGTCCGGCCCATTTTCACCAGCTCCGCAATGGATGTCACTGACGTCAAGCACAGTTGCTGTTGATAAAACGGAGCTATGTTCCTCCGCAACAGGCGCAGTTTTTCGGCCTCCGAGAAGCTGGTTTCTAAACGGCTGAAGAGGCGTTCCATGACAGTTACATAGACCCCTATTGACTCGCTTTCGCCCTGAGTTCACCGCCGAATTTCTTCCCATAGCCGGTCCTTATTTGTGTGCGGAATAATAGGTATATTAAAAAAATCACTAAAATGGCCGCCTGCGCCAAAGGGTTAAAGACTTTTAACTTTTTGTGAGACCTGGCACTATTCTGCATATACACCAATATGTCCTGAAAATTTCAGTTTAATCGGATGGCGCGTTCCTGAGATTTTTTCACTGAAATTTTTTGATGATATATATATATATATATATATATATATATATATATATATATATATATATATATATATATATATATATATATATATATATATATATATATATATATATATATATATATATATATATATATATATATATATATATATATATATATATATATATATATATATATATTTAAATATATATATATATATATATATATATATATAGAAATATGAATTTTTGGCCAAAGTGATTTTAATACTAATGTTCTTTTTCGAACATTAGTAAAAAGTGTGCACACTACATTAACCAATTCCCACGACGTCAACTGCTGCCTCACTGGGGCCCCCTTATTGATGATTATATCCCGTCGCTCTGCACCCTCGTACCATATCTTCGTATAATGCTTTATCGTTAAAAGACTTTCCGCTCAACTTTGGACTTTTCACCAATTTCGGTTCTAAAATTGGGGAAGTCGCCTCTTCACTCCTTGACACCATCTACCCCATAGGAGACTTCCGCTCTACTTTAACCGCTTGGCAGACTTTGCAGCTCCGAACATACCTCTCCACATCCCCTGCCATCTTTGGCCAATAGGAATGTTGTGTCAGTCGATCCAAGGTCTTCTTTATTCCCATGTGTACAGCCGTAGGTTCGTCATGGTACCGAACCAAAAGCCCTGCTCTCTCGGATGAAGGAACCACACTTTTCCACCTGTCGACTTTCTGGAGCTCGGGATACTGACCCTCCACCCGCTTCCATAGCACATCTCCATTTACCTTCCATTTCGGGTATTGGTCCGGGTTCCCTCGTACCTTCTCCCTCATGTTCCCAAACCACATATCCTTCTCTGGGTTGGTAGAAACGCAGTTCACGTTAACAACAGCCCGTGAGAGTGCGTCTGGAACCATATGGTCCTTCCCCTTTCGATGTACCACTTCGAAATCGAACTGCTGGAGACGAACAGCCCATCTCGCCAATCTTCCGGTTGGATCTTTCAACCTATGTAGCCAAACCAAAGAATGGTGGTCGGTAATCACTACAAACTGGGTATCTTCAATATATGGACGGAGTTTCTCAATGGACCACAACACCCCTAAGCACTCCTTTTCAGTGGTCGAATACTGCCTTTCAAGTTTGGATAGTGACCGACTTAGGTAGCACACTACCTTCTCCCCTGTTGGATGTGCCTGGCTCAAGACCGCCCCGATCCCCACGTCAGATGCATCCGTCTGGACTTTGAATGGGAGCTCGAAATCGGGACATGGCAAAATTGGTGCGGTAGTCAATTTCGTTCGGCAATCAACAAATGCCTGCTCGCTTTCCTTCGTCCAAACAAACTTCCTGCCTTTCTTCAGAAGGTCATTAAGAGGTGCCACCAACGTTGCATGGTTAGGTTTAAATTAACGGTACCAAGATACCATACCCAGAAATTGCCTTACCTGCTTGACCGAATTTGGTCGTGGAAAGTCACTCACCGCATGCACCTTCTCAGGGTCCACGTGGAGGCCCTCTTCGTCCACCAGATATCCTAGATATCGAAGCTTAACGCGGCAGAAATGGCACTTATTTTTCGACACCCGTAATCCCGCCTCCCTCAGAACCTCGCGCAGAATCTCGATATGTTGCTCGAATGTCTGAGTTACCACAATAATGTCGTCGAGATAAGTGAACACATATGGCTCTAGTGCGGGACCCAACACCGTGTCGATCAGACGTTGCCACGTCGCACCCAAATTGTGTAGACCAAAAGGCATTCTCAGAAAGTGAAACAAACCCCTTCCTGGTACAGTGAAAGCGGTATACTGCCGAGACTCCTCCGCCATTGGTACCTGCCAGTAAGCTGGCTTAACATCCAATGTCGAAAGGTATTTTGCATTGCGTAACTTATCTAAGGTGGTAGAAATATAGGGCAGCGGATAAGCATCTTTTTCTGACACTGCGCTTACCTTCCTGAAGTTTACACAAAACCAGTACGACCCGTCCTTCTTGCGCACCAGCAAAATCGGTGATGACCACGGGCTTGACGATGGCTCCATCACTCCCAACTTCAAAATCTCGTCCAATTCAACGTTGATTTGTTTCTGCACTGCTGGGGAGACAGGATAGTACCTCTGTTTGATAGGACTAGCTGTTGTCTTAATAGTATGTTTAACAAATTTAGCGCAACCCAGGCCCTCACCCATTAAGCTGAACTGCTCCTCCAACAAACTCTGTAGGATCCCTGACTCGAGTTCTGACAAGCGGGACTGACTCCGCAACGCTTTCCCTGGCACCACTTCAGCCGATGCCATTGATGTCCACTGCTGTCCCTGCATGTCCTATACGACCCCAAAACGCTGCCAGAAGTCGACCCCAAGGATCACTTCATGAGGGATGGACGGTATGACCAACGTGTCCAGCTGATGCACTCTCCCGTTTAAAGCAAACTTTAGTTGAATCTCCCCTGCTACTGAACAGGAGTCGCCATTCGTGAGTCGCACTTCTTCAACCTTCTCCCGGTTTAGCTTTAATCCCTTCCTCGCCAGATGAGACCATCCGTTTTCTCCCAAAATTGTGCGACTCGCCCCCGAGTCTAACAGCCCCTCCATATTGACGCCCTCTATATCCACTCTCAAGTGTGGGCGGCTGTCTTGTTTTCCTTTTACCAGGGCATACTCCACCATCGGCTGATTACCTTCCTGTTGCGGCCTTGTTGTAGTGCCTACCCGACCGCTTAGTCGGCACGACGCTCGTTTCCCGAAGAACTGGGGTGTGCTTGAGATCCTGATCTTTGCCCCTGGCTTCGATTCCGGCAATTTGGACAGGCGGACCTCATAACCCTTCGACGACCACATCCAAAACAGCGACGAGGCTCCGGACAGTCCCTCGACATATGTCCCTCCTTCCTGCAGTTCCAGCACTGAACCCTACTCGATTCTGCCAGTGCTGAAACTCGTTCCACGCTTCCAGAGCTAACATATGCTAGGTTTGGTTCGAGACAACGCCTTGACCGTGTGTTGGGAGGCACGAACGCCACCACCGATGCCCAAGTGGCATCCAGGGTCCGGCCCATTTTCACCAGCTCCGCAATGGATGTCACTGACGTCAAGCACAGTTGCTGTTGATAAAACGGAGCTATGTTCCTCCGCAACAGGCGCAGTTTTTCGGCCTCCGAGAAGCTGGTTTCTAAACGGCTGAAGAGGCGTTCCATGACAGTTACATAGACCCCTATTGACTCGCTTTCGCCCTGAGTTCACCGCCGAATTTCTTCCCATAGCCGGTCCTCATAATCGGATGGCAAGAGCTCCGCTCTCAACTCTTTCACCAACTCGTCCCAGCAACTGACCAGGCCCCGGTTGGCTCGGAACCAAATTAGCGCTTGCGAGTCGAAGAGATCTACTGCTGCTCTAAACAGTTGAGCTTTAGTGAGTCCCCTTGCCAGTCGCAACTCTTCTACGCGCTCTAGGAAAGCATTAACCGATCCTGACGAGTCACCGCTAAATTTCAATCCCCATTTGGCTACTTCTGCCGGACTTCCAGATTTGGGGGATGGTGGCGTGGCTGCATCCTGAATTGCGTCAGACTGATCCTCCTCATCCTCACTGGGTTCTTCGACTTTTTCCACTAGAGCACCCATTGCTAATATAAACCTGTTACGCAAAGCCTTCGCTCCTTCCTTTTGTTCCTTCGATACCGCCTGCAAATTCCCTAAACGTCGAAAGCCCAACTCTATCCTGACTTTTGTCTTCAAAAATTCCAACGACGCTTTGCCGCCCGTCACCTGCTCTACGAGTTCCTCAGATACTGTTGCTTTTGCCTCAAGCTCCCTGTAGTCCGTCTCAAAGTCGAACGGATAATCGGTCTCGACATAGGAAGTATCCATAGCTGATTCCGCCCTGAGCGTCGCCCTCAGTGTCTTCCGCATGTTATCTACGGTATCTACCGGGAACCCTCTGATTGCCAGCTCGTAGACGAACTCGTCCTTGGACAGCCGATCTACTAAAATTTTCATTATCACCTGCACTGACCTGGAGATCTACACTAAAGCTAAAATAAAAATTGCCTAAGGACAAGCTATGAAACCGCTAGCGCAATTTTCTAGGCCTTCAACTCGAAGATGCTCCCACGGGAGTTAAACGGACAAAGAACCCAAGAAACCAGCACTAAAGCACCAGTAGTGCCCAGTCACAAAGTGCTTCAACCCCGACGAGTCCTACTAGCACAATACCACCCTTGAAAAACCGGATAAAGGTCCTCAGCCTCTTCACCATCCAATTCCCGTAGCTACACTCAATCACTCCAAACTTTATCTATTTCATTAGAGATATTGATGAGATTCTATCACACACGCTAAATTCGAACTATTCCTTTATATTTCTTCACTCACACTCGCTCCAATTCAAATTTATTCTTCACTACGAATACCACATTCACTTTTTCCGGAACTCAATCCTGTATAGAGGTATAATTACTTTTTCCGTACGGTATTCAATTTCAAACGCAGTTTTCAAAAGATATCTTGCGAAACATATGTTTTTCTGTTGAAAGATATCAGATCCCCGATTCAATTTTCCTGTTCCTACTGGTATTCCCACAATTTGGGACTGGATATATTTAATCTTTCCCTATCAAACAGGAACACCTGAACAATATCAGCTCGGATAACCTCAGCCACTGATTACCTAAACCGCGATCAGTGAGCTGAAACAAAAACCTGCCGAACTCTCAAACTCCTGCTCCAGAAATTCGGTACACTAACACACTCACACAAATTTTCTTATTTATTCATGCAATTCCACACACTGAAACACCAGAATTCAAATTATTTTGTGCGAATTCTACCTGTTTAATATTTGTTTTTTTTCCCTGAGAATTCCACTTATACATGGAAATCTATATCAAATATTGGTAAAATCAAGTCGGAACATTTCAATTTAGCTATCGAAATAAACTTCCTTTAGTCCGGGGAAATCTAACATGGTGCTTCGGAAAAATTAGGGGAAAGCTGAATTTTGGTGTGAACCTTGATACTGGCGTGTTGAACAAAATGTCAAAAGTCCCCATCGATCCGAGCGCTGCGTCGCTTTTTATACGGGGTCAAACGTCACCAAAAGTGACCTTTCCTAAATATCTCAGTAACGGTTACGTTTTCAGAAAAACAATGTATGACAAATTTGTAGCTTAAAAAAATTCCAACAAAAAAGATTATATAACTTTTTCCTGTAACCATAACCGTTTTTGAGATATATTGATCTAAACATTTGTTACTAACAGCATCCTCTTTCTCAGGGCATGTTAATATTATCCGATTTTGATTACGACTTGGCATGTTTGTGAGTATGTGTTTCTATATTTAAGAGGCGCATAAAAAAAACATGTACACAAACTTATCTACCAGACTCCAGGGTAGGTGGAAAAGTGTGCTCCGAAAAGTTCCCCTCTCCCCCTTTGCCATAAAACGGTATCCCTGAGCATCCATCCCAAATCTTCAGAAATGAGCTCGTTGCCTACTCTTTGCCCACTGTTAAACAAGGTAGGATCACTTTTTATCCTATTAATTGCCTGTCCTTGACATGACACGACCAGCCCTACATCCACACCCTCCCCACACCCTACCCACCGCCGCAAACGAACCACCCCGAAATACCCGGTTTTTTAGTTTTTTTTTCCATACCGTCTTATCCCATGAAAGATCAGGGCAAGGTCACGTAATTTCAGGTGCAAATTGGTTTCGAGACGTGTCATATCCCTATGGCGTTGTGCAGCCAGGATTGATAAAAAACTGATTATTCGGGGATAATCTGCATCGGATTGAGCGCCTATAATGTCAGGAATGAGCGTTTACAGAATTATGCCATGATATTATCGTGCTTTTTCATGCTTCTAGGCCCATGATATATTACAAAACCTATTTCCACCTGCAATTTGGCTGTTTTGTCCTGCTCTTTCGTGGAATATTTCATAAATGATGCCGCGATACAGTTTTTTCGGAGAAGAGAGTAGCGAACAGATGTCCCTACAAGTTTTATGGCAAAGGGGGGCGGGGAGGTGGTGGTAACTTTTCGGAGTACACTTTTCCACCTACCCTGGAGCCTGGTAGACAAGTTTGTGTACATGTTTTTTTATGCGCCTCTTAAACATAGAAAAACAACCCCACAAACATGCCAAGTCATAATCAAAATCGGATAATATCAACATGCCGATGAGAATGAGGGTGCTGTTAGTAACAAATGTTTAGATCAATATATCTCAAAAACGGTTATGGTTACAGGAAAAAACTCTATAAGTTTTTTTGTTGGAAATTTGCTAAGCTACAAATTCGTCATACATTGTTTTTCTGAAGACGTGACCGTTACTGAGATATTTAGGAAAGGTCACTTTTGGTGACCTCTGACCCCGTATAAAAAGTGACGCAGCACTCGGATCGATGGGGACTTTTGACATTTTGTTCAACACGCCAGTACCAAGGTTCACACCAAAATTCAGCTTTCCCCTAATTTTTCCGAAGTTTCCCCTTTTTTATGTCGGATTTCACTGGGCTATTTCTCTATTCAAGAAAACTTACTTTCAGTCCCACGAGTACGGCACAAAGAATCTCAAAAATTTTTCCGTGTACCGTTACGACCGTTAGCCCCACGTTGGGCGCCAAATTTATTACCGTTACAAGCGCAACACATCCCAAAACACTTTTTTTCCCCGACTGGGATAAAAGGGCGGTAGTTCCGGGCGGCTTCTGCTCGCGAAGAAAATTGCTGTGGGTTGGGCGCCACTCGTTTTGATTCATCCGAAACTACCAAATCGCCGTCGCCCTGAAACGAGAAGTTGCGACGGCGCGCACTAATACGTGGAAAAAGGATCACGAAAAATAACGTCGGGATATTTGAAATTCCGCTGTCTGAATTAGTTTACACCACTAATCAAGAACCGATCTTTTAACACTATAATATTTCTTCAAGCTTTATTGACTTATATTCACTTATCTATTCGCTAAAACAGTTACGATAGTTCTGTCCCTACTTATCGAATCCAAACTTAGTTTAAACTATCAGTTAAGATTTAACAGATGAAAAACAACAAAAGAACTATAAAACAATAAAAAAAAAGTGTGCACACTACCTTAACCAATTCCCACGACATTGACTGCTGCCTCACAAGGGCCCCCTTATTGATGATTATATCCCGTCGCTCTGCACCCTCGTACCATATCTTCGTATAATGCTTTATCGTTAAAAGACTTTCCGCTCAACTTTGGACTTTTCACCAATTTCGGTTCTAAAATTTTCACTAATTTCAATTACGAACTTGACACTGTAGATCGTCCCGATTCAATCCGTCTTCTAGCTCGAGTCTCAAAGTCCCCAGTTCCAATTGAAAAGAAAGAAAAGCCAAAATCAGTTTTCTAATTGTCACCACGCACATCCGTCCACTCACCCAGTTCCAATTTAAAAGAAGGCTATTTTCCCTTGTTGGCGCGCACGAAAACTTTTGGCGGCAACGGAATTTTTTCGAGCCCGTTGAGTTCACTAAACTCAGCTGTGAGCTCGGGCGATCCACAGCTGAACTTCACCTCGGCCCATTTCCGCTAGTTCCCGGTCAACTTCATCCGTGGGTCATCTGTTCCACCCGCCGTTTGACAATCAGAACTGTCATCGCGATCGGTAAGTCCGAAAGACTAGTGGACTACTAGTAAGTTGTTAAAGTTAAGTTATTTAGGTGATTTTGCGGCTCATTTCGACGACCGTGGACCGTGCATCCTCTCTGTGTCATGTTTTTCTGCGTGTGTTCTGAGTTTAGGCTGGTTTGCTGCCGGAATAGTGGCGTTTTATTTATGTCGTGTTTGTTGTTGATGGTGATGTTTGGTGCTCGATTTGTTTCTTGTTCTGGCGTTTTTCTCGTGTTGTTTTCATGTTGATTCGACGTTGATATTAACCAATCTACTAATCACATGCTAAACTGACAACTTACTGCTACTATCTACTAATTACCCACTAAATTGACAACTAACTAATTATGATGGTTGGTTTGTTTACATAACCCTAACTATCTTTCACCTGTAACTAACCTAGGCTAATCCAGACGCGGATCTCTCGAGTAGATATCTGTGTTCGTAAATCTCCATCGCCCTCTTTTTAGGATGGCGGTGGAGATTTTTTTACTAATTTTCGAAGAAAAGTAGTATTAAACTCGTTTCGCCGAAAATTCATATTTCTTTATATATATATATATATATATCATCAAAATGATTAAGGGAGATAATCTCTGGAGTGGCTGATTCAATTGAGTTGAAACTTTCGGAGAACGTAGATGTATTTAGTAGGTAGGTCCACAACTTGCTGAAATTCAGATATCCTAAACCTTTTGGCGGCGGCGAGCGTTTTAGTGAATTTTGAGGTACTCCTATATTTCCAAGCAGCGTGAATTTTTGTTCAAAAAAAGTATTGGGAATGAAATCTTATTATGTCCTAAGCTTGTTTATGGTAAAGAATTGGAAATTTTGAGCCGTATGTGGGTGCAGCGTGCCTAAAAGTAGGCAAGGATTTTTTTTCAAATTTTGATTTGTCATTACATCTGACCGAAACATTGGATCATCGTGAAATTTGCTGAGCGTATTGATGTTGACTAAATTTTAATACACATGAATTTCCAAGGTAGTGCGGGCAACCCTGTAGCTGCGGCAGGCTCTTAAAAAAAAATCCTTCAAATCATTGAACCTCCTGAAAATTTTTTGATTTTTGACAAAAAATTCAAATCATTGATAAATTTTAACGTTTGTGCATCATATCAATTTAAAGTTTTTGAAATTCCGATTTGCGCAAGAACGGTAACCCATCACTAAATTACCTCTATTTTCAGCACTCGAAAGTTCTGTTCACGAGAACTGACGACCGGATAATCCGATCATAATGAAATTTACAGAACATGTTGGTATTAACTAGGACCAGGTTTGATAGGAATGATTTTGAAATGCAGGCAACCCTGTGGCAGTGGTGCCATCTTGAAAAATCACTGAGAAAAAAAACAGCTTTTTGGCCTATAACTTCCGATTCAGGCATCATATTTAAACAAAATTCGCACAATATTTGGTTCTTACTTAAGGGGGTATTCCGGTCTTTCGGTTTGAAAAAATCGAAAATTTTTTTTTTGCATTTTCTTATTCCACTATGATCATATAATCTTGCTTTAAAATTTTATCGCAGTATCTGTTTTCGTTTTGAAGTTATTCGCATTTCCACCACTATCATCTCTGGAAAATCCCTGGCACGCATGAGGCGGGAGTGTTTGAGATAAAACTTTAAACGCGATTTTCTCAAAACCATCTTTTCTCAACTTCTTGACAAGATTTCTCGAAAACGGTCTTACAGAATTTAATGAGTGATATATCAAATTATTTGCTATGATTTAAGGAAAAAGCTGAACTACGATTGTGATGATACAAAACAATTAACTATAATTTTTAATAAAAAAACTAAAATAAAAACGGAAAAATTAGAAAAAAAATTTGTTATCAGCTGCCATTTTTTAACGAATAATTGGATATTGATAAGCGTAGTTCATCTTGTAACGGGTATTTTCCTGAGTAAAATGACACCTCATTTGCTAATTTCAGATAATTCAAACGGACGCAATCCTGCCAAGATTGATTTTCAAAGGTCAACTTCAAGCCCTCATAGCAACAACAATTTTCAACTTTTTTTTTTGAAATCCAAGTTTTTTCTAAAGTTTAAATCCTGCAATAAACGCAAAATAAAACCATATCCATTGAGTATTTATTTTTATGTATTAAAATTCATATTGAAATAATGAATGATTATCGCGTGAAAAACCGGAATACCGCCTAAAGATAACATTTGGTGAAAATTTGGCTGAAAAATTAGAATAGGGTTGCCAGCTATGGTAATTTTTGTTTCCTAAATCTTGCAAATTTGCTCAGCAAAATAAAGCTTTTTTTCCTATAACTTCCGGTGCAGTCATGATATCAAAATGACATTTATGTAGTAAAAAGATTTTGATGTGAGCCAAATATCATAGGAATTTCGTACAAAAATCGTGAAAGGGTTGCCAGCTATGACCATTTTTGTAATTTTTTAGAATTTCTTTACGGCGCGATTATGTCATTAGATTTGCAAATGGGAACGATCCTGCAATGAAAATTAACAACAAATATTAACGTTTTAAAAATTTGAAAAGTTTTGAGGGTGGTAACCCTAAAATTTTTTTCACCCGTATAACTTCTAGCGCAGTGATTCAATCGAAACGAAATTTACTGGTTGGGTTTAACTTAACGTGAAGCAGATTTGGAATATATTTTGCTTTGGTGCTGACACAGGGTAACCAGCATTTGCCACTTTCGTAACTATTGCATCAACAGATGCTTCAAATTACATACACATATGCAAAACATTTGCAATAAAACTAAGAAACCAATTATTAAATTTTCCGAGTTTTGAACATTTTTCGGATGGCAGCCTCAAACAACGTTTAACCGCTGAAGCTTTCGATGAAATCCTCCGATGAGAACGAAATTCAAAGGATAAGTTGATTTAAGTATGAGCTTGTGAAGTATAACTTATTGCTGCTTCGTTGGGAAAATGTTGCCAGCACTGAACATTTTCATAATTTGTGTTATAGTTGAGTTCTGTTGCTTTGAACAAGGAATGGTTGATATGATTCTACAAAAAAGTGTATTACGTCAAACCACATTGTCACTCAAAGACAATTTCTTCGAAAATTAGTTTTCTAGCGGTTCAGGTGCGCTAGAGTTTTTTTTTCTTTAATACTAATGCTCTCAATCTATAACGCCGTGATAAGAACTTTAGACCAATCAGCTTAACATCGTTTCTGCTCAAAACACTAGAGAGGTTTGTTGGTCTCCACATCAAAAGCTCGATTGATGTCGCGAGACTCTGTGTTGATCAACACGCGTATATAGCGGGCAGATCAATAGATACGGTATTACACAAAACTGTCAGTACAATAGAAAAATTCTTACGGCAGAAGGAATTCACGTTGGCAGCTTTTTTAGACATTGAGGGGGCCTTCAATAATGTCGCTGTCGCGAGTATCATCGATGCCTTGGTTCGATTTGGAGTGGATAAAACTCTGGCGACCTGGGCATCTGACTTACTCAAGAGCAGGTGGATTGAGGCTACCTTTTTGGAGGCCAAAGCGGAAAGAACAGTCGGAACCGGAACACCACAAGGAGGGATTATATCTCCCATTTTCTGGATCCTGACAGTCAACGACATACTGGAGAATTTAAGAGCCAGTGATTTTAAGGTGGTGGCGTATGCCGATGACATTGTGGTACTTGTGAGGGGTGCCTTCCCACAAAGTTTGTCGGACCTTATGCAATCGGCGCTGGACCATATCCAAATCTGGGCGAGAAAAGTCGGTCTTAGGGCAAACCCGACAACAACTGAACTTGCAATCTTCACAAGGAGACACAGGGTACCGGCTATTGCCACGCCTAACTTCAATGGAATAACATTGGAACTTGCTGATAGTGTTAAAAATTTGGGCCTTACACTAGACAGGAAACTGAACTGGGGGGCTAGCGTGAAGCACAGAATTGGTAAGGCTCGCGCAGCACTTTTCGCTTGCCAGTCCGCCTACTCCCATACCTGGGGTCTTTAACCTAGGGCGGCCTAGTACATATTCACACGTGTAGTCAGGCCGATTTTGGTGTATGGAGCGGTCGTGTGGTGGAAAGCAGCAGAGAGTAAAACTAATATCAAGGAGCTAGCAACACTGCAAAGATTAGTTTGTATATGTATTACGGGCGCTTTAAGAACCGCTCCAACGGCTGGGTTGGAAATGATTTTGGGACTCATGCCCCTAGATCGATTCATCTTTAGAAGCGCAAGCTTAGCGGCGATACGCGCTAAAAGTTCTGACATGTGGAACGATTCAGATCAGTGGGGCCACAGCGGTATTCTTACAGAATGCCGCAAAAGATTTGGACTCGTTGCAGAAGACACGGACCACATCAGCAAAATAATACATCTTGGCAGGAATTTCCAGGTCAAGATACCCACAAGAACAGACTGGAAGAAAAAGGAAGCTACCACCGATGGGGGCGTCTGGATTTACACGGACGGGTCAAAGACGGACACAGGAGTTGGCTCGGGCGTGTTTTTTACGGATTTGAGCCTTAACCTGTGGTGTAGACTGTCGGACCATGCTACCGTCTTTCAGTCTGAATTACATGCTATACGCATGGCAGTTGAGCCCATTAGCGAAATATCAACCAGACCAATGACCATTTGCGTTGACAGTAGGGCAGCCATTCTGGCTCATGTGTCTTAAAGATGTTCTTCAAAAACTGCTAATGCTTGCAGAGTGGCTCTCAATGAAAAGGCAAGGCATATCTCTCCCCGGATTATGTGGGTACTAGGGCATAGTGGGGTCATAGGCAACGAAAAAGCTGATGAATTGGCGAGGAAAGGCTCAGGAGCTTGCAATTGCCCCTGCATCACTGTACCTCGGTCAATCGCTGACACCACAAACAAACTTGATGCCGCCATATGGGCCAAACTAAAGTCCGAATGGGAAAACAGGCTGGACTGCATGGTGGCCAGGACATTATGGCCATCACCTGATCCAAGCAAGAGCAGGAAACTGCTCAAGCTCAGCAGAAACTGCTTGAGAGCCACGGTCGGCTTGCTCACAGGGCACTGCCTTACCGCACCTCATGCGAAGAGAATGGGACTGACATCCAGCAGTTTATGCAAGAGGTGCGAGATTGAAGAGAACACTATCGAGCATACTCTCTGCGATTGACCGGCCCTAAATAATAAACGCCTCAAAATTTTTGGTGCACACCGCTTTCAAGGGTTAGCAGAGGTGGCCAGTACCGTCACGCTGAGTCAGCTGATCCAGTTTGGTGAAGCGGTCACTTGGCAGCTCTAAAAAAAGCCAGCGGAGGGTGGCAAATGGGCCCAAACTGGCGGCCTAATGCAAGCCGCGTTTCCCGGCAGCCCTCTTTACTTACCTGACCTAACTACAAAACATACACAATAGCAATAAATATCAATTATGAAGACCATATTATACCCATCGCTACAAGAAAACAAAGAGTTACAGTACCACCAAGGTGTGAATACGTCTGTCCCATCGATATTAACATAGAGGAAGATAGTGTAACCACTAACAAAGAAATTACACCAGGAGTCTATATAGCCAGTTCAATAGTCCCAGTAAGAGGCGTAAAACACATTAAGATATTAAACACAAATAAAGAAGAAGTAATACTTGAAAATCTTAAAATTGAAACTGAACCCTTAAGTAACTTCAAACCATGTGAAATGAGTAAATCAGTAGCCCGAAAAATCAGGGACGAGCAAAGATTTAAAGATATATTAAAACATTTTAAAATAAATCATCTAAATGTGAAAGACCTGAAGTCTCTATTAGAAATTCTTAGAACATACCAACATATATTCCACTTAGAAGGTGAACCTTTATCCACAAACAACTTTTACACTCAAAATATATAGATTACAGATACCACACCGACATACATAAAGAACTACAGGTTACGTCATACAAATATTAACGAAATAAACAAACAAGTACAGGAATTGCTAGACAGCAATATCACCGAGGACTCAACCAGCCCCTCCAACTCACCACTACTTCTAGCACCGAAGAAGAGTTAACTAGGCGCAAATAAATGGAGACTAGTGGTTGATTTTAGAGCACTTAATAAGAAAATAGTCAACGATAAATTCCCTCTAACAAGACTAGAAGATGTTCTAGATAGTCTGGGGAGAGCTAAATATTTCTCTACTTTAGACATGACAAGTTCATTCCATCAAATAAAGCTTATGAAAGAGTCACGACCATTGACAGTCTTCTCCACGAACAAAGGGCACTATCAGTTTAAACGACTACCCTTCGGTTTGAAAATTTCCTCAAACAGCTTTCAACGCATGCTTACCATAGCTCTGAGTGGATTGAACTCAGCAATTTTCCTATATGTAGATGATATAATTGTTTTTAGCTGCAGCTTAGCAAACCATAATGCAAATTTAGTACGAATACTTGAAAGATTGAAAAAATACAATCTTAAGCTAAATCCTACATATGCAATTTCTTGAGAAGCGAAGTGATTTACGTGGGAAACCTAATAACCAAGGATGGAGTTCGCACTGGCCCCGGGAAACTAGATACAAGCAAAAAGTACCCAGTACCAACAAATTCAGACGAAGTCAGAAAATTCGTCGTATTCGCCAATTATTACCGTCGGTTCATTTCCGACTTTGCTAAAATAACAAAATGTTTAAATGACCTGCTAAAAAAGAAAACTGAATTCAAATGGACACAGCAATTTCAAACAACATTTGAATTACTCAAAAGCAAACTGATGAATGCACCAATTCTACAATACCCGGACTTTAGCAAACCATTCATAGTCACAACGGATGCATCAGACTATGCATAAGGCGCAGTACTGTCACAAAGTGACATAGGACAGGACTTACCTATAACTTACGCGAGTAGAACTCTCGTTAAACACGAAATAAACAAATCTACGATAGAAAACTCCAGCGCACCTGAACCGCTAGAAACACTAATGTTCGAAGAACAGTAGAAGAATCGTGCAGGTTTTGAGTGCATATTCCACCACATGTGCTGCTTATTACGGCCAAACTGTTTCAAATGCCACGTTTTACTTTCGTCTTAAGAATGCATTATAACTCATATGGTGCAAGGTTTCAGATATTACCACTGGCATGAATTTAAACGTTTATGAGAGCAAAACACGGGTTAATTATATTCGTTATCAGTTGCTTATTTCACATAATTTTGAAAGCAGCATCTCATATAACATCAATGAAGAAAATGCTCAGTGCCTGCAGCACTGTAACTGAAGTTGGTGTTTGGGGCTGCGATCCGAAAAATTTGCAGAACTTTACGAATTGTAACATCCGTTATTTATTTTCATTGTAAATGTTTCCGGTATGTATACTAACTGTAAGCATTTATTGATACAAAAGTAGCACAACCGACTCGTGCTGGCAACCTTTCGCCAGTATCAAATCCAAGAATATATCAAATCTGCTTCACGTTGTTTAATTACATTCGAAGTTATAGGAGTATAAAGAAATTTAGGGTTACCTGCAGCGAGTTTTTTCAAATGATCGAAAGCTTAATATTTGCTGTTTATTGTCACTACAATATCATTACCATTTGAAAATTCTACGATAAAACCGCTTAATAAAGATATTGCAATTAAACACAAAACCAACAATAGCTGGCAACCCTATCGTGTCTTTTCAACCAAATTTGGCCTGAATAATGTTTATGACAGGTTTCATTAATTGTATGAAATTCGTATTGATTTCATGACTGCACTGGAAGTTATAGTGCAAAAAGTTTTATTTTCCTGAGCGAATTTTCAAAACCAAAGACACAAAAATTACCATAGCTGGTAGCACCAATCAAATTTTTCAACCAAATTTCCACCAAACAGAGATTAGAGTTAGGTTTAGCTTCTGTGTCAATTTCATGAAAATCTGGTAACTTATTCACATTTCATAGGGCAAAAAGCAGTTTTTTTTCTTTGTAATTTTTCAAGATGGCACCACTGGCACAGAGTTGCCCACAATTCAAAATCGCTTCTATCAAATCTGGTCTTACTTAAGTCCAATGCATTCTGTAAATTTTAGCTGTATCTGATTATTGGTTCGTGAGTTTCCGTGAACAGAAGTTTTTGATGCTAAAAATATAGGTTAACTGGGAGAGGGTTACCGTTCTTGTCCGACATGAAATTTCCAAAGTTTTATTTTGAACGTGTAGATAAAACATAAGATTTATATACAGATTGGTTTTATTGTAAGAAACGGACATTTTTTTTAATAGTCGAAGGTTTGAATGTTTTCACTTCCAAATTTTTTTTTTCAATTTGAAGACACCAAAATTATCATAGCTGGCAGCTCCAACCGAATTTTTCGACCAAATTTCTACCAAACGTGGCTTAAAGTAAGGTCCAGCAATTGTGTAAGTTTCGTCAAAATCGAACGATTCAATCAGAATTTATAGGGCTAAAAACAGTTATCTTTTTTAGTGGTTTTTAAAATCGAACGATTCAATCAGAATTTATAGGGCTAAAAACAGTTATCTTTTTTAGTGGCACCACTGGCACAGAATCGCCCGCATTTCAAAATCACTTCTATCAGACCTGGTCCTATTTAAGGTTAATACATGCTGTGAATTTCAAATAATTCTGCCAATCGGATCGTGAGTTTCCGTGAACAGAAGTTTTTGATGCTTAAAATATAGGTAAATTGGGCAAGGGTTGCCAGGCGTGCCCGTTGTACCATATCTTTTTTTTTTTTTGGTTATGTAAACAAAGCACAAGATTTACATATGAAAGGCTTATTTTTGAAGAAACGGCATTTTTTCAAGAGAGACGATGATTTGGAGGTTTTCACTTTCAGTGCCTGCCCTAGCTACAGGGTTGCCAGCACGCTCATTAAGCCACACAAATCTACAACTAAATAATATCAATATGTCCTGAAAATTTGGTAATGATTGAATAGCTCTGTCAAAAGTTATCGAAATTTAAAAATTTTCAAATTTTCCCGTCCTCTTTTTAGGCACCCAGCGCACACATAGGGTTAAAAAATTCCAAAGCATTATCCGATTCATATGTAAAACACGTTAGAAATTTATTTTATTAACTTTATTTTTGCGAAAATCATTTGTGCACGAAATAATAGGTATATTAAAAATATCACTTAAATGCCCGCCGGCGCGAAAAGGTTAACAATAACTGACATTTAAAGAGACCTGGACCTATTCTGCATATACACCAATGTATCCTGAAAGTTTCAGCTCAATCGAATGGCGCGTTCCCGAGATTATCTCACTGAAATTTTTTGTACATATATATATATATATATAGAAATATGAATTTTTGGCCGAATCGATTTTAATACTAATGTTCTTCGAACATTAGTAAAAATAATTACTGGCAATTCATTGGGCAATCAACTTCTTCTAACCCATTTTTTTTACGGTGGTCACTAACCACACACATCCGTCATCAAAAAAAATCCGTCATCCACAGACATCCGTCATCAAAAAAAATCCGTCCAAATGACACGCATCAGAGTCGATTTATATGATTATGACTTCGATATAATATACCGGAAAGGAAAGATGAATGTCAATGCGGATGCACTATCACGCATCAAGTTAAACTCAGATACATTAAAAGAAATGATCCCGAAGCAAGAACATAATGCTAAGAACAAAAAGATATTAGCAGTCACAAGAAACATGACCTAAGAGAAATACAATACACCAAACATAGAAGCACACAAACCAAAACACAAAGTCTGATGAAACTTATATATGGAACAGCAAATTGATGGCTGACATAAAAAATTTAATAAATTTAAAATTTGAAACGGGGAAAACCACAAAGATAAACATTGGAAATAACCAAGTTACAGTTGAATGCAGTGATAATCCATCGGAATTAGTTTCGTTACTGGAGAAACTGACGTCACAAGTGACGAGGAGAAACATAGCACAGCTATACTTAAAAGAAACCGATGAAATATTTAACATACTAGAGAAAAACGAATTCAAAGATATATTCAATCAATTACAACAGTGTGTCCAATCAAAAGGCAAAAAACTCTAAGAATTATAATATACAAACCCCCCAAAAGAATAACAGACAAAATAATACAATGTAAATTGATAAATGATTACCATACAACACCCGTAGGAGGACATTTAGGTGCGAGAAAAACGACATTAAAACTCAAACAGAAATACATATGGAAAAATATGAACAAAATGATAAAAACATTTATTAACGGTAATTGAATTTGATCACGGTTCCCTTCTTGTCTGTAAATCAGCATAGACAACGTATATCATTTTTACAGCATCGAAGCCGAGCATATTGAAACGGGAAACTCGATCCTTTTTGCGGAATCAGCCTCCGAAAGCAGAATCAAATTGGAATTGTTTTTGCGGGATGATTAAAATTGAACAACTTTTTATTAACATTAAAAATTTTAATCTACATTGAAAATTCTATTTTGACAAAGTGGTTTCGAAAGTATGCACTATTTCTCATCAGACACCAGCACACAGTGCATACTTGACTGGCGTGACCACTTGCAGTTGGAAATCATTAATTTGTATTTACGCTAGCTGTGACAAATTTTAACATATATAGATATATATATATATATATATATATATATATATATATATATATATATATATATATATATATATATATATATATATATGTATTTATATAATATATATATATATATTTTTATATATATATATATACATATATATATATATATATATATATATATATATATATATATATATATATATATATATATATATATATATATATATATATATATATATATATATTATATAAATATATAGATAGTTACGAAAACAATACGAAATTCATGTGTTAAATGGATCTTGTTACATTTCTTATTTTGTAGGAATTTCGTTGAAAAATCGTGAAAGGCTTGCCAGCTAAGATGAATTTCATAATTTATTAACATTTCTTTATCGAGCGATGTTGTCATAAAATTTCCAAATGAGAATGATTCTGCAATGACAATATTTACGTTTCAAGAATTTAAAAAGTTTGAACTATAACTTACAGCGCAGCCATTCAATCGAAACGAAATTCATAGAGTGGATTTAACCCTCCGAGTACACACCTATTTTTTCGATCATGGAGAACACTTGGGGTCAAATTGACCCCAAGCACTTTTGAACGTCTATAGAATCGCCGCCACTGAAGATTTTAATTTGAAAAAATTTGTAGGAATAGTTCGAGACCTTTTCTAGTAGTTCTTATGCATATGGCGTGCCTTAAATGTCCTACACATACCTAAAAAAAAATTCGCGAAAAACAGTTTTGCCGAAAATCAGGTTTTTTACTAAAAAATCGTTATTTTTTTTAATTTTCAACATTTTTGGCTAAAAATTTAGACAAAGATATGACAAAATTCAAGATATGACAAAATCATAAAAAAATTAGATGTATATTGGACCTTTAAAAAAAAGTATTTATTTTGCATATTTACGGTGGCGATTTTGAAGGTTTTTTATTTATGCATATTTAAAAAAAAAAATTAATAAATTTATTGATTTTTAATATTTTGAGCTTAAAATTTATCTGGTTTGAATAATACAAAAATCATCCCTATACAAAGGGTTGCAAAAAAGATATTCGTTACGCATATTGGTAGTAGTAATTTTGAGGGTATGAAAAATAATGATTTTTTTCATTTTGAATAGAAAAAACTATTTTTTGTTCATTAAAATATATACAAATATTGACAAAATAAAGAAGAAATTGAAAAATTATTCATATCCAACACAATCATTACATAAAAATGCCCGATGCTCGTCGCACATCGGTCGATCGCAAGATGCGCACACATCTTTTGTTTTGTGGTCCTGTTTTCGAGAGAACAAAAAACATCTTGCTCTTTTATTGAGCTTTGGGCGTTCTGAAGGAACATTTGGGATATTTATGCCTAACATCTTCTCGATCCCTTTTCGAATGTCTACACGTAGAATGGTATTATTTAATTTTTCTCGTAAATATGGCTCGACGAGGTGAGCACCAACTTCTTTCAAGACAGCAATGGCAGATTTATTTTTGGTAGCGTCAGTGTCAGTGTCTATCGATAGACCGATAGACACTGAAGAAGAAGAGGGCAGATTACCCTCGAAACATCGATATTTGTCACAAAAACTAAATATATCTAGCTTCGAAAGGAAAAATCGATTTTTTAAAAACAGTTTTTACAAGCTGGAAAAAATTGGTACATATTAAAAACAATTATTTTTTGGCTATTTTAAATTAATCTATCGATTTATAAAGTAAAAAAAATATTGAATTTTTCCTCAAAATTGACGTCGAGTACACATGGGGTCTATTTGACCCCTTGATCTGCTTCAAAGGCTTCTCAACGACGACTAACGACATGGGACTGCATGAGAACGGTTTAAACTAAAAGTCAAGGCACAGAAATACACTAAGGAACCTACAGTACCCCCTTTTCCCGCAGGCCTAAGCGCTGCGATTGGTCAAAAAGGTCTCTGGGGTCAATTTGACCCCCTGTGTTCTCGGAGGGTTAATACAACGTGAAGCAGCTATGCTGCTAGCACATGATTGCCAGCACCAGACAATTTCGAAAATATTGCATCGACAGATGGTTTCATTTTGTATTCATAAACAAAGCATTTACAATAAAATAAGCAACCGGTATTTAAATTTTCCGACCTTTGGACATTTTTCGGATGGCAACCCCAGACATAGTTTAATCGCTGAAACTTTCGATGATATCGTTGGATGAAAACGAAATTCAAAGGAAAGGTTGATTAAACATGAGCATGTTATGGTAGATTTATTCCTGCTGTGTTAGACAAATGTTGCCAGCACTGAGCATTTTCATCATTTGTGCTATAGGAAACTCTGTCAGAAAATGATATTTGTTCTTTTGACTAAGATATGGTTGATATGATACTACAAAGTGTGTATAACGTCTTCACACATTTTTAAATCCCTCAAAGATAATTTCTTCGAAAATTTGTTTATAGCGGTTCTGATGCGCTAGACTTTTTAATTTTTAAATTAGATTTAAAATAAAAAATTTTTTTGTGTAAAATCGGAAGTTAACACTTCAATTCGTTATTTGAATAATTTGGACCAGTCTAATTTTGTTTATTTTGACATCAAAACAAAGCTTAAAGTGTACTTATTCTATGATAATAGCTTTAAAATGGGATGGACTGTAGTTTAGGAGGTAGGTGAATTTCAATACGTACAAGTCGTATGAGGCGTAGTACCGAGAGCTTGCTTGCTATTTTCTTCCTATCACACGTTTTATCCTATCGCCTTTTTCGTTCTTTGCTGCATGTTCAGTTCTGTCACCAGTTCCTCCCCAGTATTTCAGGTGCATTATCTGACTTCCCAAAATATCGGACGTCGAGAGCTGCTAAGTTAACTGCTGGTCTTTTAAAGAATCCGGTTTTCGTCTGTACTATCGCCTTTCACACCTGCCCATCTTTACCTTTTGTAACATTGACAACTATTCATTTAGAAGAAAATTATTAGAAGTAGGTAATTATTATGAAAAATAGGAAGGCTCAATAATTGATTTTAAGCCCTTAGCTACTACATACAGCTTCATCTTAACTATTTTTGCCTCATTCAATCTTTAGTTTGCCATAAGCCGCGTATACAGTACTGGACTACAACAGAAATAAGATCGAAGCGGTAGTATGTAAACGGATAAATACCCCGTTTGCGTTGGACTGTTTTGATCTCAATCACATTTAAAGCCTAGTTAATATACGCGGCTATAGAGAGCAAATCATCAATAAAATGTATTCATTCAAGCATAATGTACATACATATGAGTACAATGCATCATCCACCCAGCGAAACGGCGGCCGCATCGTACCCAGCGAACATGTCTAGCAAGTGCAAGCGAGAGCCTAGCGAAGCGACGGCTGTAATCGCAGCCGAAGAAAATAGGCCGTATCCAAGCACAGTCTAGGGTACTCAAAACTTTTCAGATAGCCTCCTTTCGAGACTTCGTTTCCATACCAACTATTTATTTGGGTGTTTCGTATAGAATTTTACACCCCGCGCATGGATGAGACAATGCAAGAGACTCGGCGGCCAGCCGCATTCAGGTGGAAAATAAAAAAATAAGCAAAATGTAAGAAAAAATGGCAAAGGGAATACATTTTTTTTTTAAATCGGATCGTACTGAGATGAAAGTCAAGTACGTTTTTACTCAGAAAGCATTTCTTTTGATAGTAGAAAAGTGATGGTCTTATGTGCTATATTAGTGATTTAATTGATTCTGTATTTTGTTTTAAAGAGTGTAGTTTTCGTAGTTGTTTTTAGGTTAATAGTGAGTTTGAATTGCTAGATAAAAATTTGAATTAAAATAGCTTTGAATATATTTAGAATTGAGAAGTGTGCAATGAAGATGGATACGTAAAGTATTGGAGAATGTGTGAGTAGAAAGAGTGATTTAATAAATCATCTTTTAACAAATAAGTTTAATCGCATGTTATATCAAGATAAACATTTTCTTAAAAGTTTAGGCATTCCACAGCCGAAAATGGAAATTTAGTCCAACAAAAAGCTGAACACTGCAGGATATTAGCCGCGCACTAAATAAGAATCAAATTTAGAAAGAACATGCCCACTCAGCTTTGAAATATAAATTACTCGGTAAATTCGGTATCAGTAAAAAAAAATCAAAACGTGCGAGAAAATCGGAAAATGATGAGATATTTGATAAATATTATAATTTTTCTGTCATCCAACAACTAGGGAAATGTTAAAGAATTAGCTAAATTCGCTTCAAACTTAGATTCTGATTTTAATTGATTTATAGACACAACGGTTTTTACAGGATTATCAAAGACGATTTCAATGAATTGATTGACGCAATAATTAAAATAGTAAGTAATAAAATAAGCACTCAAACTAACAGTGCAAATTGCTTTTATTGGGAAGTAGATGAAACTACTGATATTAGTTGTTTTTCTCAACTGTCCGTTATTTTCCGATTTGACTGTAGGGACGAAATAACCGAACAGGTATTCCTTTTCTTGAATATCAGTAGTGGTCGCCGTGCAAATTACATTTTTAATATTTGGATTGAACAATTGGGGCAATTCAATATTGAAGAAAAAAATTGGTTGGTCAGACTTTAGACGGAGCCCTGATTATGGCTGGTGAAATAAGCGAATCGCAATCCAAAATAAAATCAATTACTCATCAAGAGTTGTTTATACATTGTTATGCACGCAAGATGAATTAAGTGCTTCAAGATTAATGATTTATGCACGTATTATTTATTTTAATTTTTTTATAAAAGGTAAATTTCTAATCGATGTACTTAAGTAATAGTTATGAGTAACAATGCCCTATTTTGTACAATTCCTTCTCTTCAACCATCCTTTTGATCATAGTTCGTACTTGGTATGGTTTTTCTACTGCTCTTTATTGTTTTCATTTTTACCAATTACACCAATACCCACTTGAACATTCCTTTCCTTTCCTAGCGACAGTGCTGTAGACCTCTTCGTGGTTCTTGCTGGACGATTTAATTTTTTTTAAGATAAGATATGTTACTTATTGTTCGTACAGAAATATCTTAGCACCAAGCACCAAAAAATTAAATTGACAAATTATAACTTTCTTTTCGGCCGACCCAAATATTTATGTCACGAGCCGTCACTGCAGCATACTGTAAAGTGTCTCATCTGTTGGGTTCTGTATTAGCAGAATTTGATTTAGCGTTTTCTTTACGGATTGCACCAGTCTTTTCCAACTCCCACTCATATGGGGTGGTGCACGTGGATTGAAGGTTCAACCACTTGGTGGTTGAACCAGAAAATTATTTTGCTAGTTGAACATTTTGTCGCTCTATAGTATCCCGTAACACTCTTTCAGCTCCATGAAAATCCGTACCATTGTCGCACCGTATTTCAATTAGGATTCCACGTATGGCAATGAAATGTTTAATAGCCATTTACAGGAGTCTGCTGACAAACTGTTCGCTACTTTGATATGGATGGCTCGTGTCGTTAAGCATGTTATTACAACTCCCCATCGTTTCTCTCTCCTGCGACCTATGATCACACTCATTGGGCCAAAATAGTCGATTCGAAAATGGACGTGTGAATGATGCAAGTCTAGCAAGTGGCAGCTCTGCCATTCCCAGTGGACATGACAGTGCACAACGATTTTTGCATTGCTGGCAGTTTTCAACTTCACTTTTCAAGACAGCTCGCAATCGGTGAATGAAATATTTTTAACGCACTTCATCGATCCTGGTTTCTTGATTCTGGTGATGATAGCGCTGATGATACGATCGTACTATTAAATAAGTTATATGATGACATCTGGGAAGTAGGAGCGGACGCTTCATGTTGACGTCGACATCTAATGCTCTATCAATTCGACCTCAACATCATAACACGTCATTATCGTTCTATTGTTGTATTTTGTATCGTTCTTGTTTTAGGCTGCACTGCAGCGATTCATCCTCGCTTGCGTCTACCAATACATGTAGCTGTATATTATCATGTTCACCGAATTTGAAAACATCTTGAAATTTTAATGTTATTTACATTTTTCATATTATTTATCCACTTTCGCCACATCTTATATTCCTTATCCATAATCAGCTCATCCCACTTTAACGATGTCCTCCTAATGTGTTGCATAATAATTTTTATGTAGATTATAAAATGTGCAATAAGGCATAGTGGGTCAAATATAGGCATCATCACGCGTAACACTTGCCGATTTGTCGGGCGAATATTTTCATCTAATAACTGAATTTGAATTGAATTGAAAAATATTTTTATTATGAATTATTTGTACAATCTTAACCTAACTTACAATTTAATTAACAAAAAAAAACTCAAAATCTAGCGGCTATACTATTTTCGCCTGCTGGCTCTTATGGTTTTTTTTTTTTGGTTAATCTTTTTAGCATAAATTTTGTTTCTGACACACTAATGATAATATCCAGCCTGTACAACAGCTGGGATTCCACTGATTATAGTTTCCTTAAACATTACCTTACACTTAAATTACGATCTAATCTATGTCTAATTATAGTTACTTATCATCTAATAATTGCTGAATTGATAGTTCAATGGACGTAATATAAACAAAGCAATCGGATACTGTGCACCAGCACATGCCTAAAACTCGTTCCACTGATGCTTGGTCGGATCCGCTGATGAGATTTCGAGTTTCATCTTGTTTTGTGACTAGCGCTTCTAAAACTTTCAGCGAGTTCGAGATCCAATTCCTGATTTCAAATCCTCCTAGAGAGTGAATATGCTTGATCTCTTTCGCAAGCGTAGGTTAAAACCTGCATAACGTATACTTCTAGCTTCAAATTTACATTTGAACTCCATCCAAAACGTTGTACTTGTTGGTCTTCTTCATGGATCTGTACTTGGTGGAACACTTCACTTATGTCTCCAGTAGGAAATTGAAAGACGAATATGCCTCCAGCAATGGCTATTGCCCTCTCTCGAAATTGAAATAATACGCAAAGCAACGATGCTTGTTGGTGTTGGCCTTTACTAAGTAATGAGTTCAATGATACTCCTTCAACTTGAGCTGCTGTATCCCAAACAATGCGAATTTTCCCTGGTTTATTTGGGTTTGTACACTGAAAAACATTCACATGGCGCCCAAAGCTATGTAACATAGCGCAATATTTATGGCCCCATACGCTATGTACATAGTACTCTGAGCTATGTCAGAATGATATGAATAATGTCAGAATCTACATAGCGCGTGGTCCTATGTAACATGGCGCAGCATTTATGGTCCTACACGCTATGTACATAATACCCTGAGCTATGCAGTACTGCTCCCAGTGCCATAATTACAAGGCACAGAAATTATGGCCCCACACGCTATATTACATAGTACCATGAGCCATGTAATATGGCTTCAATTGAAGAAGATAACTCCAATTATAGCTCTGAGCCATACTGTGTGAGGAAACGTATAAATGTGGGTATCAACAATAGAAGCACTGTGGCCAGATTTGGCTAATTCCCGCCATTTGTGCTATCTAAAAGTTGAAATGGTGGAAGAAGATTTTGGATTTCGCGGGTTGGTGGTTTTAGGGCTATATAATGTATTTGAAACACTGAATTTGGGCTACTTATTGTTTATCAAAAACTATATTTGGGCTTTATATTGTGTTGAAAAACTTTATTTCGGCCATAATTTGTGTTGAAAAACTATATTTGGGCTATATATTGTTTTTGAAAAACTTTATTTTACATCGAACCACCTGAACAATCGAACTATAAAAATACTGCGCATACAATTTCTTGAAGAAAATTAGCTCTGCACTTTGAAAACACATAGCGCCAGACGCCATGTACTATAGTCCTCCACGCCATGTACCATAGTCGTCCGTGCCATGTACCATAGTCGTCCACGTCATGTACTATAGTCGTCCACGCCATATACTATGGTCCTCCACGCCATGTACTATGGTCCTCCACGCCATGTACTATAGTCCTCCACGCCATGTACTATAGACCTACATGCCATGTAATGGCATGGAGGACTATATTACATGGCATGGAGGGCTATAAGCATAGCGCCTGCTCCTATGTAATTTTCGCCATGTACTATGGTGTGTGGCGCTATATTTTATCACAATCCCGAAATCGGCTATGTACATGGCGCCAGAAGTCTATAAATTATGGCGTCTGGCGCTATGTGTTTTTTCAGTGTAACGATGAAGATTGGTAAATACCATACTTTTTTGAAATGCTTGCTGGCTTCATTTTCAGACAACTTCCGTGTGTAGTTTTTCTTCAAATATTCACCCATGAGCTTTTGAATGTTGCTCGCCAAAATGGGGTCTTTTGATAATTTTTTATTGAAGCAATTGTGCCTTTTTATCGCCATTGGCAAGCAATTCGGTAATTTAAAGTTTTCATACTTCGAGGGGTGTTTTGTTTCGAATCGGTTACCTTTTCTTATAGTATTGGTTTCTGATAGTTTTTGGGCAGGTTCTTCTTTCGCTGACTTGAAAGTATTACTTATCAATGAAACTCCTAGGCTCTCGAGTGAGAAATAATCTTTCAGCATGTTTTGCAAAGCGTAGTCATATTTTTCACACTCCCAGATATGTAGATTATAGTTGGATGCGTGGCAGCCGTTATTGTGCTTAGAATTGAGCTGTTGGCACTGCCCATACACTACCCATCTTAGTCACGTCTTTGTTGCAGCTGGTTCATTTGGCTTGCCTTCTCTCATTTTGAGCGGAAATCCAAGTTTACGATTATCTAAACTTATTAGTATTAGAGGTACAGCATTTTCGTAAGATTCCAACGGAATGCCTTTCATATGAAGGTGTTGAAAAGCCATATCAGCTGCCGATATAGTTTGTACTGGCAAGTTGAGAGACTTGACTGTTCGAACATTATGCAGTTTGAACTTCTTTAAGTTCTTAGTGGCTGAGATTTCCAATGAAACCCTTTGCAACTCCTCTTCAATTCGTTGAGTCTTATCAGACCACTTCAGACATAATGGTTCTGCTGGACCATTGAGCTTTAACTATTGAGCAAGTAAACTGTCGCTTAATGTCACCGATGATCCAGCATCCAGGAAAGCATACGTCTTAATTTTTATTTCGTTATTATACATCACCACAGGAACTATTCGGAAATAAATGTTCTGGCTTCTAACGTTGTGCAAGTTACAGCTATGTAGTGCAGAAGATGCATTCACTAGCATTCGTTCTTCATGGACGTGTCCTGTGATAATTTTGTGTAATAGTACGTGATGCTTAAATGCACACCCGTATACACCACATAGTTTATTTGCGTAGCAACGATTGTTGAAGTGTAGTCTTAGACATGTACAATATAAACGATGACGTTTCACTGTCTGCCACTTTTCATTGATGCTCAAATTAATGAATTTTTTGCAATCTCCTGTTTTGCTGCATTATTCATCACAAACTTTACACTTTGGTGGTCCTGTGTTCCTGTGTCCCTTTTGATTTCCATTTTGATGTGTGAATTTAGATACGATTTGTCCTGCACCTGACGTTTGCAATTGTTGCTGTCGTGTGTGAAATATCACTTAAAGTTTCTGCTAAATTCATTAGCTACTTTAAAAAACGTGACTTATTGACATCAGTGATTTTCCTTTTATGTTCTGCCCAATTCAATTTTATCAGCGGCAGCAATTTGTCTGTCAATTCCTGTAATAAAGCAGGATTGGCGATATGTGCTTGCATATCTGACGCTTCCATTGTAGAGCACATATTTTCAACTGACAACGCAAATGTTATCAATGTATCCAATTGATCCATTCTAGGCATAGGTTCACTTCGCATTTTCTCCACGAGTGATTTTATTTTTATATCCGGGCGCCCGTTTATCATACGGAAAGTATTTATTATACCTGGAACGTTGGGAGGTAGCAATAATGGACTACTGCTTTTCCTTTTAAACATCTTTGCAGCCAGATTAAACTTTCCTCGTTACCATATCCACACAATTTGTTAGTACTAATAAACATATTTATAAGCAATGGCCACGCTTCAGGGTTTCCACTAAATACAGGCAACTCTCTTGCCAGAGGGGTTGATTGTGATTGTCGAAAAATAGTCGATAAACGATGCTTATCGACTATCGTTCGTCAATTGTGAAGTTCGGTACAGTGAATGTCGATTGTGGTTGATAAGTGTCGATATGACAGCCGGTTTTTATCGATGGTATTTTACATGGACGACAACTGACGATCACAAACGCGTCTGATTTACGCTGTCAACAAGTGCCAAATACAAAATATTCACCAGCTCCTATATCTAAATTCACCATAATACACATATTTGTCGATTACACTTACACAATACCAAACCAAATTTTATCGTTTCGAACGACAGCAGTCGAATGGTCATCCAATCGACAACCGCAATAGACCCCAAAGTCAGCCTGTCAGCTACTTTTTGCGATGAGAGTTGTGAAGGTCCTTGATCCACATGGGTTTTCCTGGTCAGGACTGATCCTTTATGGTGTAGCGAAAACAGTATTGAAACGTCGCACTGGTGAACTTAATTCACAATTGAGCTCGATGGTTGTTCTGTTTTTGATACATGTAGGTTAATCTTCGGCTTGTCGTAGTCATTCAGCTGTGCTGCAACACTTACCACATCCGTCTTGTCGGCGCTTGCTGATAATGATTGCTGCTGAGCTTGATTTACGTTTTCCGCCCGGAGCTTACTTTCCAAAGATTCATCTCTTTTTGCCTGTAGTAGCCTCTGTTCTTCCAGGATTTGTAATCTAATCCTTTGCGTTTTGATATAGACTAAGAGCCAGCGCCTGCCAGACTTACGTCATAGTATAAAGGCTAAAATTTTGTGGGTGTATTCTCACTACTGTAGGTAAGAAAGCTCGCGGGTTACAAACCTTGACTAACGGTGGCTTATACAGGTAGTAGGTTACAAAGGTGTGCAAAAACCGGGCATCCTTACGTTAAAGTATAACGTCTGGGATTTGGATATTATATTTAAATAACTATTTTAAGTCATGGTCTAAGAAGCCAGACGTATCCGAAGGGTCTAACGCTACAAATACACCGAGAAAGCGTTGCCCATGAATATGTAAGAGAATATTGTTATTAGTATTAACTACGACCTTTAGAGCTTATTGAAGTTAAAAAATAATGAAATTTGCATCTATACTTACATATATGTATGTATATATAACTTTCCTCTTTCGAAGGTAAAAGTATACTGCCCTACTAAGCATAAACGTTCTATGTACATTTTATTACTTTCGAGATATTCAATGATTTGTGTTTTGATATGTGCTGGATAGCCTGAGAGCCAGCCATACGTCAAAGTATAAAGGCTAAGGCCACTCCCAGACATGACCAGAAATATTTCCAGAAACATTTCCGAAACATTTCCAGAAATATTTCCGACAATATTTCTCTCGCCGTCCTACACATGACCGGAAAGTTCATTCATGGTTACCAGCAATCGTAGCTCATATCAGAGCATATCCCGTCAAAATTAAATAGCAAGACGCCTCAATGTGACCATCTATGCAGCTCCATTCTATTTTCGCCATATGTATCACTAACATACCTAGCTACAATACCATTCTCGGCCCTTCAAAAGCTCCCTTTTCACCCAAATAACGCAAGTCTCATTAAACTTGCACTCACAACGGCAGCTCAGTGCGGAAATTACGTCACAGGCTTGCGACTTTCCGAGACTTTCCCATCGTCGAGCGGAAAGTCGCGGAAATATTTCCGACACATCGGGAAAGTCCACTACGCAATTAATCCACATCAAAGCGATCAGCTGTTGAACTTTCCGACTGATCGACGGAAAGTCTCGGAAAGTCGCATGGCTGTGACGAAATTTCGGGACTGTGTTGCCGTTGTGAGTGCGTTTTATGAGACTTGCATTTTTTGTTTGAAAAAGCAACTTTTGAGGGGCCGTGAATAGAATGATAGCTAGTTATGGCTGTGATACATATGGCAAAAATGGAATGGAGCTTCATAGATGGTTACATTGAACCGTCTTGCTATTTAATTTTGACGGGATATGCAGCTGCAAAAGCGGCAGCTCTGATTTGGGCTCTGGTTCCCGCAAACCATGAATGCACTTTCCGTTCATGTGTAGGACGGCGAGAGAAATATTGTCGGAAATATTTCTGGAAATGTTTCGGAAATGTTTCTGGAAATATTTCCGGAAATATTTCTGGTCATGTCTGGGAGTGGCCTGAGAATACACCCACAAAATTTTAGCCTTTATACCATGACGTAAGTCTGGCAGGCGCTGGCTCTCACTCTAATATAGTCGCATTCCTTTCTTTTGGCTTACTTGGCGAATCGTGATGCTACGGTCTTTACATAACGATCATGTAGAGCACATCCAATCTAAATTTTCTATGTCACTGGATACTACAGCGCATTCAAAATGGAACCACTTATTGCACTCATCACACTGCATCATTTCATTATTATCTGCACAGGACAGCTTTTTACTAATGTTCGAATATATATATATATATATATATATATATATATATATATATATATATATATATATATATAAATATATATATATATATATATATATATATATATATATATATATATATATATATATATATATATATATATATATATATATATATATATATATATATATATATATATATATATATATATATATATATATATATGTGTGTATAAATATATATCATAAAAAAATTTCAGTGAAAAAATCTCAGGAACGCGATTGATCTGAAATTTTCAGGACACATTGGTGTATATGCAGAATAGTGCCAAGTCTCACAAAAAGTTAATAATTTTTAACGCTTTGGCGCCGGCGGCGATTTTAGTGATATTTTTAATATACCTATTATTCACAAACACCTATTATACACAAATAATTTGTGCAAAAATAAAGTTGACGAAATAAATTTCAAACGTGTTTTACATGTGAATCGGATAATGTTTTGGAATTTTTTAACCCCATATGGGTGCCTAAAAATAGAACGGGAAAATTTGAAAATTTTTAAATTGCGATAACTTTTGACTGAGCTATTCAATCATTACGAAATTTTCAAAAAATATTGACATTATTTAGTTGTAGATTAAAATATTTTTTTCATGAGCGTGCTGGCAATCCTGTAGCTAGGGCAGGTACTGAAAGTGAAAACCTCCAAATCATTGTTTCTCTTGAAAAAATGCCGCTTCTTAAAAAAAAAGCCACTCATATGAAAATTTTGTGCTCTGTTTACATGGACGAAAAAAAAAATTTGATATGGTATAACGAGCACGCCTGGTAACCCTTGCCCAATTTACCTATATTTTTAGCATCAAAAATTTCTGTTCACGGAAACTCATGATCCGATCAGCAGAATTAATTGAAATTTGCAGAATGTATTGGTCTTTAATAGGACCAGGTCTGATAGAAGTGATTTTGAAATGCGGACGATTCTGTGCCAGTGGTGCCATCTTGAAAAATCACTAAAAAAGATAACTGCTTTTAGCCCTATAAATTCTGATTGAATCGTTCGATTTAAACGAAATTCACACAGTAGCTGGGCCTTACTTTAAACCACGTTTGGTAAAAACTTGGTCGAAAAATTCGGTTGGAGCTGCCAGCTATGATAAATTTGGTGTCTTAAATTTGAAAAAATAGAAATTTGGAAGTGAAAACATTCAAACCATCGAATATCCTAAAAACTGTCCGTTTCTTACAATTAAACCAACCTGTATACAAATCTTATGCTTAATCTACACTTTCAAAGTAAAACTTTGGAAATTTCATTTCGGACAAGAACGGTAGCCTTTTCCCAGTTAATCTATATTTTTAGCATCAAAAACTGCTGTTCACGGGAACTCACGAACCAATAATCAGATACAACTGAAATTTACAGAATGCATTGGATTTAAGTATGACCAGGTCTGGTAGGAAAAAATTGTGGGCAACTCTGTGCCAGTGGTGCCATCTTGCAAAATTATAAAGAAAAGAAAACTGCTTTTTGCCCTATGAAATGTGAATAAGTTACCAGATTTTCATGAAATTGACACAGTAGGTGAACCTTACTCTGAACTCTGTTTGATAGAAATTTGGTTGAAAAATTGGGTTTGTGCTGCCAGCTATGGTAATTTTTGTATCTTTGGTTTTGAAAATTCGCTCAGGAAAATAAAACTTTTTGACCTATAGCTTCCAGTGCAGTCGTGGAGTCAATACGAATTTCATACAATTAATGGAACCTATTATAAACATTATTCAGGCCAAATTTGGTTGAAAAGACACGATAGGGTTGCCAGCTATTGTTGGTTTTGTGTTTAATTGTAATATCTTTATTAAGCGGTTTTATCGTAGAATTTTCAAATGGTAATGATATTGTAGTGACAATAAACAGCAAATATTAAGCTTTCGATTATTTGAAAAAACTCGCTGCAGGTAACCTTAAATTTCTTTATATTCCTATAACTTCGAATGTAATATAACAACGTGAAGCAGATGTGATATATTCTTGGCTTTGATACTGGCAGAAGGTTGCCAGCACGAGTCGGTTGTGCTACTTTTGTATCAATAA
This sequence comes from Nemotelus nigrinus, assembly GCA_947369275.1. Taxonomy (NCBI): domain Eukaryota; kingdom Metazoa; phylum Arthropoda; class Insecta; order Diptera; family Stratiomyidae; genus Nemotelus; species Nemotelus nigrinus. The sequence goes on along the minus strand of OX376373.1, from coordinate 132,253,565 downwards.
ATGCTAACAGTTAGTATTCATACCGGAAACATTTACAATGAAAATAAATAACCGATGTTTCAATTCCCAAAGTTCTGCAAATTTTTCGGATCGCAGCCCCAAACACCAACTTCAGTTACAGTGCTGCACTTTCTTCATTGATGTTATATGAGATGCTGCTTTCAAAATTTTGTGAAACAAGCAACTGATAACGAATATAATTAACCCGTGTTTCGCTCTCATAAACGTTGAAATTCATGCCAGTGGTAATATCTGAAACCTTCTACCATACGAGTTATAACGGATTCTTGAGACCAAAGTAAAACGTGGCATTTGAAACAGTTTGGCCGTAATAAGCAGCTCATGTGGTGGAATATGCACTCAAAACCTGCACGATTCTTCTACTGTTCTTCGAACATTAGTGTTTCTAGCGGTTCAGGTGCGCTAGAGTTTTTACTAATGTTCGAAGAACATTAGTACTAAAATCGATTCGGCCAAAAATTCATATTTCTATATATATATATATATATATATATATATATATATATATATATATCATTAAAAAATTTCAGTGAGATAATCTCGGGAACGCGCCATTCGATTGAGCTGAAACTTTCAGGATACATTGGTGTATATGCAGAATAGGTCCAGGTCTCTTTAAATGTCAGTTATTGTTAACCTTTTCGCGCCGGCGGGCATTTAAGTGATATTTTTAATATACCTATTATTTCGTGCACAAATGATTTTCGCAAAAATAAAGTTAACAAAATAAATTTCTAACGTGTTTAACATATGAATCGGATAATGCTTTGGAATTTTTTTAACCCTATGTGTGCACTGGGTGCCTAAAAAGAGGACGGGAAAATTTGAAAATTTTTAAAGTTCGATAACTTTTGACAGAGCTATTCAATCATTACGAAATTTTTAGGACATATTGATATTATTTAGTTGTACATTTGTGTACATTTTGTTTTGATATTGTAGTGACAATAAATAGCAAATATTAAGCTTTCGATCATTTGAAAAAACTCGCTGCAGGTAACCCTAAATTTCTTTATACTCCTATAACTTCGAATGTAATTAAACAACGTGAAGCAGATTTGATATATTCTTGGCTTTGATACTGGCGAAAGGTTGCCAGCACGAGTCGGTTGTGCTACTTTTGTATCAATAAATGCTTACAGTTAGTATTCATACAGGAAACATTAACAATGAAAATAAATAACCAATGTTTCAATTCCCAAAGTTCTGCAAATTTTTCGGATCGCAGCCCCAAACACCAACTTCAGTTACAGTGCTGCAGGCACTGAGCATTTTCTTCATTGATGTTATATGAGATGCTGCTTTCAAAACTATGTGAAATAAGCAACTGATAACGAATATAATTAACCCGTGTTTTGCTCTCATAAACGTTGAAATTCATGCCAGTGGTAATATCTGAAACCTTGCACCATATGAGCTATAATGCATTCTTAAGACGAAAGTAAAATGTGGCATTTGAAACAGTTTGGCCGTAATAAGCAGAACATGTGGTGGAATATGCACTCAAAACCTGCACGATTCTTCTACTGTTCTTCGAAAATTAATGTTTCTAGCGGTTCAGGTGCGCTAGAGTTTTTTTCATTTTTGGGACAGCTTGTTTTATCAGCCGCACAGCTTTGCAATGTTGTTGGCAGCCTTAGAGCGTATCCGTTTTGACCTTCGTAATTCAGCCATTTGCAACGCCAAATTAATTCTCTAAAAAAATTAGTAGAAATGTTGGGCTTAACACAACTTAAAGGCTTGGTCAAATTTGAAGTATTTTTTATTGAATTCTTTAAAGTAATTTAAGATAATTGAAGATGATTGAAGATGCTACAAATTTCTGTTTTTATTCGGTCTTTTTCTCTGCGACTACTTTTTCTCCACCTTCTTCATGTCAGACGTTTTATTCCCTCGCCTACTTCATTCTTTGCTGCATGTTCAAATCTGTCAACAAGATGTTTTTTAAGAGCTTGAAAACTTCAAATTGAAAGAAAACATAAAAAATAGATATTTTTTGAAAGTAAATCCAATGCCATTTATGGTTTAAAAATGACTTCTAGCCAGTGACCACCACGACTATT
>OX376373.1:132217794-132251281 GCA_947369275.1 Nemotelus nigrinus | reverse complement strand
CCTCTGCGCGAACCGAAACTGCTCAGCATCGAGAAGCCTTCACAACCTGTAATGAAAAACAATTCTAAGTCTTGCTAACTTTGAAAAGGTACAGCGCAGTGGACGTGGCTCAATCCAATACAAAATTTTTAATACACTTCCAATTAACAGTTGGCGAAACCAAGACGAGTCACACACACAGTAGCGATCTCTCGCCACTCGAACCGTGACCCGCCTCTCACACACCCAACTGAACCGGTCGTTAGGGAGAACTCTGAGCAACAGTTCGTCGAACCAGGGCGGAACACACACACAGCAGCGATTACTCGCCACTCGAACTGTGCTCCGTCCAATACACACGCAACTGCTCTCACTCCCTTCAAAATATCCATTTACGTTGCCATTAAGTCAACCCGTCCACATTACCGAATCACCTCCACAATTCAACAACAAATCATTAACCATTATGCACTAAAACAGCCCAGATTCAACTACACTTCAACGAGCATCCTCACAACAATTACCACCATATATCACTCAGTGAGATGCAATTACACAAAAGCTGATACAATTAATAAAAGCAAAATACACTAAATAGCAACAAAATTAACATGACTTAGTGATAATACTCACAATTCACAACAGCCTCGAATTTTTCTGCCCACCTTCTTGTTTCGACAACTCACCGACTCACGACTCAAAATATTTCCAAATAATTTTATTTCACTTGTCAAATTGAAAATAAACAATTAACAATTCATGCACTACTATGATTGCCTAAAAAAATACATCACAATCGGCCATCCTGGTTTTCAACTCGTCCCGAGTTAGATGGTTTCTGAAGTTTCTTCATCTGGATCGGTTAAAATTACTCCATCGTCTCCACTATCACTGTCTGTTTCTTCAGACAAGCCACCCGACCTACACCATGGTCGCATTCGATCTACTGCTATAATTCGTTCATAGCTGTTCTTCTTTGATGTACGATGTGTCCCTTCCATATCACCAACAACATATCGATCATTGGGCAAAACTGATTTAACTATCATTGGCCCACTAAATGGTGATAATAGTTTCCTACTCAAATTAGGAGCTGCTTCGTTCTTTTCAATCAAAACAATATCGCCTTCTTTATACTTTCGTGGTTGTTTTCGGGTTTTATCGAAATATTTCTTCTGCTTCTTTTGAGCCTCGACTATCTTCTCTACAGCTTTTTGTCTTTCTGCTAATATATTTTCAATCACACTTGAAGTTTTACCTTTTTCGCCTGTCAGTATTAAATCACTTCCACCTCTTGGTCTGTAGCCTAACAATAGTTCGCTCGGTGTCTTGCCTGTACTTTTGTTGATTATATTATTTAGAGAGAATTGGAAATTCCGTATTTGTTCATCCCATCGTTCTTCTTCCAATGTAGTTGTCATCAAGGCTGATAAAATACTTCTGTTAAGGGGTTACATGGGTTTCAGAGAAAAAAAAACGCCATTTTTAAATGTGTCAAAAATAAAAAATAATGTATTAAATTATTATAAATTATTCTTAACAACTAAAGTAACTCTTGAACTATATGTAAAAAAATGTTTAGACAAAAATATTGATAATACGCTCTCTGGCAGCTATTTTACGAAAAGGCTCGAAAAATGCGGTGCCAACGATATCTTGAGCTGGATTCATCCGAAGCAAAAAAATCAAATTGTTTCTGTTAGAATATAAGTTTGGCTTGTACTTGAACGAAGGATTTGTAAAAATATTGAAATCTGAACTTTTGGCAACGTTGCGAGTAAAAAATTTAATTTTTGACCCAAAAATTCAATAAATAATTCCATGTGTATTAAATTCTAATGAACGAAACACAATTTCCTTCGTTTAAGTACAAGAAAATACTATTTAAAAGAAGTGTGCGAAATTTGGTTAAGATTGGTGCATTAGCTTTTGAGTTATCGTTGGCACCGCATTTTTTTCGAGCCTTTTCGTAAAATAGCTGCCAGAGGGCGTATTATCAATATTTTTATCTAAAAATTTTTTTACATATAGTTCAAGAGTTACTTTAGTTGGTAACAATAATTTTGAATAATTTAATACATTATTTTTTATTTTTGAAACATTTAAAAATTGCGTTTTTTTTTTCTCTGAAACCCATGTAACCCCTTAAGTCGTTCGACTTGGCCATTTGCTCTTGGTGTTGCCACAGCATTCTTAATGTGCTGTATATTATTTTGATCGCAGAAACTTTTAAAAGCTTTGGACGTAAAAGCACTTCCTTGATCGGATATTATTGATTTTGGGGCTCCAAGTACAGAAAATAAATCTTGGAAATACTCTATGACATATTTTGTTTTAGTAGATGTCACAGCCTTAAGTGACGCAAATTTTGTAAAAGCATCAATCGCTGCAATAATATCTGTATTATTATGTCTGCTTTTCGGGAATGGGCTCAAATGATCGATGTGAACCACTTTCATGGGTTCGGGATCTTTCGGGATTGAGTGTAAAAATCCTTCTTTCTTCCCGGCTTTTCTCTTGTTGTAGAGACACCTAATGCAACAAGCAATATATTTCTCGATGTATTCACGCATTCTTGGAAACCAGTAATGTTCACAGAGTCTGAACAGAGTCTTCTCCAACGCGAAGTGTCCCATTTCATCGTGAGCTGCTTTCACTACTTGTTGTCTCATACCCCGTGGAACGACCCATTGAATACCGCGAGCTGTTATTCGGTAAACACGTCCGTCCCTTAGCGCGTAGTTCTTAAATATTTGTTTCTCATACTCGGTCTTCGGTGATTGAGAGAGAATCTTCCTGACTTCTGCAATTTTCTGATCAGTCAGTTGTCCAGCCAGTACCCAATCTGCTTCGGTAATTTGCATGATAATCTGATCTTCCTCTATTGGATTGCGACTCAGAGCATCAACACGCTTCATTCGGTCGCCTGGGCGATACTTCACATCGAACGTGAATTCTTGCAGCTGTAACCACCAACGTGCTATTCTGGGTATTAGATGTTTCTTTCCATTGGATGCTTTTAACGCGTTGCAATCGGTGATGACAACGAATTTCATCCCGAGTAATTTCTTCAAGGTCTCAACTACTGCCAGAGTTTCTAACTCGTAAGAGTGAAATTTATTTTCTGAATCTTTCGTTTGTCTACTGTAATATGCGACTGGATGTAATCTGTTATCGTTTTGTACTCGAAGTAAAATCCCAGCCAAACCTAATGAACTCGCATCCGTATGCACTTCAGTGGTGGCAGAATTATCAAACAAGGCGAGTGTTGGTCGATTGATAAGACTGTCTTTAAGTTTTTTGAAAGCTTGTTCTTCTTTGTCAGTCCACTTCCATTCTACAGTCTTCTTTGCCAAAACGGTCAGAGGTTTAGATATTATAGCATAGTTACGCACAAACTGGCGGAAATATCCGGTCAGTCCAAGGAATTGTCTTATCTGGTGAGCTGATGATGGGGATGGGAACTTTTCGACGGCAACAATCTTATCTTTTCCAGGTTGTATTTTTCCATCAATCACTTCAAAGCCTAAGTATGTTACCTTTGTCATAAGAAAAGAACACTTTTTAAGGTTCAACGTGACGCCTTCCCTTTGAAAAATGTCTAACGTCCGACGAATTGCTTTGAGTGCATCTGATAATGATTTCGATTGCAACATGACATCATCCAGATAAACAACGGCTATATCATCGATTGATCCAATGAATCGATTCATAAATCGTTGGAATACCCTTGGAGCATTAGTCAGACCAAAAGGCATTCTATTATATTCAAATTGACCTGATGGAGTAACAAAAGCCGTGAATAGCTTAGAAGATTCTTCTACAGGAATTTGGTAATACCCTGACTTCAAATCTAACGTTGTGAAATATTTACCATTCTGTAGTCGGTCTATTTGATCATCGATTCGAGGCAGCGGGTAATTATCTCGAATCGTATGTGCATTCAACTTTCGGAAATCGACGCACATTCGTTGTTCTCCGTTTTTCTTTTTGACTAGAACCACAGGAGAAGCATATTCAGAATTCGATTCCCTGATAATGTTACTTTCTAGCAGTTCGGTAACAATATTTTTTACGGCATCTTGTTCTACCCTCGCCATTTTATAGGGGCGACAAAAGAATGGTTGATCCGTCAGTAGATTAATTTTTATTTCCGCGGATTTAGCACATCCTAGTTCACATGTAGTTTGTGAGATGCAATCTCGGTATTCCGAGAGAATAGAGAACAATTCAAACTTAATTTGTTCATCTACATCGCCGACTGTTACATCATCGAAATTTATGTCGGTGAATTCCTTTTCGATTACATTCATTATCTCTTCGGGTTCCGATGTTTCCTTGTCGCAACACCAACCTCTAGCTAAAACCCGATTTTTCTTCAGGATTATATCAGTCACTGATAAATTTACAACTGGTATTAGTGCCCATGAGTTTGCATCAATTTCCGTTACCATTTGACGAAGACAAGTTTCCCGGCCCTCGTCTGGGCGGATGCTACTCTCAATATAAATGGCACCAGTATATTCATTCATTGGTTTTGTTTTCACCAGCCTAATTTGATTTTTGGGGATCAAAGTTTCAGCTGCCGTGCGCAAAACGATTTTTTTCAAATCAGGTGTAATTTCAAAGTTTGGAAAGAATTGTTCTTTTTCCAAAAACAGCAATCTGTTGTCATCTTTTACAACCAGCACGTTCGGCAGCTCAGTAAATGTTCTTCCGACAAGAACTGGCACATTTTGCTCCTCGTCGTGGACAACCAAAGTTTTTATTATTGCTTCAACTTCATCGACCTTCAACTTGATTTTAGCTGATCCAATACTCGAAGTAACTCCTTGACCATAACCATATAATTTTGTTTGATCACTGAAATCAATAACCAAACCTAGTCGATTCGCTTCACTTTGCTTAAGGAGAGATATCCACCTAGAATGGTCGGCAAAATCGATTTATTTTTTATTGCATTTTCGTGAAGATACAGGTCTCAAAAATATCTGGTGAAAACACCAAGTTAATATTTTTATAAATAAGCTAGTTGCAGCCGATATAATCAAACGTGTTTTACGAAGTATGATACGATAGTTAATAACATTCACAAGGCTGCTTCAAGTATTGTTCAATTGGTGTTAAAACAAGCTGTAAAAAAAATACAACGGGAAATAAAAGCAAAATTCGAGTGCTGGGATAACCAAACTAACCGTTTTTGGAGATAGTACGGGGCTAAAACGTGGTTTTACCTCATTGTAGGGAGTTGAGGTTCTCATTGGACAGTTTACAGGAAAAGTTTTTGATATTCTTGTAAAATCTTCTTATTGTGCTAAATGTTACTATTAGAATAAACTCGAAAATACTGAGCAATGTGAGGAATGGAAATCGAATCACGATGGAAATTGCCAGGCCAATCATGATGGATCGGCAGGTAAAATGGAAGTAGACGCCATGAAAGAATTGTTTTCACAATCTGCCGAAAAGTATAGAGTTATGTACACTAATTACGCCGGGGATGGTGACTCTAAGTGCCTCCGCACACGGGTCGACATTCAATCGACTCGACTGCGACTCGAACTCGAAGCGTCATAGGCGTCACACTCGAAGTAGACAATTGCATCCGCACACGGGTCGACATGCAATCGACTCGACTGCGACTCGAACTCGAAACGGGTTGTTTTCTACGCGAAGTTTTGACAAACAAACAATAGTATATATTATTTATTTATTTATTTTACGAAACAAGGCAACATACACAACAAGAAAACATAATATAAATCTAAAATACAATTGATCATTATAAATATAAAATAAAAATTGTCCGTAAAAAATATTTCAATGCATCACAAATTTTGTAGCAGTTACTCTACATTTTTTTAATTATAGTTAGGCTAATAACGATGGAAGTTAAGCGGGTTCGGATGTGGAATGGGCTTTGGACCAGTTACTTTTGGAGTTTGATTTGGTAATCCCCGAAGAGTAGTAGCTGCTTATAGAATTGAATATTCCACAGCACCTATTAATGGGCTCATTATATGATAAGTAGTGTGATGAATGAATTCATTGAGCAGATTTGCAAATCTGGTGCGTCTTGGTCGGTTATTGAAAGTAATTTTACTAGAGAGATCTTCAATAATATTATATACTTGTATGGTATTAGTATATGTCGCTTTGTCATGTGTAACTTATATTCACCCACTATGGATTACTACAAAAAATAATGATCCGACTTTTATTGAATCCGATATGAAGCACTTCCATTAATATTCTGACAAGCATGTCTCAGGGTCCAACTAAATTCAATAGCTATACGCCTCTCTTCCACACCCTAAGTGCAAAATTCCTTTCCTCGCAGATGGCACTGCTATACCATCTAAGAATGTCAATACCAATCGAATCATTAGCCATTGGCAGCAACAACTAGTGTTCACTAAAAGCTTCTCCAGTAAGTGGAAATTCATCCTGAAAAATTGCAAGCTTGTTTCTTTGTTAGGAAACTATATTATAAACACTTCGCTGTTGCTTGAATAAATATATAGGTGCTAAAGTGAAATTGTTTTTGCGGGATGATTAAAATTGAAAATTTTATTGAACTTTGACAAAGTGGTTTCGAAAGTATACACTGATTCTCATCAGACACCAGCTCACAGAAACTCGATTGTTTTGCGTTTTGTGGAGATGTTAAAATTTGTCACAACTAACGTAAATAAAAATTACTGATTTCCAACTGCAAGTGGTCACATCAGTCAAGTAAGCACTGTAAGCTGGAGTCTGATGAGAATCAGTGCATACGTTCGAAACCATTTTGTAAAAAAAACATTTTCTATAAAATTTTCAATTTTTATCATCCCGCAAAAACAATTCCACTTTGATTCTGCTTTCGGCGGCTTATTCCGCAAAACGGTCGAGTTTCCCGTTTCAATTATGCTCTGCTTTATCTATGCTGATTTATAGACAAGAAGGGAACCATGATCACAAATCAATAGCCTTTATGAGCATATAGGTGCAACTATTTTGTGGCCAACATAATTAGAATATATAGAGGAAAATTTCATGTATATAACATTACAATATGTAACATAACATTATGCAAACATATAAAAAAATACATACGTGATACGTTATCAGAAATACTAATATTTTTCAAAGAACTAATCATAATAATACATAAAATAAAATAATTAATAATGCATACATTATAAAAAAAACACTTTCATATATTTCGAAAAAAAATTTCACGCGTCTTGCTCGACTTTTCCCGTTCCAAACACTTCGAGCGAGACGAGTCGCAGTCGAGTCGCAGTCGCACCGAGTCCGAGTCGAGCACAAGTCGACCCGTGTGCGGGTCTCCATTCATTTACATTGGAAATCGCAAGGAGTTCGAGTTCGAGTCGCAGTCGAGTCGCAGTCGAGTCGATTGAATGTCGACCCGTGTGCGGACGCTCTGAGACGAACACGGGATTAGTGAATGCGAAACCGTATGGTAACGAGATTGAAATTACAAAAAAAGAATGAGTGGGTCACGTTCAAAAGCGATTGTGAACCCTTCTTCGCGAATGAAAGAAAAAAGTCCTGGAATCAGCAGCAAAAACAAATTGAGGGCAAAGTTTATAGATATACTGAAGATTTACTATGGCTTAGCTATTTGCAGAAACTGTGCCTCCAAGGATGAAATGAAAAAAGCGATACGGGCAACATTTTACCATTACGGCTCAACAGACAGCAAGCCTCAACAACATTTCTGTCCCGAAGGCCCCGAATCGTGGTGCCAGTTGCAACGAGCAAAGGCTAAAGGAGAACTGGAAAATGTTCGTCACAATTATTGAGCATTGCCAAAAATGGTGTTAGATGTCATCAAATCAGTAAACGAAGACCTCAGCTATGAAAAATTGTTGGAACGCTGTGTTGGTCGATATACCCAAAACTGCAACCAACTTATTTGGACAATAGCCCCAAAAACGATGAACAGCGGGGCCAAAATCGTTAGCATTGCAGTATATCTTGCAACATGTACATTCAACAATGGTTTCACCTCATCGCTGGAAGTCATGAATGTGTTAAGAATATCGTTTGGATCGGGAGCGCACTTGTACGCAGCGCAAGAAGACGAAACTTACATAGCGAAAGCCGAACTGCAAGCGCCAGAACAGACGAAAGAAGGTTGAATACGGCGTCGGCAAGACAATTTAGAAGCCATGAATATTCCGTAAACAGTAAAAGACTTACACTATGGGCCTGGTATCGATGATTCCATGTTAGTTGACAAATTTAATGATTTATTCAGTCCTAAATTTTCAAACGCGTTTTTCTTAAAAACACGTTTTTCAAATCGGTACCCAAAATTTCTCGGAAACCAATTAACTGATTACCTTAATTCTTTTTGTGATTATTTTATATAACATTATCTAGTACTTGTCATAGGATTTTTCTTTTTCGTTACTTAGTTTTTGTTTTATAGCCAAAATAATATCTAATTTTTGGTCAAAAAATCACTATTCATGTTCAAACGTCCGCCATTTTGTTATAAATCGATATTTTCAAAATCGGCTATGACACGAACTAGATTATAGTATCTTATTTAATAATTTTTTTCCATTTTTTTCTTCAGATAATTTTTGAACAAATGCCAGTGGGTACCGTTAACGCTGTTTTTTTTACAGCGCTCCAAGGATCATACAATATCCTTGCATATTTTTTATATTTTTAAATAAAAAAAAATTAAGCATACTTTTGAATGTGTATACTTTTAGATAATTAAACTCTCAATCCGATATATCAAATAGTTTTCCTTAAAAAAATGCACAAAAATGACCGTTTTATCCGGCTCCTAGGTGTATATCTCCCCTTAAGCAAAGTACATGAACTTCGAAAATCAACATATGCCTTACATTCCCTATCATTAATACGCACTTCTTTGTGGTACTTTGAATTTTTGCTGTCTGAGTTTGAAATTTCTAACATTGCAACAACCTTTTTCTTTTCGATTTATTTTTTCGGGCAGTGCGAATCTTTATGAAATCTACTATGGCAATGTTTACAGCGATCGTCTGTAGGTTTAGCCTGGCAGCTACCTGCGAAATGTCCCTTCAAACCACACTTAAAACAAACGAATGCTACACCCGGTTGATTAACAAAATGTGTACGCCTGCTTTCGAATTTTTTTGTTGAACTCATCCGCTGTTGATAAGCTCCATGTGGCTTTGAACCAAATGTTATATCATTCATGGAACTAAAAAAGGCAAAAAACGATTCGGGAGTTTCGTGTCGCCCTGATTTAGCACCGATTTTAACCGCAGTGTCTTCTAGACCGCCAATTATACAAGATACAGCGTCTGCTCCACTGATCCGACATGCATTTAGCAACGCTAACTTCTCATGATAATATTTCGCGTATGATTCCTCTATCTTTTTTTTACGTTTCATCATTTCTAACAGCAAATCGTAAAACTCTCTTCTTGCTGGAAAGGCATCCTGGATCATATGTTTCCATTGCTCCCACGAAAAATTGATAGAGCGCAAACCCTTGTACCAAGTTTCGGCCAACCCTTGCAATTTAGACAAGACGAAGTACGCCTATTGTTGATCCGTCCACTGGTATATAGTCTGCAACTCATCCACTTTAGCACACCATTGCTTAGAAGATTGATTTATATCATCCGGATTAAAAACTGGAACGGTGTCACCTCTCAAAAACACAGATGAATTCCTTGGAGTCGTTTTCTCCACCAAAATTGTGATTGCCTCGGTCAGCTTATTAATCGATTCCGTATTGCTTCTTGGACTTACGCACAGTCGATGACTATTTCTGCTTAGAAACGATAATTCACTTGAACTAGTTCTTCGAGTCCGTTTCGATTCCCTTCTTCGTCCTGAATCCGAAGTCCAATGTCTTCGTCGACTGTCACTTCGTTCGCTATGTCCTCGTTTTTCATGGCTTCGCCTATAGCGGTTTGATTGAGACGTTCGCTCTCTGCTCGTTTTCCCCATTTTCAAACAATTTTCCCTGCATTTCGCAATAGAATAAAGATACATAACTATATTTTTGTTTTTTTTTTTGTTAAAATGATCAACATGTTAACCAAAATAACAAAATACAGTGCCCGGATATTTGATTTATTGCCTGGTGTCTTTACGAATTTCTTTCAACGCACGAAATCTGCTTCAAAAATAAACAAACCAAAATTTGGTTCTGCTTACTACTTTAACGAATTCCATTCGTAACGTTAACGAATTCCAGTAATTTTCAACACATTACTCGTGTCGAAATAACACTTTCTATTATAAGTGATAATTTTATCCACAATCGCTATCAGCAATGTATACATTTCACTACGTGCTGGTATACATTTCACCACGGCATAACATTTCTTTTCAAAGCAAAAAAAATAATAAAGGTTGTGAAGCCCACTCGGTGTACTGAAGCAAACGTTCGGTTTCGTATCCCACTTCTGATGTTGTAAGGACGTTTTTTTTTTTTTTAAATTACCTCTGCGCGAACTGAAACTGCTCAGCATCGAGAAGCCTTCACAACCTGTAATGAAAAACAATTCTAAGTCTTGCTAACTTTGAAAAGGTACAGCGCAGTGGACGTGGCTCAATCCAATACAAAATTCTTAATACACTTCCAATTAACAGTTGGCGAAACCAAGACGAGTCACACACACAGTAGCGATCTCTCGCCACTCGAACCGTGACCCGCCTCTCACACACCCAACTGAACCGGTCGTTAGGGAGAACTCCGAGCAACAGTTCGTCGAACCAGGGCGGAACACACACACAGCAGCGATTACTCGCCACTCGAACCGTGCTCCGTCCAACACACACGCACCTGCTCTCACTCCCTTCAAAATATCCATTTACGTTGCCAGTAAGTCAACCCGTCCACATTACCGAATCACCTCCACAATTCAACAACAAATCATTAACCATTATGCACTAAAACAGCCCAGATTCAACTACACTTCAACGAGCATCCTCACAACAATTACCACTATATATCACTCAGTGAGATGCAATTACACAAAAGCTGATACAATTAATAAAAGCAAAATACATTAAATAGCAACAAAATTAACATGACTTAGTGATAATACTCACAACTCACAACAGCCTCGAATTTTTCTGCCCACCTTCTTGTTTCGACAACTCACCGACTCACGACTCAAAATATTTCCAAATAATTTTATTTCACTTGTCAAATTGAAAATAAACAATTAACAATTCATGCACTACTATGATTGCCTAAAAAAATACATCACACTACTTAACGTGCGGTTAGTCTTCTCGTAATCTCCGGCAATTTACATTGTAACTGTTTTTTTTTGTTTTTGTTTTATTTGAACGTTATATATTAAATTTGCCAAATAAATAGGTCATAATTTACGATTTTTAGCGTCGAACAAATAGTTTTTATGTCATTCCCGTATTGCTGATCGCTTTCAATCTATTATTTACCTTGATTTCAAAGTGTTTCTGTGATATCCAAATAATCACCAAACGCTAATTCAGTTTATGATTTGATTTGGTAGAGTTTATGATTCGAAGAACATTCATTTATAAATGGACTTGATTTTGCAATCAACGGAATATTTTAACAGCACACTCAACTCACTTTGTTTATTGCAGTAGCGAACAAACTAAAAAATCTTCGCACTTATTTTGAGTTCTACTGATAACACAAAAATGGTCAACTGTTAAATCTTAGATGAACAATCGAAGTACTGTATTCTTTCTTTTCACAAATCAATTTCTTATTAGCTGTATAATTAAAGCACTCTGAATACAAGCGGTGTTTCGTCTTTTCGGAACAATAATTTAAATGCGTGTGCAGCACTTGATTAGGGCGATACTAAACTTGTAATTTCATCAAAACCGAAACCACTTGTTGATTGCCAACAACGTCCATGCATGCACGATATTGCGTTTTTTTTGCATTGCCCTCTTGAAATTTTTTCCGGAATTTTCATATGCACGATTTTAAAGCACTTGACTGTGATGTCACAGTAATACTAGTACTAGCGGTTGCCGACACAATTCAGAGTTTTATCAAAGGCTGGTTTCACTTTTCTATAATGCTTATCACGTGAATAATCCGCCGTACTTGTTTTAAAAATCCGCCACAATTCGAAAAACCAATCCACAGCAATCCATAAATTAGGTTCTGTCGCGCTTGCCGTCGTGGACGAGACTCCCCGCAAAACTTCCCATCATACCGCTCATCCCAAAAAGACGTTGTCGCCATCAGCTCCGTTGCATCACTTTTTGATTACTCTCAGCTGCATGCAGGGCTCACCGGTCGGAACATTGACCTACAGTGCATTCGATTTCGATGCAGTCATACAGCGGTCAAGAGCCGAACATTACCGCGTGATGCATGAACAAGCTCAGCTCCAACCACTGTACGCCGCACCAAAAGCGAATGCACTGCAGTGAATGGATGTAGGAGCGAAATCGATATTATTTTCGCAACGAGAAAAAAAAAGTTGACGATGAAGTGGATTTTTTGTGTGCGTGCAACAATCGTGGGGACGACCCTGCCCTGAGAAGAGTCTCAAAGAAACCCGGGCCACCACAATGACTAACGAAATAAACACCAAACTATCAGGAGCGAAGGTCTTTACTATGATAGACTCCTAAAATTTTCCCTTTCTCATCAGTTAGTTCATAGGTCACGCGACCCAACTTACGTTGCACAAAAGCTCGGATAAATTTTGGAGCAAGTTTAGCGGCGAAACGATCAGCGGCATTGCTAAGTGCGAAGTTCCTTACGAAGACCTCTTGACCAGGAGTGAAAGATTTTTCGCGACTTCGGAGATCTTACACCCGAACTCCCTTGGCATGAGCCTCAGCCAGTTTATCTTTCACCCTATCCTGAATCCATCGCAGCCTATCAGTGTGCGGCCAGAGTTCTACTTCTCCATCCTCTAACGCTTGCATTTTACGGAGCAATTCATAGTCACCACCGTGCTGGATACGATGAAAACCGAATAGAAGGAAGTGAGGGAAGCAGCCAGTCGCCTCATGCACAACATTGCGAAATGCAGCACATGATTCGGCTAGTAGCTCATCCCAAGTCCTATGGTCATCACCGATGTAGGCGCGAATAGCGTTGAGGATAGATCGATTAGCTCTCTCTGAAGCATTGGCTTGCGGTGAATATAAGGGCGTAGTGATGTGCTGAACGCCATGCTCTAGGAGGAATGCCTCGAAAGATTTAGAGGTAAATTGCACTCCATTGTCCGAGTGCACGAATTCCGGTACTCCATACGTCAAGAAAATATCGTTTTTGAGGAACTTAATGACCGCTTCTGAGGTGGCTTTGGGTAGGGCCTTGAGCCATACAAACTTGCTGAAATGATCCAGCACCACGAACAACTAAGTATTCCCGGCCTTCGAACGAGGGTATGGGCCCATGAAATCGATGAACAGTCTTTGCAATGGCCTATCTGTTTCCTGCTGATTTCCCATTGGCGGCCTCATGGTGCGATTCGGGGGTTTGACCCGCTTGCAAACGGTGCAGGAGGATATATAATCTTTAACTTGTTCCCTCAACTGCGGCCAATAATAATACCTTTGCAGCAGTTCCAAAGTCTTCCGAATCCCACAATGAGACTCCCTAGGGTCATCATGTGCCTGCATAATTAGCTGTTTTCGTTCATTTTCAGGAACCCATAATTTTGTTCGAGGGATATCGGTGCACAAATCATTGTGTGTTCCGGTGGTAATGAACACACGCCCCTCTCTAACGTGCACATTCTTGAAATCCTCAGGGCTCTTTTCAATCTGGGCTATGAGATCCAAATACTCAGGAGCTCGAAATGCTGTATCAGCAAGCCTGTAGTGCTCAGACAAGTGACCTATTGCGGATTTCATTGCCTCGATCGACCCACATACTCTCGATAACGCGTCTGGGACGACGTTCTGAGTTCCCTTTCGATGCTCGATGTTGAAATCGAAAGACTGCAATTTCAAACTCCAGCGAGCCAATCTACCTGTTAGGTCCTGTTGTCCCATGAGCCATTTAAGACTAGCATGGTCAGTGATGATGGAGAAAGGCAATCCTTCGATGTATGCTCTGAACCTCTTAACGCTCTGCACCGCAGCAAAGCATTCCAATTCAGTAACACCATAGTTGGGTTGCGCAGCGTTAAGCTTTACAGACATATAAGCGATCGGGTGCTCCTCTCCATCATCATTCTTTTGGAACAGGACACTCCCGATTCCGGTGGCACTAACATCACACTGGATGAAAAATCTTCGAGAGAAATCGGGATTGGCGAGCACTGGAGCAGAAATTAACAATCTCTTACCCTCTAGAAAGGCATTATTGGCGGCGTCTGTCCACTGAAACGAGCGTTTACCCTTTAGCAGATCCGTCAGAGCTGATGATACTGCCGCAAAATTAGGAATAAACCGCCGATACCATCCTGCCATTCCCATGAAACGCCGGACCTCCTTCGCAGACTTGGGTGTTGGGTAGCCTACGATGCCAGAGACCTTCTCTGGATCGGTCTTTAGAATTCCATCACTCACTACATATCCAAGATATTTGATCTCTCGCTGCACGAACTTGCTCTTCTCAACATTTATGGTCAATTTAGCTGCGTTAAGCAACTGCGCCACCTTGTAAAGTAACTCCAAATGTTCGTCAAAGGAAGAACTAGTCACGAGTAGATCATCGAGATATACAAACACCTTGTCATGCAGCTCGTGAGGGATCACTTTGTGCATTAATCTGCACATGGTTTGTGGAGCATTGCACAAACCGAACGGCATCACAGTGAAGTGGTATAATGGGCGGCCAGGAACGGTAAAAGCAGTTTTCTCCCTAGATTCCGCATCCAATGGTATCTGCCAAAAAGTATCTTTTAGGTCCAGACTCGTTATAAATTTAGTGGATTGCAGACGAGCCAATAATCCTTCTATTAGAGGTAATGGATAGGCATCCTTCAAGGTTACCTCATTCAGTCGCCGTGCATCTAGACATAGCCGTACTTTACCAGGCTTTCTTACAAGGGTAACCGGTGAACTCCATGCGCTCTTGCTTTCCTCGATGACTCCTAAGGACAGCATACGATCCAGTTCATCATACAACAGTTTTTGTATGACTGGCGACACCGAATAATGCCGCTGCTTAATAGGTTTGGCAGACCCAGTGTCAATGTAATGAGAGCAAGGTGGTCTTACCCAAACCATTAAGGTTATATGAAGGAAACTGTTGAATAACTTGCTGTAGTCGAGACTGATCTTCAGGAGACAGAGAGTGAAACGCAGGGGCTGTGGCTTCAGAAATGAATGCAATCGCCAGCTGTTGAGTTGGTGAAATTTTAAACGCGTCCCAGAAATCCATTCCTAGATAAACTGGGTTGGTCAAGGTTGGAACGACCAAAAATTTTATCATGCGCGATTGATTGTTGAATTTCACCAAGGTCTCAACATATCCGAGAACAGAAGCTCTATGACCTGACGCTGTCCGACCTTCTGTCTGAAGGGTATGGAGATACAGACTCAGTTCTGCAATCAAGTCTAAAGCTCTTGCTCCGAGGATACTGACGCTTGCACCACTGTCCAACAGTCCTTGAAGCTCACGTCCTTTAATGAAGATGGTAGCGAAAGGACGGTTCTCCCCAAGGGGTGTCACGATGGTGTCGACACATGCTTTACGAAGCCATCGTCTGTTGGCAAAGTAATTCCATGCCCGATAAAAATGAGATACCGAGCGCTTGCGCATCGATCGAGGACACTCAAATCCGTGGTTGATGTTATTAAGACTATCTGATGAGGGTTTTTCCGAGTTTAGTGTTTTCGACGAAATTCCGGGTCGATATTGGTCGCGGCGTCCACCGTCGTTGGCTTGGGTGGCGGACGAGGGGTGGGAATACGTCGCGCCACCATATCCGGCGTACTCCGCCTGCCGTTTCCCGACCTGCAATGCATGCAGTTGGGCTTGAGAACACCTTCCATTCCACATCCGTAACAAAATATTCGCTGGCTGGGGACCGGACAGTCCATAAATGTGTGGCCCAGATCTTTACAGTTCCAGCATATTACGTATTGTCTTTGTGGAGCTTGCTGATGTTGAGCATTTCCAAGCGCAACCGCATCCAGAGCTGGCGTGGAAGTTGGCAGATCGTAGTCGTACGAGTAACTAGGCCCTTCGGAGATGTTGTGATGATAAGAATACTCCTGCGCTGCTGCGCGAAAAGAAGGAGGCAAAACCTCATGAACTAATCGTGGTCTTCTCAAAGGCACAGATGATGGTGGTGCTTGTTTTTGCCCGTCCGGATACCAGACAGCCTCAATTGCACAACATCGAGCAACCATTTCACGAACGGAAAGGAAACTAATTCCAGCAAGATGATCCCTTAACCGCTTGGTCATATTTCTGAAGAGTATAACCTGTAAATTGGTATCTGTCAGAGGGTTCGTCAGAGGTAACATCATGGACTGGATGTCATTGAAAAACGCTCGAAATGACTCTCCTGGTTGCTGAATTCTAGCATCGATTGACCGTCTAGTATCGACGTCTGTCTCGAAGCCACTGAAGCAGCTCATGAAATCCCTTTCCATGTCCTCCCACAACAACGCAGGGTGCATCTCATGTTAGCACCAGTACCATTCTAAAGCTGGCCCACGCAACAACAAGTGGAACTCCATGGCCAACATCGCTCCAGAAATTCCATAATGTTTAGCCATGGCAGTGATCCGGTATAAAAACTGCCGCGCGGTTAATCCAACGCCTGAACCATCAAAATGAATGCCCCATTTGGACACTGGGAGTCTTTCGGGTCGGCTGGGATTCATGAGACTGTGATGTGTTGGGGCTGTTGAGTTGAAATCTGGCTGAATTGGAGGAGCATGGTCTCTTATTTGTGTGCCTCGTAAGGGTGTACACGGGGCATCCGCAAAGTCCACTGTGTTGGCACGAACTGCCGTAGATGCAGCTCGATTGCCAGATCCCAACACAGGAAGAGGTCTAGTCCCTGTCGGTGACAGAGTCAGACGGTTTATCTGCCCTGCAAGACTTTCAAAGTCTGGATCAGAACGAAGATGACCGTGAGGTAGCATTTCCAAATGATTGATAATTTAAAAATTCAAATAAAGTAAACAATATATTTATATTTTTATAAGTAATTTACCAAAATTTAAAAATTCACTATAACTTAATTTCAAATTAATAACTGCAATTAAAACCCGGACGTTAAAACTTAAATTCTTGACTATTCCCAATAATTTTAATTAATATAAGGGAAATAATTAATAGAAAGAATAAGAAATCCGCGTGTTTAAATTTAACTGTTTATTATGGCAGTAAGAACGAAAAATCAATCCAGCCGCCCCGGCAACAAAGATGACAGGTGGCATAAAAAAAGGCATAAAAATTGTGGGTTGAAAAGGGGGGAAAAAATGAACTACAGACAAATCTTGTGACACAACTGGATCAGGTTTGGAACTCTTAGCAGCAATCCGTTCGCATAGATTTCTAAATTACACAATCAACACCTTGAAGGTGGACAGGAGTCTGCTGAGCCCCAAAATGAACATCGTAGATGATGTTAATGCCCCTGGATTCAGCTGTTCGGTCTTGCCTGACCAATTCAAATTTAGATAATGAAGATGTCAAGGCCACCATCCACGATGCTACCCTGATCCAATCCTGCCTACAAGGCTGTCGATTATAAAAAAAAAAGAAATACTCATGTGAAACACTAGACAACACATCCTAGCAGGGTTGAGCGCCAATGTTGCATTGGCGTCAGCTTGCCAACATTAAATTTTAAAAGTTGCTTTTAACTAACCATGAAAGAAAGGAAAGAAGAGAGAAAGAGAAAAAAATTGGCTCAGGTAAACATTTGGCCAGAGCCACATATGACACCCCAGCCAAATAAAATGGAATTTATGTTCAAGAAAAATAACTCAACAAGGTACCGAAAAAAACTAAATTAATATCTGGATAAAACGAAAACTAAATAAAAACTAAAAACTAAAAACTAAACTAAATAAAACAATAACCAACTTTGAGCAAAGCATAGCCATTTTGGGCGCCATTTGTTACGAATTGGCAAACTAACGCCAATGCAACATAATTTAAGTTCCACTCAGTTAAATGCTTTGCGTGCTACCCTTGCCAGCTAGCTCAGCTGCGTTGGCCGTGGGGTTTGGGCTGAGTGAAACTTCCTGCTAGTAGCACGCTAACTTACACCAATATAGACCATACTAACCATGTGGGGGGAAAAAAACAAGAGGGTTGTCATCTTTGATGTCAAGGCGGACTGGATGGAACTTTCGTCCACCTATCTTTTACTCCATGATCGAGTTACATAAAAAAGACTGAATTCAAGTATTTATAAATCATGTTATTTCCAAGAAAAAACAATAATAACAAACTCAAAATTCAAGAGAACGAAAAATTGGTTCAAAAATTCAATTTATAATAATTATTAATGTAAGGATAAATAATGTATATAAATATTAAGATAAATAAGGTGAATATAACCAACAAGATAAATAAAATAAAATAAAATTACTAAGAATAAAAAATCAATTCAAACAATAATCAACACAGAAAACTCACCGCTCCTGACGACGGTCGACCGTTGTTCTGGAATATGGTGGCTGAAAAATTAAATTTTTAAGTTTCTATTATTTATTCTTTTGTTTTTTTTCTGGTATTTAATTTTTTTTTTATTTTTTTTTTATTTATTCTAGGTTCATCCGGAACAAGTGAGATTCCTCCTTAACGTGCGGTTAGTCTTCTCGTAATCTCCGGCAATTTATGTTGTAACTGTTTTTTTTTTTTGTTTTTGTTTTATTTGAACGTTATATATTAAATTTGCCAAATAAATAGGTCATAATTTACCATTTTTAGCGTCGAACAAATAGTTTTTATGTCATTCCCGTATTGCTGATCGCTTTCAATCTATTATTTACGTTGATTTCAAAGTGCTTCTGTGATATCCAAATAATCACCAAACGCTAATTCAGTTTATGATTTGGTTTGGTAGAGTTTATGATTCGAAGAACATTCATTTATAAATGGACTTGATTTTGCAATCAACGGAATATTTTAACAGCACACTCAACTCACTTTGTTTATTGCAGTAGCGAACAAACTAAAAAATCTTCGCACTTATTTTGAGTTCTACTCATAGCACAAAAATGGTCAACTGTTAAATCTTAGATGAACAATCGAAGTACTGTATTCCTTCTTTTCACAAATCAATTTCTTATTAGCTGTATAATTAAAGCACTCTGAATACAAGCGGTGTTTCGTTTTTTCGGAACAATAATTTAAATGCGTGTGCAGCACTTGATTAGGGCGATACTAAACTTGTAATTTCATCAAAATAGAAACCACTTGTTGATTGCCAACAACGTTCATGCATGGACGATATTGGGTTTTTTTGCATTGTCCTCTTGAAATTTTTGCCGGAATTTTTATATGCACGATTTAAAAGCACTTGACTGTGATGTCACAGTAATACTAGTACTAGCGGTTGCCGACACAATTCAGAGTTTTATCAAAGGCTGATTTCACTTTTCTATAATGCTTATCACGCGAATAATCCGCCGTACTTGTTTTAAAAATCCGCCACAATTCGAAAAACGAATCCACAGCAATCCATAAATTAGGTTCTGTCGCGCTTGCCGTCGTGGACGAGACTCCCCGCAAAACTTCCCATCATACCGCTCATCCCAAAAAGCCGTTGTCGCCATCAGCTCCGTTGCATCACTTTTTGATTGCTCTCAGCTGCATGCATGGCTGACCGGTCGGAACCAGTGCTGCCAACTTTTTTCCAGCCGTTGTAGCTAGAATTTAGAAAAAACATAGCTAAAAATAGCTAAAAAGTTTCCATTGTAGCTAAAAAGTGTAGCTAGCTCCAACAATAAAAAACTCAAGGTTCTTGAAAACAGTTTTATTAAGCTAATGTTTATAATTCTAATGGAAAAATATTGGATGCACATCGGATAATGAGCAGTTAATTAATTGAACAGTATAAAATAGTATAAAAATCGTTAAAGAGCTTAGTGAGTTCAACAGAATTGCTTTCTATTTTATTATTCATGATAGAAACATAGCTTAAAATGGGTTTCAGAAATAGGAGATATAAAAGGTTTTGTAATTTTTATACTCCTTGTAAACCATTTTTGCTAAATAACATTCTTCTGATGTTTGGACTATACTGAAGTGGGTTTTCAGCCCTAACTATTGGCTAATGATCCTTGATACTGATCCCTTTATTGAAAACCACCTTGTTTATGAACTCCGTACAGGGATTTTCCTACACCCCCCTAACACCCCCCTAATACACCCCCTGGAAAGTGCATACACCCCCCATAACACGGACGATTTTCCTACACAAAGGGACCTTTGTGTCTTTTGTTCCAAAGGAACACCCCTCCTAAAATTCTGAACACACCCCCCATGAAAAATTTCTGAGAAAACCCCTGACTCCGTATCATCTTCAAAGGAATTCAGAGGACCAATTATAAAGTTCTGCAAGCAAAAACTCTAACGTTTGGGTAAGAAATGATCCTACAGCTGGACATCTTATTAATATTAAAAACGGATTTTGGCGACTTAATTTTTGAAATACACCGTTATTCGCTCCAACCAGAACACTTGCGTTGTTCGTCATATTTGTAATATTTAGGTTGTAGTTTTTTAACCACGTGTTTATTGTAGTAGTAATACCTTCAGCAGTTCCACTTTCTAGCTCAATCAAAGACTAGTAAGTTGTAATAAATTTTTCCTTATTATCACAAAAATATCCATAGACTCGTCAATTAAAATATTAGAAATAGAGTTACACATCTCACTCAAATGGTCAATTGATCTTAATGCGTAACGGTTCACAACGAAAATACACATTGTAGCTTTGATTTGTTGCCGATGTTGTTTTTGAGGTGCTGCTTCCAACGGAGAAAATATAGTGTTTATTTAACTCCACAAAATGGAAAAAAAATATAGCTAGCACAATTCTAACGTTTGGTTTTACTACTAAAGCCTAGTAATGTATTCGACGAATGAAATACAGCGAAAACGTCTGTGCGGAATCGACCGAAATAAAGTTCCGTTTCCCGACACCGGGGACAGTATAAATTGCCACTGATGACATTTAACAAGTGCATTACATTTGAATTCGGTGCATATAAATTTGTAATACCGGCATCAAAAATGATATTATCGGCAAAACAAAAACTGCTGTTGCAAGGATGCGCTGCTCATCCATTCATTTTCACTCATTTTTCAATAAAATATCCGCAAACTCGAATGAAACTATCAGCTGTCACATTTTCCGCATCAATTTAAGGTACCTGGGTCATTAAATGGCCGCGAAATTTAACTTATACATAGTGCAGCGCCATCTCAGAGCGAGTCACTGCGTTGTCTTCGAAGACGGTTATACGTCTTCGAACACATTACTGACGAGCAAAACCAAACGAAACGAAATATCGCGCCAAGCTGATTTTGTATGGGATTTGACACTTCGTTTCGTTTCGCGGCGAATACATTTCAGGGCTTAAGCACGATTCCTAATGTCTTCTAGGGTTTTGTGCTAACTCCTTGTCTACGCTTTATTGCTACTTTATGTCTACGCTTGAATTATTATTTCGTTTGTCTTACCTATTGTAGTTTATTCCTAATGAGTTAAAACTCTCGGTTTTTCGTCGCACCGAACAAAAAAAATAAAACTGTTCGTAGCAGATTATTCTTATTCTATGTCCAGAAAGACATAATACATAGTAGTAGTACTATTGTACTACCCAAAGCATTAGCATTGAAGAAATTATTTTCAATCACTGAGTATTTTAAATATTAACAAACTAGTGAAAATTAATGCAATCAAACAAAACTCAAATTATTTATAATCTATAAATTAGTAGCTAAATTTGTAGCCAATAGCTAAATGAAAAATGTTGTAGCTATACAGGTTCTTTTTGTAGCTAAATCTAGCTACAATGTAGCTAAATTGGCATCACTGGTTGGAACATTTACCTACAGTGCATTCGATTTCGATGCAGTCATACAGCGGTCAAGAGCCGAACATTACCGCGTGATGCATGTACATGCTCAGCTCCAACCACCGTACGCCGCACCAAAAGCGAATGCACTGCAGCGAATGGATGTAGGAGCGAAATCGATATGCTTTTCGCAACGAGAAAAAAAAAGTTGACGATGAAGTGGATTTTTTGTGTGCGTGGAACAATATATATATATGTGTATATATATATATATATATATATATATATATATATATATATATATATATATATATATATATATATATATATATATATATATATATGTATATATATGTATATATATGTATATATATATATATATATATATATATATATATATATATATATATATATATATATATATGTATATATATATATATATATATATACATATATATATATATATATATATATATATATATATATATATACATATATATATATATATATATATATATATATATATATATATATACATTAGCAAAATGATTAAGGGAGATAATCTTTGGAGTGGGCGAACCGATTGAGCTAAAATTTTTGGAGGATATAGATGTATATAGTGGGTAATTCCATAATTTGCTAGAATTCAGATACCTTTAACCCTTTGGTGGTGGTGGGCATTTAAGTGAATTTTTAAGTACTCTTATATTTCCAAGCAGTGTAAATTTTTCAAAAAAAAAAGTACTGGGAATGAAAACTTATTATGTTTGAAGCTTGTTTATGATAAAAAATTGGAAATTTTGAACCGTTTGTGGATGCTGAGTACCTAAAAGTAGGCAAGAATTTTTTTGCAAATTTTAATTTGTCATAACTTCGGACAAAAACATTAGACCATCGTGAAAATTGCAGAGCATGTTGATGTTGACTAAAACTTAACACATATGGATTTTCAAGATAGTGCAGGTAACCCTGTAGTTACGGCAGGCTCCTGAAAAAAAAATCCTTCAAATCAAAGACCCTTCTGGAAAATTTTTGCTTTTTGACAAAAACTTCAAATCATTGATATATTTACCCATCATGTTAAACCAAAATTTTCAAAATTCCGGTTTGCACAAGAACAGCAGTCCATCACCAAATTACCTCTATTTTCAGCACTCGAAACTTCTGTTCACAAGAACTGATGATCAGCTTATCCAATCATGAAGAAATTCACAGAACGTATTGGTATTAACTAGGACCAAGTTTGGTAGAAGTGATTTTGAAATGAAATTACCATCGTGAAAAATCACTGAGAAAAAAAACTGCTTTTTGGCCTTTGACTTCCAATTTAGCTGTCAGATTTCAACAAAATTCACATAATATTTGGATATTACTCCAGACAACATTTGGTCAAAATTTGGTAGGAAAATTAGAATAGAGTTGCCAGCTATGGTGATTTTTGTCTCCTAAATCTTGCAAATTTGCTCAGCAAAATAAAACTATTTCCCTACAACTTCCGGTCCAGTCATGAAATCAAAATGAAGTTCATGCAGAAAATGGACCTTAATTTAGATCAAATGTCGTAAGAATTTCGTTAAAAAATTACGAAAGAGCTGCTAGCTATGACCATTTTTGTAATTTTTTGGAATCTCTTTACCAAGTGATTAAGCCTTAGATTTGCAAATGGGAATGATCCTGCATTGAAAATTAACAACTTATATTTACGTTTTGAAAATTTAAAAAAGTGTTAAGGGAGGTAACCCTAAAATTCTTTTCACCTGTATAACTTCCAGCGCAGTGATTCAATCGAAACGAAACTCACAGAGTGGGTTTAACTTAACGTGAAGCAGATTTGGTAAAGACGAGTATTTTGCTTTACTGCTAACACAGGGTAACCAGCATCAAACATGTTCAAAAATATTGCACCGACACATGCTTTAAATTACATACTCAAATGTCAAGCATTTGCAACAAAAATAAGGAATCAATTCCTTTAATTTTCCGAGTTTTGAAAATTTTTCGGATTGCAGCTCAAAACAATGTTTCACCGCTAAAACTTTCGATGAAATCTTGCGATGAGAACGAAATTCAAAGGATAAGTTAATTGAAGTATGAGCTTGGTATGGTAAACTTATTGCTGCTTCGTTGGAGAGGTGTTGCCAGCACTGAACATTTTCATCATCTATGTTTTAGTTGAGTTTTGTGGCTTTGGATAAGGAATGGTTGATATTATTCTACAAAAAAGTGTATAACGTATTTCAAAATTTGTTAGTCACTCAAAGACAATATCTTCGAAAATCAGTTTTCTAGCGGTTCTGATGTGCTAGACTTTTTTATATTTTATTTTTGTGGTTGTGTTTGATTTTTGGTTTGTTTGCCTGTTTTATGTGTTTGTTTTTAAATTAGGTTGCTTTCGACGGTCAAAATCCGAGGCAAATGTATGGTCAATCAGATAAATTTGTAGTCTATTTAGCTCTAAATCGATCAGCTGTTTCAAGTCACATGATTTACTTGCAAACGGACTATAAAGCTTGCACAAACTTCAAACTGCTCAAACCTTCAAAATACTATTTCGAAAGCTTATTGAAATCATTCTCATTAACGCAAATTTCATTCAAACTATGTTTGTGGAGCTAATTTAATTGAATCAATTTTGCATATCAATTTTGAAGAAAAAAATCCTCACAGTGGTGAGGATTTTTTACAAAATATTTTACATTTACATTCATTTTACTACAAGTGATTACAAATTATTTTAAAGTTCTTCTCTCTCGAAAATTATTGCAGAAAACAATATGCATTTACATATAACATGGAAAAAAAATTTCAAATTGAAATTGAAATTCGTACGTAGTATTTTCGTAGCATATTCACAGTGAGTGCTGCCATTTTAGTGCAAATATGATGCAATTTGATGCAGTATACTGCAGCATTGCATTTGAGTTTCATCTATTGCATTTTACAAAATTGCCTACTAGTTAACGTAACTAGCATATTTAGTCAGTAAGTTTTATATTTATATATATATATATATATATATATATATATATATATATATATATATATATATATATATATATATATATATATATATATATATATATATATATATATATATATATATATATATATCCAAACACAAAACTATGACTAAGAATAAGAAATAAAACAAAGTTATTTCATATTCAAACACGAAAATTAAGATCTATAATGGAAACTCAGGAGAAAATTAAGAAAAAAAAACTCAAGCGCACCTGAACCGCTAGAGATACTAATGTTCGAAGAACAGTAGAAGAATCGTGCAGGTTTTGAGTGCATATTCCACCACATAAGCTGCTTATTACGGTTAAACTGTTTCAAATGCCACGTTTTACTTTGGTCTCAAGAATGCATTAAAACTCATATGGTAGGTTTCAGATATTACCACTGGCATGGGTGTTGTGTACACTAGATGACAAATGTCAAACTGACAATGTCAGCCATCTTTCGTGCTCATCATCGATAGCAGCGACAACTGAACTCCAAGCGGTCAGAACGAAAAACAATTAAATAAAAATTAATTTTTAAATTTGAACCGATCCATACATTTACGCTTTCTACAAAATGTTCACCTATAAATAGGAGAAGGGAAATGAAATAAAGTCAGTCTGTTTTTGGTAGGCCAGTACTTTTAGGCGACCTTTATGGACTATAAAGCGAAGAGTTTTTGTTTGATTAAAAAATATAAGACCTCGCAGGTTCTCTTGGCCCATACTGGCAAAGCGGCGGTTAAATTCGCCAAGTTAAGTATTGCGGTAAAGTAACCTCTAACTCAAGGAATAACTATAACACATTTCATGGCGATCCTGCCTCCGTCGAAGGCTATTTTACCAAAGGAAGGCGGACCTCAACCGAGGATTCACCCAGCGATAGCAGAGGCTCTCAAGCAAGAGGCGTTAAGGACGGCTATCCCGAAGATAAACACCAAACAAAAAAAACGCGGCGGCAGTCTGGTCTGGTTACGCAGAAAAAGAGCAGCATTGAGACGCATCGCAGCCTACATTGAAAATCCGCCGACATGGGAAAGACAAACTCAACTATACGAGCAGATAGAGGAAGTAACGAATGAAATAAAACATCATAAAGCGAAAACAACAACAATTCAGCCGACAACAATAAACAACAACAAACTAGACACTTCTACATTGAATACAAAACGAAAAACACCCACCGACAGACAGCAGATCGAAGAATCAGCAACGGGAACACAAGCAACGACACATCCGACAGCAACAGACGACCACGAACCAGATACCTCGACATCAAAAACGAAACGCAAAGCACACACCGGCAGACAAGCTCGTTTGAGGAAGGAAATTTCTTCATTGAAACAAATCGCAACGAATGAAGAAAATCCTCCACCATGGCAGCTACAGCAGCAGATGTATGAGCATATGGAAGAAATAAGAGCACTGTTAAAAAAAAACATTAATTCTATAAGAAAAACAAAAACAAAAATTTAAATGAATTTATTAAAAACTTGAATGAACTGAAACATTATATATTACATGAATTATACTTCAAATACCAGAAATAAAACAAACAATTTTTCTACTTTAAGAAGAACATTCCACTCAACAATAGAAAATAATGAAAGAAAGAGGAACAAGACAGGTTGTAAAATCTCTCTATTTTGACATTTGAACTTGGTTGCATTTCTGTTTTTGTCGCAAACGACACCTATGATCCAATAATGAAAGTTCAATTTGAATTTAAGCAATTTTTAAGAATATTTCATATGGTCCATAGTAATCCCTTATAAATGGAAGAAAATATAAATACTCTTACAAAAATAATAGTAAACTTGAAGAAAACCCCGAATAGAACTTACAAAATTGAATACATTCAAGAGAAATTAGATACAATAGAAAAAATTCACAAAGAAATAGTTGACATAGAAGGTACTCAGGATTTTATAAGTACAGTACTACAAAAATACAAAGAAGCGAAAGAATTATTATTAGAAAAATTAGAAAACTCAGTAGACAAAATGAATAATTTTAACATTGAGCTAGGTCTAAAATCCATACCGGTTTTCAACGGAAATCCCAAAGAATTAGAAGCGTTTCTTACAATAGTCAGTTTACTAAACGAAACCCTTAATGATGATGGAAAGAACAATTTGTTGAATTTTACAAAAAACGTGAAATTAGGAACAGCGGTCAAAACTCCGCTCTTAACATTAGACATAAAAACCTTTGAAGAATTAGAAAATAGTCTTAAGAATCGTTACAAAAGTAAAAAGAGTCCACAACGAATTCATACTCAATTAGCACAGTTAAGCCAACGCGGAACGGTTGAAAAGTTTAGCGAAAAAATATCCGAGCTCATTAACGAGTTAAGTGAAATTCAAATAAGCAGTTTAGGCAAGAATCCATCTCAAGCAGAGAAAAGTGCGATACAGAAGTCGAACGACTCATATGCACTAACCATCTTTAAGAATGGATTAATAGAAACACTTAAACCCACAATTTTTGCTGCACAGCCTAAAACGTTTGTAGAAGCAATTCAAGTAGCAACTGAATTTGAATTAAGCAACAATGCTACAGAAAACATTATGTATGTAAATCAAAGAAACACTATAGGTCAACGGTTGAATTATAGCAATAGAAATAGACCAAATAATTATAACAACAATTACAGAAATAACAACTTTAACCAAAACCATATTAGTGATAATAGAGATGGCACCAGCATTAATAGAAATAACTTTAGCATAAGAAATAATGCACCCAACCATAATAACAATTACAGAAATAACAACTTTAACCAAAACCATATTAGTGTTAATAGAGATAGCAGCAGGAGTAATAGAAATAACTTTAGCACAAGAAATAATGCACCAAACCATAACAACAATTACAGAAATAACTATAGAAATAATTACAACAATAAATATCAAGAAGTATACAGAACCACATATCACCCCCCTAACGTAAATAATAGAAACAACAGAGGAACAAATAGAGGTTATGAAAATAATAGACAACACAGAGTAAACATAATACAGGGAAACGCCAACGGCCCGGAGGCCAGCAGCAACGAGGAATAAAAGTTGACCCCGGGATCCAGATAGAAAAGATATATTTATTAAACACACAATTGAAGAATTACGTTACTTTATATTGTAGAAAATCAAGAAAATATTTGAAATTATTAGTAGATACAGGAGCAGATATATCAATCTGCAAGATAAATGCAATTACAGAAGATGAACACATAAAAAAAGACAAACGATGCAAATTTTCTGGCATAACAAACCAAGAAATATATTCAATAGGAATTGCGAACTTAGACTTGAATATTGGCGAAAAACCCATAGTCTACCCTTTCCAAATCGTGGAACCTGATTTCCCTATTCATACAGACGGAATACTTGGAAGAGACTTCTTTGTACAGAAGCTAGCAAAAATTGATCACGAAACATATACGTTAACAATTAACATCGACGGTGAAGATTATACAATACCAATCAGTACAGATTCCAAAATACACAAATTAACAATACCCGCACGATGTGAATATATTTGCCCAGTTGAGTTTACCATTGAAGAAGACAGTGTGATAGTAAATAAAGAAATAACACCGGGAGTCTACATAGGTAACACAATAATACCAGCAGAAGGCATTAAACATA
Source organism: Nemotelus nigrinus (assembly GCA_947369275.1). Lineage (NCBI taxonomy): Eukaryota > Metazoa > Arthropoda > Insecta > Diptera > Stratiomyidae > Nemotelus > Nemotelus nigrinus. The sequence goes on along the minus strand of OX376373.1, from coordinate 132,222,696 downwards.
TAAAACTACTTAATACTAACGAAGAGGACATTATAATTAAAAACTTTCAAATAGAAACAGAACCGTTAGCTAAATACAGAACACATAAAAACAACGCTTCAGTAAATAAAGATATCAGAGATAAGCAACGATTTAAAGATTTATTAAAATATATCAACATAAAACATTTGAACTTAGAAGACCAAAAGTCAATACTAGAAATTATTCAACATTATCAGAACATCTTTCATCTAGAACACGACCCTCTTACCGCAAATAACTTTTATAAACAAAATATACTCGTCACGGATAACACACCAACGTATATCAAGAACTATAGACTGCCCCATACACATATTGATGAAATTAATCGACAAGTTAACCAATTGTTAGATAACAATATTATCGAAAACTCAACTAGCCCATATAACTCACCATTACTTTTAACACCAAAGAAAAGTGAGTCAGGTCCAACAAAATGGAGATTAGTTGTAGATTTCAGAGCACTCAACAAAAAAATTGTTAATGACAAGTTTCCACTAACAAGGCAAGAAGACGTTTTAGACAGGCTAGGGAGAGCAAGATACTTCTCCACCCTGGACATGACAAGCTCCTTTCACCAAATCAGCCTGACAAAGGAATCGAGACCATTAACAGCCTTTTCGACAAATAAAGGGCATTATCAGTTCAAACGGCTACCTTTTGGTCTAACAATTTCATCGAACAGCTTCCAACGTATGCTAACAGTCGCTTTAAGTGGATTAGACTCAGCAGCATTTCTATATGTTGATGACATAATTGTCTTTGGTTGCAGCCTTGCACATCATAATAGCAATTTAGTAAAAATATTTGATAGGTTAGAAAAATACAACCTCAAGCTCAACCCTGAGAAATGCAATTTTTTGAGAAGTGAAGTAGTGTACTTGGGACATTTAATAACAAAAGACGGAGTCCGAACAGACCCTGCAAAATTCAAAACAATAAAAAACTACCCGATACCTACAAACGCAGACGAAGTCCGAAGATTCGTCGCATTTGCTAATTACTATCGACGATTTATCCCAGACTTCGCCAAAATAACAAAATGCTTGAACGATTAAAAAAGAAAAAGAAATTCTTATGGACGGAAAAATGTCAATGAACATTTAAAAAACTAAAGAATAAACTGATGAATTCACCAATATTACAATACCCAGACTTCAACAAACCATTTATTGTCACAACCGATGCATCAGACTATGCATTAGGCGCAATACTCTCACAAGGCGAAATAGGGCGTGACCTACCCATTACTTATGCAAGTAGGACCCTAACAAAACATGAAATAAACAAACCAATAATCGAAAAAGAATTATTAGCGATACATTGGGCGATACATTTTTTTAGACCATATTTATTTGGAAACAAATTTACAGTCATTACAGACCACAGACCACTCATATCATTATTTACACACAAAAATCCATCATCAAAGATGACACGCATAAGACTAGATTTATGCGATTACGACTTCGATATAATACATCGAAAGGGCAAAATGAATGTTAATGCGAATGCATTATCACGCATCAAATTAAATTCAGACACGTTGAAAGAAATAATACCAAAGCAAAAAAATATTACCGAAGAAAAGAAAGTATTACCGCTTACAAGAAATATGGTAAAAAATTTACAAAACACTAAAAAAGCACAAACAAAGAAAATAATCAAAACAAAACATAACCTAATGAACAATAAAGTTTACATATGGGACAGCGATTCCCCAGCTGATATAAAAAATCTAATAAAATTAAAATTCGAAATAGGGAGCATTCCAAAAACCATATTTGAAAATAATCAGATTTTAGTTAGATGCAGCGACAATCCATCGGAATTAGTTCCAACATTGGAGAAACTGACATCACAAGCAACTAGAAGAAATATTACGAAAATATACATAGAAGAAAGAGATTATATATAACATAATAAATAAAGAAGAAATCAAAGACAAATTCAATAAACTACAGAATAGTATGATAACACGAAATAAAGAGCCCCTTAAAATAATAATATATAAACCACCAAAAAGAATAACTGATAAGATAATACAATTCAAATTAATAAATAATTACCACACAACACCGATAGGAGGACACTTAGGTGTAAGAAAAACCCTACTAAAATTAAAACAAAAATATATATGGAAAGATATGAATAAGATGATAAAAACATTTATTAGAAACTGCGAAATTTGTGCGAAAAATAAACAAACGAAACATATAAAAGAAAAACAAACAATAACAGACACACCGAAAAACACATTCGAAACAATTGTTATAGACACAGTAGGACCACTCAGAATATCCAACGGTTACAGATATATCCTTACAATGCAATGTGAATTATCAAAATACGTTATTGCCTACCCTATTGAAACAAAGGATGCTAAAACCATCGCCAAAACATTAATAGAGCAACTTATATTAAAGCATGGTATTTTCAAAATTTTAAAATCAGATAATGGAACTGAATTCGTCAATGAGCTTATGGAAAAAATTTGTAATTTATTAAAAATTCAACAAATTTTCTCGGCACCATATCATTACGAAACACTCGGCACTGTGGAACGTAACCACCGAGTATTAAATGAATATTTACTTAATTTTGCTAATGATTACGAATGGGACAAATGGATACCGTACTATACATTCGCATATAATACGACCCCACATGTAGATACACAATACTCCCCATATGAACTCGTCTATGGAAGATTACCCCAATTACCCGATGATATTGTAGAAAAAAACGAACCAATAAACAATTTAGAGAATTTCGCTAATGAACTGAAAATTAGACTTAGAAATAGCATTAGCTTGGCTAGAAACTTAATTGAGAAAGTGAAAAAGAAAAGAAAAAATAGATTAGACAGTAACATAAACCCAGCAAAATTCAAAGTAGGAGACCTAGTCAGAAATGTTAATCGAAAAAAGTTGCAAAACACATATCACGGACCATATAAAATACTCGAAAGAAAGGGTGTAAACACTCGCATATTTTTAAACGGAAAAAGTAAGAGATATCATAATAACTTATTAAAATTATACACTCCTATAATTTGAAATCAATATTCATATTTGGACATGTACATTAAGCTAAAACAATATTCAATAAATATAAAGAAAATATGCAAAGAAAAATGCATATAGTTATTCTGGTACAAGAAGTGTATTAAACCAAACAAAAACAAAACCAAATAAGTAAACATATACAAAACATATTCCAGTAATTGTAAATAACCAATAAATATAAAGAAAATATGCAAAGAAAAATGCATACAGTCATGTTAACAAAAGAAAAACATTCAAACCACTATATGTACTTAGTAACATTTAAGTAATATATATTCATGTACTCAAAATTATACTTAAAGGCTGGTACTGAGTTCGAGTTCACGTGAAATTTTGACATGTCTCCATTATCTGGTCATTCTTTCGAGTGAAAATTTTGACAATGCAGAAAAGCAGAGACAATGCTCATTTCTGACGGATAAAATGTCATGATTTTCACTTTTCGATCGATTTTCTTATTGGAAAGACATTTGCACTGCTCAATTTTCAAATTGAAACACTAAATGTCACTTTTTAGCTCGAAAGAATGAACTGCACAAACTAAATTGGCGTGAAATGATTGACAACATGTTTCAGAGCCATCTATGTTTTCGAAGCGAAAGCAACCTCAAAGCAACTTTTCATGCTAAGAACACAGTACCAAACTTGCTTATTTTCAAGCTAAATTTTCGCCGAAACACATTTCACGTGAAATTTTGCATGAAAATTTCACGTGAAATCGAACTCAGTACCATGCTTAAGCAAAAAAAAAAAAAAAAATTTAAAACTATTTTAATTACATAATGAATTAATGCAACAATAAAATCAGAATTATCGAATAAAATTATACAAAAATTGTTCAAATGTATGGATTTCCAAAAAAAAAAAAAAACAAAAAAAAAATTCAAAAAAAAAAAAAATTTTTTTTCCCAATAGGAAAAGGGTGTTGTGTACACTAGATGACAAATGTAAAACTGACAATGTCAGCCATCTTTCGTTCTCATCATCGATAGCAGCGACAACTGAACTCCAAGCGGTCAGAACGAAAAACAATTAAATAAAAATTAATTTTTAAATTTGAACCGATCCATATTACATCCGATCCAAAACGCTTTTTACAAAATGTTCACCTATAAATAGGAGAAGGGAAATGAAATAAAGTCAGTCTGTTTTTGGTAGGCTAGTACTTTTAGGCGACCTTTACGGACTATAAAGCGAAGAGTTTTTGTTTGATTAAAAAATATAAGACCTCGCAGGTTCTCTTGGCCCATACTGGCAAAGCGGCGGTTAAATTCACCAAGTCAAGTATTGCGGTAAAGTAACCTCTAACTCAAGGAATAACTATAACACATTTCATGGGTTTCAAAGTTTATGAAAGAAAAACACTTATTAATTATATTTGTTATCAGTTGCTTATTTCACCAAACTTTGAAAGCAGCATCTCATATAACATCAATGAAGAAAATGCTCAGTGCCTGCAGCACTGTAACTGAAGTTGGTGTTTGGGGCTGCGATCCAAAAAGGGAATTGAAACATCGGTTATTTATTTTCATTGTAAATGTTTCCGGTATGAGTACTAACTGTAAGCATTTATTGATACAAAAGTAGCACAACCGACTCGTGCTGGCCACCTTTCGCCAGTATCAAAGCCAAAAATATATCACATCTGCTTCACGTTGTTATATTACACTCGAAGTTATAGGAGTATAAAGAAATTTAGGGTTACCTGCAGCGAGTTTTTTCAAATAATCGAAAGCTTAATATTTGCTGTTTATTGTCACTACAATATCTTTACCAATTGAAAATTCTACGATAAAACTGCTTAATAAATATA
>OX376373.1:132167794-132210294 GCA_947369275.1 Nemotelus nigrinus | reverse complement strand
CTGGGAACAACATGTTGGATCAAAAGATGAGCCCCCGACTTGGGATAGATTTAAATCTTTCCTCATTTCGATATCAAGAGTACTGAGAGCCATAGAAAACTCTCAAGAAAAAAAGCATCGACATCCAGTCACACTCTAAGGCCCGCAGTTAAGAGCCACTTCATGAGTCAGTCTCAATTTAGCCAAAGATTCTCGTTCGATTCTACATGCATCCTATGCAAGGAGCCTCACTATATTGCCAAGTGCTCTAAGTTCTTGACGAAAACTCCGAAACCTCACACAGTATCAAATTGTAGGTCCATATACAGGTGCATTAAATGCGGAAGAAGACATCATACATCGCTACAGATAGATGAATCTTCAAAGAGTCAGGTAAAATTCTGACGTTTATTCTAGTTGTTCTACAGCCGTCACATCTTGTCTATCGACGAGATAAACATCTAGAAAATGTTTTGACGGTTGCAAGCAAAATTGAGTTTAAAGTTTGTATTGTGTCTGTTTTCTTCCGTGAGTCAGTTTTTATCTTGTTTAAAGGGAACAATGAGCTATCTTTTTTAATTTATACAAATTAGTTTGTTGCAAAAAAGTTAATCTGACTTTGCTCGGATTATGTGGTAGCTATCTAGATGTGAGGAGTGATGCTGAAAGACCCCATAAGCTGCTCTTGTAATGTGGTGTGCTGTGTGTTTTTCTAGTGCAGATGGTTACAGCCTCTCTGGTTCCCAGGAGCTCGATAAAAATATGAATAATATATGATAAAATATAAAAATATATTTCAGAGAAGCTTTCCATTCTCATCGACATGTCAACGTTCGTCATGATTCAACTATTCAAACCTCGAAGCTGAAACTATACTACAATCTTCAGTTTCTTTTCAGTATACCGAAAGACTTGATCAAGCAAACTGTTCTGGATCACATCAAGAACGGAAGAATCGAAAGTATAGCGACCCATAAAAGGAGAAACCATTCATAGCCAGTTTGAAACCATTCATAGCCATACCGAAAGTTCATCAGTAATATAAGACACTCATAGAAGACGTCTTCGAAAACGATTCGTTGTTCCAGAGTGATTAAGGAAAGGAATCGGTTAGAATGGTAAACAAGTGAATCATTGACAAGTGGCCGTGTCCAAGTTCCAAGCTGGCGGTCAAATCAAGTTACAGTCTGTTGACAAAGTCAAAGACGAGTTAAAGTTTGTATTGGTCTCCGCTAGAGGCAATACAAGTTTTGGTTACACGCAAAGTTGAGTTGAAGTTTGTATTGGTCTCCGCTAGAGACAATACGGATTTTGGCTATAAGCAAAAATGAGTTGAGTTGTGTTGATCTCCGCTAGAGACAACACAATCTTGGTTCTTGAATTTCGTATTGATCTCCGCTAGAGACAATACAAATTCAGATTATATGCAATTGAGTTGAAGTTTGTATTGGTCTCCGCTAGAGACAATACAAATTTTTGCTATAAGAAAGAATGAGTTGAATTGTGTTGATCTCCGCTAGAGACAACACAATCTTGGTTCGTGAATTTCGTATTGGTCTCCGCTAGAGACAATACAGTCTGAGTTACAGGAACTAATCTGTTGAATTTCGTATTGATCTCCGCTAGAGACAATAAAATCTTAGTGATTGAATTTCGTATTGGTCTCCGCTAGAGACAATACAATTTGATTCTAAGAAATCGTGAGATGAAGTTTGTATTGATCTCCACTAGAGACAATACTACTTATAATAATAAAAGCATTCCTTTCTTACAGAAAATATCTTTTACGTAATCAAAACAAGTTAATCATGCATCTCAAGACCATACAAGCCCAGCAGTGCGAGCGCTTATTGGATTCGCTGCAGTGCGTCTAAATGTTTTCAATAGCCATCGATAGGTCATTACGGTACGAGCCTTGTTAGACCAGGAGTCAGAAATCACGCTGTATTCTCAGAACTTAGTACAGCGATTACGACTTAAGAAGAAGCGCGTAAAAAAACTCAAGAAGTATAAGAACTATGCATGGCGGGCGGGTTTCTAATGATAAATTGGGTCAGTAATGATCCTGAAATCGATTCGTCCTCGCTTTCGGATTCTCTTGGAATCCGTCACTCGATATCTTTCAGTTCATCCCCACTTCATCATCACATCATCGTCTTTAGACTGTTATTGCCACTATTGATTAAAGCAAAAATATTCATACAAGAACTTTGGGCACTTAAATTACATTGGGATAAAGCTTTGCCCACTGATCAATAACAAACTTGGAGGATTATTCTGGATTCATTCTCATGTTTCGAAAACATTCAAATTCCACGGTGGCTGGGGACTACTTCTACGTGCTCAGTTGAGGTTCATGGGTTCAGTGATGCCTCAAAATTAGCTATGGCTGCTGTTGTTTATTTGAGAACGTTACAAAAAGACACTATTCAAATATCACTACTTTGTTCAAAAACCAAAGTAGCACCACTTAAGCACATGACTATACCTCGTTTAGAATTATCAGGAGCTGTCTTACTAACCAAGCTAATTCAACATTACATTCAGGTTTTCAGTTTATCAATATCACCGTTTTATCTGTGGACTGATTCTTCGGTTGTCCACACTTGGATAAATAACTATCCTTCCCGACGGAAGGAATTTGTCTACAACAGTCTCTGCAGCATATAACTTCAAGATCATCAATTTTGGTGGACCGGTCCTACTTGGCTAAAAGCAGCATTATCATCATGGCCTAATATATCTCTACCTGCTAACCTTCGGTCATCTGAAGCAAAGACCTTCACTAATGACCAGAGTCCTTCACATCTCACAAGAATCCCTCAAATGGGATCTGCTTCATCAATATTCAACTCTAAATCGAATTACTGCACGCTGTAGCCGGGTCATCAAGAAAAAGAGTTTAAAAACTCTTGTCGAACCATTAGCTCCGGAAGATATCCTCTCTGCTCGACTTTTTTGGATCAAGACAATACAACATCAACATTTATCTAATGAAATTAGTGCTCTTTCTGAAAATAAAGAGCTACCAAAATCATCACCAATCATCAGGCTACTTCCGTTCATTGATAGTCAAGGTTTGCTTCGAGATGGAGGTCGTTTGCGAAACTCACTGCTCAACAGTCCACTCTATCAACTCGAATCATTCAAAATGCAACTCATCGAACTCTTCACGGTTCTACCCAAGAGACCTTAATCTACATCCGGAACTCATGCTGGATTATTTTAAAATGTATTATATGCACCAGATATCGACGAAATCATGCCCAGCATATCATGGGCCAAGTACCAGCAGAAAAGGTTACTCCATCTCGCACATTTCTTCACACAGGTGTTGACTACGCAGGTCTCATCGACATCAAAACCTGGAAAGGAAAAACAGCTCGTTCATATAAATCATGGATAGCCTTGTTCATTTGCCTTTCCACTTCAGCGATACATCTCGAAATTGTTACAGATTATAGCACTGACGGATTTCTTGCAGCATACAAACTATTCACATCCAGAAGAGGAATCTGTGCCACTCTGACTAGTGACTGTGGCACACATTTCAAAGGACCAGACAAAGAATTGAAAAAACTCTTTCATCAAACATCAACAGAACTGGCGCACTTAGCTTCAATTATATCCCAAGATGGAACTAACTGGAGCTTTAATCCTCCAGCTTCTCCTCATTATGGTGGCAAATGAGAAGCTGGAGTTAAATCCATGAATCACCATCTACATCGGGTTATTGTTGATAGGGTACTTACCTATGAAGAAATGTCAAGCGGCATCAACTAAATCGAGGCTATCCTGACTTCAAAACCTTTAACTACATTAACCAACGACCCCGAAGACCTTGATGTGATGACTCCAGGCCATTTTTTTAATTGGTCAACCTCTAAATTTGCCACCAGAGCCATGTTTAGTGCAAATCCAATCAACTCGGCTATCACGATGATAATCCATTTGTCAAATGATGCAGAATTTCTGGAACAAATGATCACAAGAATATTTGCAACGACACCAAGCAGTTTACAAATGGACAAAATCAACTCCACCACTTAGTGAAGGTTCACTAGTATTCATTATGGATGACCGCTATCCTCCAGCTAAATGGCCATTGGGCCGAATTATCAAATTACATTATGGTAAAGACGGAATAGCTCGAGTAGCTGAGGTGAAAACTAGTTTTTCATCAATCACGAGACCAATCGTCAAGCTCTGTCCACTAGACATCAAAACAGAGGCTGAGAATGATTCGTCGCCAGGGTCGACGAAGGCGGGCGGAAATGTTTAATAAAAACCACTGAATTAAAAGCTCGATAAAAAGAAAGTCGCAGTAACCTATTAAAATAAATTAAAAAAAAGAAAAGAAGGGCGGAGAGTTGGTTTTTTCGGTCCAACAGAAAGATTGTGGTTTAAAACGAATTACTGTTTTTTCCAAAGGAATATTGTGGTCAAGGAATATTGTATTCAAGGAATATTGTGGTCAAGGAATATTGTGGTCAAGGAATATTGTGGTCACGGAATATTTTGTTCAAGGAATATTTTGTTCAAGCAATATTGTGGTCAAGGAATATTGTGTTAAAAAAGTATATTGTTTCAAAACGAATATTGTGTTAAAAAAGTATATTGTTTCAAAACGAATTATTGTGTTAAAAAAAAGAAAGAATAAAACTAATCTAACATAAAGATATAACCCAAAATATTTGTTTGAAGATATAAAGTAGTAGCAGGAGTAATGTCAATTCAAATAGTCAAATAAAAATTGATACAATCCCCACATCAATATTAATTAAAAGTGAAATGAAATTAAGTTTGTATGTTTTCGAAACCAAAAAAAACATGATTTCCGTAAAGATAGGTCATTATTTAGAACTAGCTAGATTGTTATTATACTCTAATCAATCTAATGAATTGAAATATTCAATTCACTAAAACAACTATTGACACTTTAATTTGTAAAAGTAAAATATATAAACTTATTTGATATCATCCTTTATTTTTTGCATTATAATTATGGATATTGTGCTAATATTCAATTTCTCAGTTACTTATCGGATTTGGTGACCTCGTGACATAGAAATTAGCTGATGAACATGAGTGTCGGGAAAGCATACGACAAAGCCAAATTAGTCTTGAATTACTTATATCCGTATTCAGAACACTCCAAAAGAGATGATTTTCCTCGAAACTGCAAAACTTTCCTTTTTAGTAAATGTTTCGAAAATCAGCTTTGTTCATTTACACAAATCGACTCCGCTTCACTCGTTTTTTCCTCCCACTCCAACAGCACAGCTTTCGGATTTCCTAATATAATTTGAATGTTTATTACAAACAATAAAAAAAACTGTCTTTTTTATTTAATTTGTTAATTTAAACCGCAAACAATTAACGTCTGTGTTCAAAATTTGCTCACCTTGACCGCTCTTCATTTTTCATCTTCACGTTCCGAATCCCAAACTATTCGCTATCTCGCTACCTTCACCGTAGCCTTACTGGATCTCTTTTTCCCCACACCTTATTACCACCGTTGTATCAATCTTACCATTCGCAATTTCTGCCGTCAAATTCATCTCGCGGAGATTGGCAACTACACGGTTAGAAATTTTCGGATAAATTTGATAAATTTTGGAATGCATATAGGTCCAAACGAAAGTTAGTATCAATCCAATAAGTTTGTTTAAGATCAAACAATTTAATCTGATAAGATAAATTTTATCTGATAGGATAAAATCAATACCAATTATTCATATAAATTGAATAAGACCCTCTTATAGACGGTATCTGAATCGCATATAAATGAATACACCACATTCTTATTAAATGTACACTATTTAGAATAAAAAATATATTATTCTAATTTCGAGGTCACACGATAAATTTATCCCATTTTCAAAAACCCAAAATCATTTAACCCAAAATCTTATTCTGGTTTTTTCCCTCCTTTTTATTATGAATATATATTGGGAACAATTATCCATTATGATGAAAAAAGAATGAAAACAATTGAATATTTATGCATTCAAAGATAAAAGTAGGTTAGATTTATTTTTGCGGGATGATTAAAATTGAACAACTTTTTATTTACATTAAAAATTTTAATCTACATTGAAAATTCTATTTTGACAAAGTGGTTTCGAAAGTATGCACTGATTCTCATCAGACACCAGCGCACAGTTCATACTTGACTGGCGTGACCACTTGCAGTTGGAAATCATTTAATTTGTATTTACGCTAGTTGTGACAAATTTTAACATCTCCGACTTATATCCATGGATATAATTTTACTTGTAAAGGTTATTGAATGTGATCATAGTTGCCTTCTTGTCTATAAATCAGCATAGACAGCGTTTATCATCAAAGCTTATCAAAGCCGAGAATATTGATACGGGAAACTCGATCCTTTTGCGGAACCAGCCTCCGAAAGCAGAATCAAATTGGAATTATTTTTGCGGGATGTAGGTGTTGTGAAAACAATTGACATAGTACACCAAGTAAAACTTTCGAGCATTAAATTCAATTATGTACTGTGAGATGGATAACGATTATTTGTTTTATTATTTGAAAAAAAAACTCGATTGATTTTATTCATATATACTTTATTCACCAAAATCAAAGTTTGACAATATTCCTGTAGTGATTAAAGTTGTTCCTTATGGCTTTCAAATAATTTTCACAAATAACTTTAATAAACACTTTAATAAACACTTCCAATTAACTTCACTTACAAACTCGAAATGCTAATTGCACGACTTGCGACGCAAAAGAAATTCTAAACAATCCGTTTCACGAAAACACTCCCGAGTAAATTTTTGCGTCCAATGCAGTTCACTTACAAACTTTAAATACGAACTTTACGACTTGCGACGCAAAAGTAATTCTAAATAATTCGTTTTATTTGTTATGAATTTTTAATATGAATTTATGATAAATATTATCCGATCTTGGTATAAACCACCCGTTTATACGGAACTCGTACAAAAGTTATTCCAAAATAGGATAGAACAATTTTATCCAACGTCAACATATATAATCTATACGAATATTAGGATACATAATAGTACACCATTGTGAAGATCAATTTTATCCGAATATTTTTCACCGTGTATGTAGCAATGTCGCCTAGAAGTCTCTTGCGGGGCTAATGTAAGGTTGAGATATTTCTTACGTGCTACGATTAAGGCAATCCGCACACGGGTCGTTGAGCTATCATTGTAGATGCGATATTTCTACGCTTGGTCGTCACAACCTATGTAAATCAATGGATGACCGCTAACGGAGCGTTAGCTTATCGTGAAGAGTGAGAAGCGTAGTCGGTTCACGTTGAGTGCGTCTCAAACGTTGTGCATTGCACGCCTCAAGTCGAATGACTAGTCGTTTTTACCAGCGCGATGGATGACGGCAACGTACAATTCGTGGGGGAGGTGGAAAAATGCCCCGAATTGTATGATTTTATGACGCATACTGACGTTTTCTTGACGACCCGTGTGCGGACATTATACGAGGATGACCACACTCGTTTTCTCGCGAGCTTCACAAGTGTCAAACGCATCTCTCACGTATCGCATGGCTAACGACCCGTGTGCGGAGTGCCTAAGTGATATCGCTCGCGCAGTCGTCATAGCAGTGCATACGTTGTGTAGTTATTCAGTGCATACGTTGTGTAGCTATTCAATAGAGGTATACGACTTTAAGATTCAGTTAGCGAACCTGCGTCGCGTCCGTCGCGTCCGCTCCGACTGAGTTGAATTTCACAGTTTCCATATACTTTGCGTTGGAAGACGGAGCGATAGTTATCCAACCGGTGCGTCCAACGGAACGGAGCGCAAGAGATGATCAAATTTCATTTTTCGACGCATCGAGAGAGAGAAAGGTGAGTTAAGAATGCGTGGTGAGTGTTTTGCAAGGCATTCTGTCAGCTAAGAATTTTTCAAGGTGAATATAATTTCAAAATGTTTTGTGGAATAGATAAATTATTTTCCTGAAATATTTAATTAATCGAATGTTGATGCTGTAGAACTTGTTACTTAGCGTACTTGATAGTTATAAATCTTACTGATGAAATAATGTCAATTTATTGATGGTTCAAAAAACAGTCAATATTTGTTTAACCGATTAAATTGATGTCTGCACTAACTTAGTTTCTATTTCAATAATATCTTCGCAATTGTTGCGCTTAAAATGTAATTGAGAATTTTCCAAATATAGCATGTTTGAAAATGGCGTGACAAAAATAATAGTAGCTGTTAATTATTTTAGTTCGAAAGTTTGATTTATTCCGAAACCACATACCCGAGTAGAAACATAAAAAAGCGTTTGCGTTATTATACCTTACTTAATCAGTTATAATATGCAGCCATGATATTAATTTTGAAAGCCATCTCTTTTTTCCCTGGTGGATGAATACTTCCTAATAAATAAAAATTTAGCAATATTGTAGTGAAATACCAGTGTCTACCTAGGACTGCCAAAATAATTTGTTTGGAGCATATAAAAAATTTCTGAATATGCAATACATATTGTGAAATTACAATGAAAAATGGCTTCTATCATACGTTTAGCTACGCGATGTCCATGAATGGAATAAAGGTAGGGTTGATTAAGGTTTAATTATTTAACATAGACAGAAAAGGTGCATTCTTGAATGCGATTGTGTAAACATGTATCCCTCGTATCTTAATTGCATTTTTTTTCTACTAAATCCTTATAACTGTTTTAATGAGCAGTTTACAACTTCGTACACATAGTTATTTTTCAATAAACTCACAAATATATTCAAATAAAATTCTTGAATGGTATTTTATGAGAGGTATAAAAATGACAATATTTATCCCGTCATATATTAGTCATAATTTTCAAATAACTCCCGCGTTCGAATATGAATTTTTCACCAGGAAAATAAAAACTGACCACCTTTGCCTTTGACAGACGGAGCGGACGCGACGCACTCTCAATGACCATCGATGCGTCCGGTCATAAAACGGAGCGGACGCGACGGACGTGACGCAGGTTCGCTAACTGAACCTTTAGAGTGGCGATATCCGTGTAAACGCCTGTAGGAGTGTGTTTCGAGCGTTTACTTGTTTTTTTGTAAAGTTCTTCTCTACGTCGCCTTCACCTGTCAAGCTTTAGGGCCTGCTCTCAAGTACCCAGGCCACTGTCAAGTACCCAGGCCACTGTCAAGTACCCAGGCCACTGTCAAGTACCCAGGAGTTAATCTCAAATCACAACAAACCAAACAATTTTTAAGTATGCTATTTAGTTTTGAGATGAATTTAGCTAGAACAAGCAGCGTTTTCAAAACAAATATAGTGAAGCAAGTGTCGAGAAGTGTAGAAAATTGTAAGAAGTATAAGATAAGGTTAAAAGTGGCAGTGACACCTTCAATTACTATCTAAACACCAGGAACGAAATGTGAAGTGAAGTATTGTTAAAAAAATACGCGCTCCTGGCTGCCTGGGTAATCTTTTTGCAGGTAAGTACTTACCATTTACCTTATGGTAAAGTCTGTAATGGAAATTAAGTAGATTCGGATACTTGGCGTGGCTGAAAACCAGTAATTTTAGTGCAATTTTGCGATGCAGACTCAAGTGCTCGTCTTCTGGCTACGAATCTGACACCTGGGCACTTGACAGTTTCTCTTGAATTCCAAAATGGCGGATATGCCAATGGAGTAGGCTTAGAAGTCCACACAAAGGGGCAACCGATTTCAGTTTGAGGAATTAAAAAAAAAATGTCGCACGAACTAAAGAAAATTCGTGCAGGAAAAAAATCTACGATTAATAGTAGCGTATATTTCACAAAGAAGAAATTATAATTTTTGGGAAAATTTGTGTTGCTAATTATTATAACATAGGTTAAAATAAGAAATTTATTAAAATAGCATGGTTTCGACTATCATAAATTTAGGTTAATTTTAGAAGAATGAATTCATGTAAATACAACGAGCCCACAAAAATCTGCGTAGTGCCTTATTCCGCCGAAGCCGGTCCCAAGCCCGGTTAAAAAGGAAGAGGGAGGTAGTAGAAAATTTAGCACCTCATTTGCATTCATATTTAACATTGGAAGCAAACGTAATGAAATGAAAATAATTTTCTAATTAATCTGCGTACAGTGGTTAAATAGCGTTAATGCAGTTAATGAAAATGTTGCAAGATAATAATATATAGTTCTTCAACAATTCAACAATAAAATTCGTTTCGTTCTACCTAATAGAATTAAATATTTTAATTTAAAGAGGAAGAAGCCATATATATCAATTTATTGGCAAATATCAATACTGAACAATGACCGACCACGATGTGGAATGCAGATTACCTTCAAATTTGAAATATACGCATATTTATCATTGAATGTTAATATTCCCCTTTTTTTCAAATATGCGCGCCAAATTAATGCCCCCAAAACGAGCAACTGATCTACACCGCAAAAGATATTTCTTTGTATTGGAATAATTTGTGGATATGGGTGACCTAGAGGCCGACTGCTTCTTTACCACCACTCTTAATGTCTTATACCTCTATGAGTTATTCAGTGCATACGTTGTGTAGTTATCTAAATAATCCCATAAAAAGGGAGGCTGGCGTTGGGACTGTTTACATATCGAATTCGATAACAAAAAGTCAAAGTATCCTTTACAAATATGTCATTTAGACGGAAAATGACACTATTGCAAAGTATGAAATTATGAATGGTGCACCAGTGACGGGTGAAGTCATACCGATTCTTGTATTTCTAGCTGGGTAAAATTTAACACCTACAATGCGAGACCCACATAAAAATTTTTCTATTAAATACTTATTTTATTTTAATATTAGCTGTGATGGATACTGAGGATCGAAAATATTTCAAACAACAGGAAATATCCTTTTGGCGTTAGGCAGGAAAAAAAATTGAAAATCTCAACCTCAAACATCAACGAATCCTCATATGCCGATGCTTTTGGTTGGTGGACCCGTCAGCGGCATTTCTTCAATGAATCCAGCTGGTCAAGCAGCAGCACTAAGTATTGTAGCGAACAATGAAAGTAGTGTTTCAGATGTGGTCATGTTTGTGCGGATGTATCGTTAACCGAAATCCCGTCGCCAATTGCAGGTGGTAAACATTTCGGTACGGATCATGATGTCGGCCTATTCCTTTGTGACAACTCACAACCAGATGATCCGATCTCCAGAACCGTATCGAACAACCCGCTATTAATGCTCAGCAGCACCAACGATTTCCGTCACGATGCTGCTGATGATCAACAACCAACAATTACCGCAAAACAAACAAAGGAATGAGTAAAAACCCTAAAAAATCATGAGCAAGAATACAATCAAAGAATTTTTTCCAGCTTTACACAATATTCGTGCGGAAGACCCAGACCTTGAGATGTCTCACATGACGGGCACAATTAAGATATGCCACAGTGCTCCAATTTCGGAATTTATGCAGAATCAAAAACGACAATAAAAACTACTTGGGAATTCCCCTAAGAATTGACTACTAATAGCCGCATAACGCCGTGTTTTATTCTTTAATTGTGACGTTGGCGGAATAGCTCCGAGAGGTTGACTCGGCTATACTACTGCCTAACATTTTGTTTATTAACTGTGGACTGTGTATGCCCCCATAACAAGTTTCTCTTCTTTCTGGCTGTGAAAGTAATAGTGAAAAGTGTATTAACAAAGAAACTGGAAGTACTGTTATTTTTTCTTTTCCTGTAAACCCAAATACGTGGATAGCCTGACACTTATTTACATTGTTATCTCCCCTGCCTTCGGGAGGTCGAGATCCGGGCTGGTCCGTTCGGGTCCCGGTCTAACCCAATGGAAATGGGCGTGGGCGCCACTCACCCCTGTAATGGACCTGAAGCCCCGAGTGAGGTTGGGCTTCCCCGAATCTCACTTTATTCAGCTTAAGCGCCACCACCCGAGCCAATCCCGATCTGGCTGTTGCTCCTCAACCCCTCAAGTCCCCTCTTTAACCCAAGTCGTAGAGTATCACAGCCCCAGATCCTCAGTTTCGCAGACATCAACTGGACGGTCCGGTACATTCACGGATCGTTTCCAATTCCTGACTTCCCGATTAGCACACGTTCAAGGAACCCCAAACTCGAATCCCACCGATCCGAACCCTATCTATCTTCCAAACTGCCAGACGGGTTGGGTAGAGTGGACGAGAATCGTCACCAATTCACTATCACTGCCCACTGGACAAAACCTACTACAATCTCAGGTGAGCCGAAATCGTTACAAACTCCCTACCATGGCCCACTAGACGAAAGGGCACTATCATCTCACCTCGTCACAAATTTTGCATCTTATGCTAACACCGCGATACGCCGATTACCTGGACCTGAACATAACCACCGCTTAATTCTGAATTTATTTTATTTAATCGTTCCGACAACAATTCACTTACTACACTTACGAACAATTCCTTCTGCTATTCGCTTAATGCGTTACCACAAAAAAAATTCATACTTATATTCACTTATTCCGACAACAATTTCCGTATCGCAATGCCGATCAATTCAGGCTTCTTCCGACTATTTTTCGCGTCCATCACTCACGTCCACCACAAAAAAATTCAGCTCCCTTCACCTTGATCGCCCGAGCTCAGACCGCCGTTTTCAGTCAAAAGCCTTTCAGTTGCTGATGCTTTGCCGTTTCATCATCGCCCGGCCCAGGGTTCGAACCTGGGACCTGTTGCGTGCCAAGCCGCCACACTCTCCTTACGCCAACGGAGCCGGCGACTGAAGTTGATGTATTTTCCAATATAGTGCACAATATTCGAAAGCGTGGTTGAACTGACGATTCCTACGTCCACCTACTCGTATCCGATTACCCTTCTGGTAGCCGATGTTTCCTCCCGTCCGAGCGCTTTACCGCCAGCAATTGCAAAAGCACGTGATCGCACCTGAGTTCCGAACTAATACCACTTGTATTCGCTGGTTCTGGCTCCCATCCGAGCGCTTTACAGCCAGCAAGTGCAAAAGTACGTGATCGCACCTGAGTTTTGAACTAATTCCACTTGTATTCGCTGTTTTGGCTCCCATCCGAGCGCTTTACAGTCAGCAAGTGCAAAAGCACGTGATCGCACCTGAGTTTCAAACTAATTCCACTTGTATTCACTAATTCTGGCTCCCATCCGAGCGATTTGCCGTCAGAAGTTGAAGAAAGAAGAAAAAGCACGGGATCGCACCTGGATTTAGAAAAATGAATTCGCTGATGTTATCTAATTTTCGCTCCCGTCCGAGCGCTTTGCCGTCAGAAGTTGAAAAGGCCTTCGGTGTGTTTCTGCTTTTCGTCGCTCGCTTTTGTGGAACGGTTTCCTTCCAAGCTTCCAGGTGTAAGCTCCGCGCATGATATTCTAGGCACCCTTCCATGATGTGTGACGCTTTTCACCATGCGGCTGATCTACCACAGCTTTCGGGCCGTGTGGGACTCGTGGATCCACCTGCCCATATTTCGGGAGTCAGTGGCGTGGCGAGGTTGCCCCTCCCCCGCAAAACATCCGAGATGTACATTGTCTGCAGCGTTTGGTATTATTCGCGAAAGTTCACCGGTTCTCTGTTGGTTGTGGGTCGGTACATTATTTCTAAATTTCTTAACTCTATGTCATCAGCATCCGACCAATATATGACATAAGTCGGATTCTATGACTTCTTTCCTGCCTACGAGTGGTGGTTACATTTATGCGTCATTGCCCTACGTAGTTGAGTGGTGGCGTCACGGTCAAAACAATCTTCTCGCGGCGGTGGTTATTTTTCTCGCGAGTTCCGCCGCATTTGTTACCGCGTAACAACATTTTTGCTTTGTCGTACTGCAACATCCTTCATAGCTAAGTGGGCACGGACTTAGCTTAGCATTCCTGCTACTGGGAGTTCAATCCTCGTCGGTGCGTACTATTTTCAGTTCAAAAGCTTCGATTTTTTTAAATCCGAATATTAGAAATATTAAAATTTATTCACGTGAAAACCAAAACCACAAGAAATTGATACTCTAATAATTTAAATATCAAAATAAGTGAAATACCACCAGCGCCACCTAGCCGACAATTTTACGCGACTTTTATGAAAATCATCATCGGTGACTAGAACCATATTATTGTGTTTAAGGGCCTTATTCACCATCAATAAATATCGATATCGATTCAAAAGCAACGAGCTTTATCATAGCATAATATAAGATAATCTACATACAAGCTCAATAAGATGAATTCAAACATATCAAACATAACATTGGCGTCCTACATGATAAGTTCGATTCAATGCAAAGAAAAATTAAAACACTTGAAAATAAAACTGGAATTTTAAACGACTCGATCATTGACTTGCACCGGTTGCCTTGCAATCATAATGAGCCACTTTCTCAAACTAAGTCAGTTGACAAATTATACTTCGATCTTAGCAGCCGCTTAACGCCACCTACAAATACATCTCGACATAGTTTTAGCTGCCAAACTGATACCTGGGAAGAAAACACAATAATTAACCACTGTTTGCTACTTCGGTTACTAAAACCTTAACCAGCATTAGTTGTCAGACTGATAACTTGGACCATAGCAGTAAATCCACTGGCCCACGTACGCCAGCATCTAAAAGCAAGCAAACCCCTTCCCAAGCATCAACAAAACCTGCAAATAGTGTTAGAGCAAGCAAACGTAAACAGTCGAAGCAGGTTCACACTACATCTACAAAACTCTCGACTTTAGTTCCCAATATCTTAGCAATTGGAGAAAACAATATCACAACAATAAACGATCTTACGGAAAGCAATGTGAATGAGAACGAGACTTCGAAGTCCTCCAGTGCCCTTGATGCCGATCAGAAATGTGCACCAGCACCTGAAAATGTAGACAGAACACACAATTTTGTGAGCGTCGCTACTGATGGCCGCACTTTGCTTGGACACAATGACAGCAATTTTTCTTGCTCACTTAAAGCTGCAGTTTAACCTAAAGTATTATTTTTATCTCGCCTAGCTGGAGACACGACCAACGATGATGTCTTGGCAAATGTAAACAATATTCTCCAATACAATAAAATGTTTGCTCCGTCCAATTTTATATCTTGTACAAAAATCGGGAACCATCAGCGTGTGTCATCATTCAAAGTTATTATGCCTGAGTGGTGCTTCAACACTATTTCATGTAGCAGCTACTGGCCTCCATCGTGTATCATCAGGGAATTTGTTCCCAAGCATCAACATCAAGAGTTGATTACATCAAGCCTTAATTCAAAAAACGGGCAAAAGAAATCTCTAAAAAAAATACTACGCCAACATAGGTGGCATGCGCTCTAAAATTAATGATTTATACGTCACTTCTTCAGTATATAATTTTGACATAATTGGTTTTTCCGAAACCTGGCTTTGTGAAAACATCAACGATGCTGAACTATTCAACAGTAACTTTGCATTTTTTCGTCGTGATCGCCACCTTAATTGTCCGGATGCTCCTGTCGGTGGTGGTGTTCTACTTGCTGTACGTAAAGAACTGCCAGTATCTCGACTTGATATACCTGACACTCTTGATCTGGAATACGTCTGTATAACACTAAACCTTCATCTAAGAAGAATTTTCGTGGCAATACTGTACATCCCACCCTCCGCATCAAACTCAACATATGACTTGGCGTATAACCTAACCGAATATATATAACGCATAATGGAACCGTCCGACGATCTCATTCTTATGGGAGATTTCAATTTACCGCATCTGGAGTGGCAAATTTCTAACGATAGTAAACACTATCTCCCTTCGTCCAATAACCGACGAGAAAGCTACTTCATTGACGCCATTCTTTCAACTGGACTAAAGCAGATCAATTGCATCCACAACACAAACGGACGACTTTTGGGTCTGATTTTTTCTACGAACGCATCGGATGTCTCTATGGAACGATGTTCATCTCCACTACTTAATGAATCTACACACCATCCAGCTCATCATATCAATTTTCACATTAATGACGATATACTAACGGAGGCTAACTTTGTAAATCTTTTTAACTTTAACTTCAAGAAAGTTGACTTTGATACGCTGAGTGAATTAATGACCGAATGCGACTGGTCTTCGGTTGTGAATGAATCTAACGCAGACGTTGCAGCCATGAATTTTCATTCTATCTTATTCGGTTGCTTTGCTCGCTGTGTACCTTTGAGTAACTCTGTACCTTTGAAACGCTTTCCATGGATCAATACAGATTTAATAAATCTGAAAATCAAGGTCTGGAAAGTGTACAGCTCGTCGCGTCTAGAGGATGATTATAAAGTTTATGAGGAATTACGAAATAGATTCGTATCTGAAACCTCATCTGCCTACTCCAACTATGTGGACGAGCTTAGGCAGGCTTTCATAAGCCATCCCAAGCGTTTTCATAATTTTATAAACTCAAAAAAGTATCATGACGGATACCCTAGCTCTTTTATATCTGACGGCATGGTCATTAATAACTCGCAAGCAATCAGTAACTTATTTGCAGATTACTTCCAATCCGCTTATGGACTACCTCTCTCCGATTTCAATAAACTTAATTTCAATTACCTAATAGACTCCCCGAAAACGATGTTGGGAATGAAAGACGTTTACATCGACATTCCCACTATCTTAAGACATTTATCTCATCTCGAGAATAATTTTCACCCCTGTCCTGATGGATTACTGACGGTAGTGCATAAACGTTGCGCTAATATCCTCTCACCACTATTAGCTCATCTTTTTAATCTATCGATTTCGTCTGGTATTTTCCCAAGCTTATGGAAATATTCTTCACTTACTCCGATCCACAAAAAAAGGCAGCAAAGAAGTCGTGCACAACTATAGGCCAATCGCAATATTACCATGCGTCACCAAGCTTTTTGAAACCATAGTTACCGAGGTATTATCTTTTCACTCTAAGTCTTTAATCTCACCTTGCCAACATGGTTTTATTAAAGGTAAATCTACCACCACTAACCTTTTAGAACTTGCGAACCTAGTCATCCCTGCGATTGAAGAAGGTAAATAAGTTGACTGCATTTACACCGACCTCACGAAAGCTTTCGATAAGCTGGATCCTGACATTCTTATATGAAAATTGCATCTTCTTGAGTTCCCTAATAAGTTTATAGACTGGGTTAAATCTTATCTCTCTAATCGCAAGCAAAACGTTCGATTTCGTGGTCTTCTATCCACTGACATAACTGCTACATCAGGTGTTCCACAAGGCAGCCACCTTGGTGCCATTCTTTTTGCCATTAATATAAATGACCTGATCACTTTTGTTCCAGGTTCTTCCATTCTACTCTACGCTGATGACGCAAAGATTTTTAATACAATATCATCACTTAATGACTGTACGATCCTGCAACGCAACGTGTCAAGCTTCGCTAATTGGTGCACTCTTAACCGACTTTCACTAAACGTTGAAAAATGCTCAGTTATCTCATTCTACCACAAATCATCTCCGATTAATTTCAGCTACACATTAAACGATTCTCTTTTAACTCGCTCTAATAAAGTTCGTGACTTAGGAGTACTATTAAAATCAAAATATAAAAATCAACTTTTTATAAATTGAATATCTACTATACTATCCAAATTTATTGACCTAATTAACCAACCGACGAGCACTGTGCCCAAACACTTACTCATACTCGTATATTTTACAAACTGACTAGTGAGTTGTGCAAACCACAATTATGAATCACAAATGCTGTTTGGAAAATTGCACCGCTTACGATAACAAATCAAAGTCGGTTATTTGCAAGGATTTTTGTCAGCGCAAACTGCATGGATCATGTATGGATGCACCAAGAGATTGGTATTCTAACTACCTCTCCGACCATTTTATATGCTCTGACTGCCAAGACACCAAAGGCTTACTAAGATGTATGTTCGACGACATCAGCAATCGTATTGCTAGCATCAATGCGGATAAAGATGACATCATAGCCAAACAGTAAGCGCAATCGAAAGCTACTGCTGAGAATTTTACGGAAATGGCAAGTTGTTTTGATGGGCTGGTGCACACAGTCACGAACTTCCACAACAAGCAGAGTATCGAAATGGCAATATCGACACTCGATAGAAAATTGACGACGATTATCTCAAATCAGAAAAAAGGTTGTGTAGATCCACCTTCGCCTCGGAAACACGATACAATCCTAAATAAAGACAAAGATATCGTGGTTGAACTCCTGACAAAAATTTGTGAAAAATTAGATAGCCTCGACAGCGGCTTCAACTACCTTTCCGACAAGTGCAATAAGCT
Source organism: Nemotelus nigrinus (assembly GCA_947369275.1). NCBI lineage: Eukaryota > Metazoa > Arthropoda > Insecta > Diptera > Stratiomyidae > Nemotelus > Nemotelus nigrinus. The sequence goes on along the minus strand of OX376373.1, from coordinate 132,192,086 downwards.
TGCCGAACTTCCATTTGTGAATGAAGCTCCCAATCCCAACTCAGCTCAACCGGAAACTTACTGTCCTAGGGAGCAGCAGTTAACATCATCAAACAGCACCGCCACACCAACAGTTTCGAAAGTGCCGGAGCGTCCTATTCTTAAATTTGGCACAACGTGGTCTCGTGAAGAGTAGGACAACAGGATCAAGAGGATTGAAAATGTTCAAAAATCCTACAATAGTAGCAGTATAAATTATGAAAGAGCGAAAAGTGCTTACGTGGCAGACGTTTCCACAACAAGTTTTTTTGTTAAAGGTGCTCCTAGTTTCGCCGACGAGGCCTGGCTTTCTAAGGTATTGAAGAAAGGGCTCAAAATGAAAGATTGTACATGCAAAGAATTACCAGCCCGTTTACGTGGAAACAAGCAAAAATCATTTACTTGCTTCAAATTATCTGTACCAGCTCAATATGCTTGGATATTTCTCAACCACGAGCGTGATGGACATAACTTTTTTACATGGAAAGGAATGAAGTTCAGCCCATGGATTGAAAGAACCAACAAACGAGTCTCCTCCGGACGTCAAAAACCAGCTTTACAACGTAATAAAAATAAGAATACTTATTTAGGTAATTTCTCTATCCCTCCTTTACTTCCTCAATCCTTACCTTCTCCTAGCTTGCCTAAAATTGCAAAACAAAATATTCCTTCTTTCACTTCAACATTACTCGCATCTCTTTCTACGACACACGACCCTATCACTTCCCACACGATTTCGGGAAAATTCACTTTAAGCAGTAAAACTAAGTCCTCGTCTCCTACTAATTCAAAAGAAAGTCAGCCCTCCAGCAGTTCACAGGTAACTGAATCTCTCGGTGCAATCGATCCCGCGCCCAATACTGCTCATATGCAATTAAAACCTACCGAAGCCGTGTCAAAATCAATATATTCTAATTTTGTTCGTGGCGATGATCTGATACCATCTCAATCTGGTGCAATCATTATGCCAAAAACTTCTGTCAATCGACCATTTTCACCCAAATACCTCGACCCACTTGTACCACCTGTCGTAAAGCTGACTGCAACCTCTAAAGATGATCTAGAGAGCAGATACCTCTTGTCTCGTTTCAGAGATCATAAGATTTACGACAATGTCCGTCTTTTCCTTGCATACATGCATGATGCACATGAAACCACGTGTTTTGATGGGAAAACGAAGACTAAGCTCAAAGTTATGATTTAACAAGAGGGTCTTCCCACTGACCTTGAATCTCTAAGAATTATTTTTAATCGCTACCATGAAGAACTTGGAATGTCTCCGGAGCAAGTCAAACGTGATCTTCTGACTTACCGCTCCCATGTCAATTCCAAACATATTTCTCTATTACAAAAATCACGCGACGACCAGAAGAAATATTACTCCTAACAACAAAGTTGCTTCTATTCGCCCAAGGTTTCTCTACCACAATTGCGGTGGTATGAGAAGTAAATTAAACAAGCTTTTTCTTGACGCTAAATCTTGCCATTTTAATATACTAACGATGACTGAAACGTGGTTGAACGACTCACATATAAACGAAGAAATTCTTGACACTGATTGGACCATCTATAGAACCGATCGCGACTACCTTTATACTGGAGTTTCAAGAGGAGGCGGTGTACTTATTGCGATTCGCAATATCCTCTCAAGTGAACTTGTTGTGACCAGTTCTTACAAACTTTTTGAACACAAATTCGTCAGAGTCTTATTCGACAAGCATTATCTCTATATTGGTATCGTTTATATCCCACCTCATTCTGATGAAACTACTATCATGGACGTTTGTGACTTGATATCTTCAGTAACAGCTTCCCTACATGACGATGACAAAATAATTGTTCTGGGGGACTTCAACCGTCCAAAAATCAGTTTCGTTCTCGACGAAAATGATGACCGTCTCCTTCCAATCAACCTTTCTGACTCCATTGACTTCAACCTTATAAGTACGTTCTATGGCAACGATTTACAGCAAATAATTCCTATCCCTAACCAAAATGGCAATTGGTTAGATCTTATTTTTACTAACTTTTATGACGAAGTGGTGGTTAGCCCAACTATTGACGCCGAGAATCTTTTCTCAAACACTCTCCATCACTCCGCTTTTACAGTTGAGCTTTCCGCTACAAATATTTCTTTCACCCAATCGTACAATAATGAAATTGTATATGATTTTCAAAATGCTGACTACTTAAGCATTAGAAACTATTTGGACACAGTAGACTGGACAATTTCTCTTTCGTTATTAGATTTAGATGAATCAGTGTCTTCTTTTTATAAAATAATTTTCAATGCCATTCACTTATTCGTACGGAAGCTGAAGAAAAAAAACAAAATCTCAGAGCCTTGGCTCGACAATAATTTAAGGCGTCTCAGAAACCGTAGAAATAAATTATATAAAGCAATTAAAAATGAAAACTTGCTCAATGAGGGTCTAATCAGATTATACGATCAGCTATCCAACGAATTTTCCATCAAATCCCGCGAAGCGTATGAGTTCTATGTTAACTCAATGGGGGAAAAAATCATTAGTAATCCCAGGAAGTTTTACGATTTCGTTAACTTGAAACGTAAAACAACCGGCTATCCCTGTTCGATGTCCCGTGGTAACATGGTTTCTTCCTGCCCACAAGCCATTTGTAACTTTTTTGCTGATCACTTTCAAAATTCTTTTTGCTCGCCAATAACGTCCACTTCTACTATGTCTGCAAGAATCACCACGAGACCTCTTATCGCCGGGTTTGTTCTTACACAAGAGGCTATTATTGAAGCTATTCATCAACTAAAGATCGGCAAAGGACCAGGCCCTGATTTGGTTTCTCCTTCCTTCGTAGTGCAATTTGCTGACCAATTGATCACAGCTTTGCACATGATTTTCAATAAATCCCTCTCCATATGTGTTTTTCCATCTCTCTGGAAATCTTCATAACTTACGCCTATTTTCAAAAGTGGTGATAAACGATCAGTCGATAACTATCGGGGGATTGCTATTCTATCTGTTATCCCCAAACTTTTTGAGAAGTTAGTTTGTGAAAAACTTACTCGCATAATCGACCCTCTTTTAAATGAGCAACAACATGGATTTCGTAAGGGTAGATCGACTTCTACCAATCTCATGATCCTGGTCTCTGATGTGCTCTGTGAAATGGAAAAAGGAAGTCAAATTGACGCAGTCTATACGGACTTTAGTAAGGCTTTCGACCGGGTTGACCATCAAACTCTAATATACAAGCTTCGCAACTTCGGTATATCAGGGTCTCTTCTTGGTTGGCTCCAGTCTTATCTTCGCGATCGAACTCAGCTTGTTAAATTCCAGGGCCACTTATCTAAAAGAGTTTTCGCATCTTCTGGAGTACCGTAAGGCAGTCATCTAGGTCCCCTGCTTTTTAACATCTTCATTTCTGATCTTTCTGAGACATTGCTTGGTATACCCCATCACTTTTATGCAGACGATTTAAAAATTTATCACAGCGTAAACACGCAATCTGACGCAATTCTTCTACAATCAAAGCTTCAATCTCTCGAACAGTGGTGCAATGTTAATCATTTGAATCTTAACATTAACAAGTGTCATGTAATAAGCTTTTCCCGTAAGAATACGATCAAAAAGTATTCTTACTGCCTTAACAACACCATATTGAATAGGGTTGATCATATTATAGATCTCGGAGTAGTATTGGACAACAAGATGCGGTTCAATCTCCACTATGACAAAATCCTTGCCAGGGCTAATAAACAGCTCGGATTCATTAAGAGACATGCTAAAGAGTTCAAGAATATATGGGTTACCAAGTCATTATATATCACTCTGGTGCGTCCTCTATTGGAGTATGCCTGCATAATATGGAACCCAGTTTTTGAGCTACATAGTGAGAGAGTAGAATCTGTTCAGAAACAGTTTTTACTTTTCGCTTTGAGGGACCTTTATGAACCAAAAGACTTCCAACATCTTCCTTCTTACAAAACCAGACTGAGCCTACTTAATTTAATGCCTCTCTCTTCTAGAAGAACACTGTTAAGTGCATGCCTAACCTTTGATATTATAAGTGGTGCAGTCAATGTTGAAGCTCTCTCCAACAAAATTATTTTCAATGACCAACCAAGACGCACTAGGTATGCAACTCTGCTCAAGGAGTTCAATCACCACACTAACTATGCATATAACGAGCCCATAAATAGGTGCTGTAGAATTTTCAACTCTATAAGCAGCAACTACGCTTCGGGGATCTCTAAACACACTTTTAGAACAAACTTATTAAAGACCCTATCAACATCCTAATCCCACTTAATTTGCCCATCAATTTAGCTAAAATCAAAATAAAATATATTAAAGTAAAGTAAAGTAACTACAATAAAAAGTTGTGTTGTATTTTGTTTTCTAATGTGTTGGAAAAAATTTGTATGTAATTGTTATGTTGTTATATTGAATTGTTAATGTATGTTGCCTTGTTTGGTAAATAAATTAAATATTAAATATAATAAGGAGCACATAGATCGCATTGAGTCTGTCCAAAAGAGATTTTTAATTTTTGTTCTTAGTTCTTTCCGCTGGTCTGGTCCTATTCGTTTACCTCCTTATGAAAACCGCTTGCAATTATTGACCGTGGACACTCTTGAAACTCAACGTCAAAATTTCAAAGCTCTATTTGCTGCGAAATTACTCACTGGAAACGTGAGCTCTGAGTTCTTGTTATCAAAACTTAACTTTCGTGTTTGCGACGGTGAACGTAGACATCGTAGCGCCTTATCCATCCCGTTTCATAAAACCAATTATGGATTGAATGAACCAACCTGCACAATAGCCCGAAGCTTTAACTCAGCGTATTAAATGTTCGACTTTAATTGTACTGTTGTTATGTTCAAGTGTCGACTTAAACGACCGATTAATTATCATTCATAATTACATATGTAAATATTTGTTTTTATTTTGTAGTAATCATTCCGTTGATGAAAATGTCAATAAATAAATAAATAAAAAAAAAAGTGAAAACTCCCAACACTTTCTCACTTGCATCTTCCAATCTTTATGCCACTTGACCGATTTTCCGTTTAATGGTGGCAGGAACAAACCACGGGGCGAACTTTGCTGCAAAGCGATCTACTGCCTTACTTGCAACAAAGAGAAAATCCGTAGCCTGGCTCGCAGATTGTAATCCTGAGCGCTTTTTTTATAGGCTACAGTTAACTTAACTTTAACAAGATCCTGTGCCAAGCGCTGCCTGTCAACATTTGATTGCACTTGGGTTTCTCCGTGCTCAAATGCATTGAGACTCTTGAGCAAAACGTACTCTGAACCATGCTGAATAGGAAAAAACCAGTCGACTCATGTACTACCTTTCGAAAAGCAGAATACTACTCTCGAAACTTCTCGTCTTACTTCTCATGATTAGGCCTTTATTGCATTTAACGTTGACACGTTAGTCCGCTCTGCAGCATTCGCCTGCGATGTATACACTGGAGCAAAACAGTGGTACACTCAGTGGCGGCTCGTCTTAATGAGCACGGTCGCACGTGAAACCCCACAAAAAAATCAATAATTCGAAACTAATGTATCATTATATAGGTATACCTTTTGAACAATACACATTAAACTACATTAACCTACTTGTTATGGCAGCACATAATGTTGTCTGTCGATCATTTTCATCTTTACTATATCATAGCCAGAGACTTTACATTGCTACGTACAAACTCAGAAGAGAGAGATATAAGGAAATGAAAATGGCAGGGAGAAGTGAAGTAATTTGACTAGGCTGAGCGTTAGTGGTAGTAAGGGAATTTGACATTCACTTACTCCGCGAACAGAAAGATAGAGTGAGATAGATAGAGAAAAATAGTTGGCCATGTGCACGCGAATTTGACAATTAGTAACTCAGCAACAACAAAAGCTCAGGTATCGGGAAAACCAAGGAGAATATCTGTGGTAGCAATTCTCTCGATTTGTTCTATTTATAGATTTTACCTTTGTAGTAAAATTTAAAAAATAAAAATAAATAAAACTATTTATTAAATTTCGTATATGTATACGTTTATTTCATTTCCTTAGATCTCGATGTTCTGAGCGTACAAATCATACAATTTCGCTATCTGCTTATCTCTACTGCCTCCTGTACTACGATCACACGTGCGATCATGTGGGTGGAATGAGGGGACTAGAGGAGCATGCGAGGAAACGCGGGGTGTAATCGTCAACCAATTTAATGCATTTAGACATTGTTGTCGGTGGTCAGTTCCATTCGCTGATTCGTGCTGCCGTTTCGAGCGTTTTATATGGATTAGGGATAATTTTAAGGATTGCCTCTATTTGTGTCTATGATTTCGAGACACATTTAAAACTTAATTCAAGATAGGTTTACACAATTTCTCTGAAATATTCGCTGTAAGATACTAGTAAAATCTTTGGAAGAAAATAAATGCTTGGTAATGGTTTGAGCGTTTAATTTCTTTTGCCGCCTATTCCTGGTCTGTTATGAGGATTAGAGCTATAAAACTAAACACATTTGAATGTGCTGACAGGCTCGATTGAGCAGAGACAGTCTGGGCACTTAATTATGTCATAAAACACCGAAAATTTTCGGATGTGTGTATATATGAAAAGTTTTATGCAAGAAAAGTTGTCCCGTTATTTTTATAAGTTTTAGAAATTTTAAGTTTATTTATCAAAATTATTTTCTGTTTTATTTGGAGAATCTACCCAAATCTTCACATAGCTAATAATCCTAATTTTGCGTTTTACGAACATTGTAGAACTGAGGTCATCTCGACTTACAGCAGCTACTTTGGTGTCATCACTACACTCAACCATATATGATCATATTCATTGCTTATCACAAATTGTAATTATGAATAAACATATTTTTGGAAACTATTATAACTTTCATTTGGCAAGTGTCATCGGTGCATCCATTCTGGCGTAATAAACCATACTACACTCATCACGGTCATAGCTCACCATGAGGGTTTCTGATGAAAACACCATCATCATCGGGGCATTACAGCCCGAATCAAGCCTTAGCCTCCTTGATACTTCGCCTCCATTCGTCTCGGTTCAGTGACCACGTCCTCCAGTTCGGTGCTCCCAAAAGTGACCTGCTGTCAGCATCTATAGAATCCTCCCAGCGCTTGTGTGGCTTACCGACTGGCCTGGCTCCACTCGCTTGCCCCTTGAGAGATCGTTTGGGGGTTCGATTGTCGCTCATTCGTTCGACGTGGCCAGCCCATTGTAGTTTTTGGAGTCGTATGATGGTAGAGACTTCCGGGTCGTCATATATGGTATACAACTCGTTGTTGTATCTGATTCGCCATCCATCTTCTTCCCGTATTGGACCGAGGATCCTTCGCAATACCCTTCTCTCGAACGTATTCAATGCTTTTTCAGACGCCTGGGTCAGTGTCCAGGTTTCACTTCCGTAGCATAGCACAGGTCTAATAATTGTTTTGAAGATGCGAAGCCTCGTATTCCTGTGTACGCATCGAGATTTTAAAGTGGGAAGCACCGAAAAGAATGTCTTATTAGCTAATTGAATCCGTCGTTTGATTTTGTCAAGCTCATTCCCATCCTTCGAGAGGTTCGCCCCTAGGTACACGAAGTTGTCTACGTTTTCAAGGTTATAGTCCCTTATCGTTATGTTTTGTCTTATTGGCGTCCTTTTCCTTGATTGAATCAAAGCTTTTGTTTTTTGTTCGTTAATTTGAAGATCAACTTCCTTGGCGGTTTCGTCTAGATCTACAAATACTTCCTTGGCGTCGTTGAACGAACGTGACATAATGTTGATGTCATCAGCGTAAGCTACTAGCTGTGTCGACTTAAATGGAAAAGTTCCTCTCGTGTCAACGGGGATTTTTCTGATGACGTACTCAAGCGCTAAGTTAAAGAGTACCGGAGCTAATCCATCCCCATGTTTTAGCCCTGTATTCGTCGAAAACGAGTCGGTCATATTATTCTGAATCATTACTTATGACGTGGAGTCGGTCATGGTCATTTTCACCAGTCGTACCAACTTTGCTGGGACTCTGAGCTGCAGCATGATGTTATATAATGCAGTTCGGGCGATGCTGCCGTACGCTTGTTTGAAGTCGACGAATATTTGATGGACATCAATGTTGAATTCCCAGCATTTTTCCAAAATTTAATTCACCGTAAATATTTGGTCAGTTGTCGATATTCCACGTCTGAAACCACCTTGATATTCACCGAGAATTTTTTCAGCGTGATGGGAAATCCTTAACTCTAAAATTTTTGTCAAGAGCTTGTACGACGTACAAAGTAGTGATATGCCCCTGTAGTTTTCGCATAGCAGTTTATCTCCTTTCTTGTGAATGGGACATATAACGCTTGTTCGCCACTCATCCGGCGTCGTTTCTTGTTGCCAGATGCCTGCCACCAATCCATGGATTGCCCTTAAAACGGAAAATCCGCCTGTCTTCAGGAGCTCCACGGGGATACCATCGATGCCCGGTGCTTTGTTGGATTTCAAGCGGTCCATGGCCTGTCGGACTTCATCAAGTGTAGGAAAGTGAGATGAGGCACGGTCAAGGTATGTGCTAATTGATGATGGCGATTCGTTGGGTGTGGGGACATTTCCGTTCAATAATTGCTGGAAATAGGACGCCCATCTTTCCTTCACCTGTTCTGAGCCACTTATGATGCTTTCATCGGCAGCCTTACATAGGCTAGTTCGTGGTTTAAAGCCTTGTTTTAAGTGCCTCACTACTTTGTACGCTTGTCGAGTGTTGTTAGCCATAAAGTTGTCATTCATGTTGTTCAGCATGGTGTCAAAATCCTTTCGTTTCTTACGTCTAATTATTCTATTAGCTACTCTCCGAAGATCGTCATATTTTTCTTTCTTGGCTCTAGTCGGTCGTTCAATGTGGATTTTGTAGGTCGCATTCTTTTCATCCAACGCGGCTTGACATTGGTCGTCGAACCATTCATTTCTGCGTTGCCCGGCTGTATATCCCACTACTTTTTCGGCTGCTGCGTTCACTGCGCTTTTGATAGTAGTCCAAACATCGTTGATAGACGTGGTGTTAGGCGTGGAAGCTAGTTCCATTTCTAGAGCAGATCTATATTCGGCTTCGATCGTCTTGTTTCGAAGCTTGTCGACATCGAACTTGCGTCTTGAACTTGCTCTGGCTTCATACGACAGTGGTTTTCGACATCGATATCGAGTCTTCACTAAGTAGTGGTCGGAGTCGCAGTTGGCTCCACGGAAGGTTCGCACATCTAAAATACTGGAGGCCCACCTTTTCTGAATCAGAATATGATCAATCTGATTAAAGGTGCGGCCGTCGGGGGATGCCCATGTCCTTTCATGGATGTCACGATGCGGGAAACACGTGGAGCTTACGACGAGATTTCTGCTACTCGCAAAGTCGACCAGTCGTTGTCCATTATCGTTGCATAGGTCGTTTCCAACTTTTGCGTTGAAGTCGCCCAGCAGGATTTTCACATCATTTGATGGCAGAGAATCATATAGCCTTTCCAGAAGGTTATAAAAATTATCTTTCACTGCCTCATCCTTATCTTCAGTAGGGGCATGAACGTTAATGAGCCAAACGTTAAAAAACTTTGCACGAATGCGGATCTCACACAATCTTTCATTGACAGGCTTGAAGTCGATTATTAGCGGTTTCATTTGTTTGTCCACGATGAAGGCCACTCCAAATTCGTGAATTCCCGATGAATTCCCGCTTTTGAAGATTGTGTACGATCTCATATCCATAAAAAACACCATGTTGACTGTAAATATAAGTGTCAAATCTCTTAAATATTTCGTCAAAATATCACTGTTCAAGGATTTTTAAATCGCCCTTTGAAGAATTTTGTAAGCTGTTGTTTTTATAATAATTTTTTCAAACTCGTTCTATAGTAGTATTGCAATATTTTGGCAAATGAATTAAAATAAATTCAACATTCAACAAGAGCAAGGTAAATATGCATGTTCCCAACACAAGTGTTTTCGATTTGTAAGCCCCCATAAAATTAGGCCACGAGCCGCCACTGGTTGCACTCCATAGTTAACCATCAACTCAGCAAATGTCTTGGACGCAAATTGAACCCCGTTATCTGAATGGAGCCATTCGGGCACCACAAAATCCATAAAAAGCGCTGCATAGGTCGCCCAGTTTCTCGCTGTGATCTCATGAACGGCCTTTGTATGGAATTCGAGGGCTTGATCTGCTTGTAGGTCACGCAATTCTTTATATGCCGCATAACATCTCGCCTCATATGAGGGCAATAAAAATACCTTCGAAGTAGCTCAACGGTCTGTCAAATTCCACAATGGAAGCCAAGAGGATCAATATGAGCTCTTTCTATCGGCAACCCTTGCTGACCATCAGGAACCCATGACTTGGTTTGGGGAATATCCGAATCAGAAACATCAAGAAAATCCAGTGAAATGTAGATTCTATCACCTGTAGGTGCAAATTCTGAAACATTTGGGGTTGCTTCAACATCTGCTCCCTCAAATCCTTATGAGAAGACTCTTGAAATGCCGATTCCGGAGTAACTACACCCAAATGCCTGTGTTCCAATGCCACCTGGGCATCAGAAAAGCAGGCTTTTGACAGAGCGTCTGAGATTGCGGTTACCCTTCCGATGCTCTGTCTTAAACTCATACCCCTGGTGCTTCAAGCTCCAGAGAGCCAATCGTCCAGATAGATCTTGCTGGTGCATGAGCCATTTCAGGCTAGCATGATCTGTGATGATGGTGAACGGCAGATCCTCGACGTACGCCCTGAACCTCTTAACGCTTTGCACCACAGCTCGGCAACGCTGTAGTTGCGTTGCGCTGCGTTAAGTTTCATTGACATATATGCGATGAGATGCTCCCCACCATCATCATCTTTCTGGAAGAAGACACTTCCAATACCCAGTGCACTCACGTCACAATTAATATAAAAGTAACTTGTAAAACTCGAGCGGTAACCAACAGTTTCTTCACTTCATTGAAGGCATTGTTAGTAGTCAAAGACCAGTTGAAGGAACTCTTGCCTCTTAGCAGATCCGTAAATGAGGTGGTGACGGCAGCCAAATTTGGGATAAAACTTCTGTACCATCCCGCCATTCCCATGAATCATCTCACGTCCTTTAACGTTCAGGGCTCTGGATATGTCAGAATACCTGTCACCTTCTCGGGGTCAGTTCGCAAAATACCATCACTAACTACATAGCCAAGATACTTTATCTCCGTTTGCACAAACTTTCTCTTTTCAACATTGATGATCAAATTAGCATCCATGAGCCGTTTCGCAACCGTGCTCAAGAGTTCCAAATGCTCATCAAACCTTGAACTTGTAACGAGCATTAACCGACACATCGTCTGTGGAGCATTGCACAAACCAAACGGCATGACCGTGAAATGATACAAAGGTCTGCCAGGGACTGTGAAGGCCGTTTTCTCTCTCGAAGCTTCGTCTTACGGAATCTGCCACAAAGCGTCCTTCAGGTCTAAGCTCATGATGAAACGAGTATCTTGTAAACGTGCCAACAGTCCCCCAATGAGAGGTAATGGGTATGCATCCTTTAAGGTGACCTCGTTCAAGCGTCGATCATCAAGGCACAAACGCACCTTGCCGGGTTTCCTCATCAAGGTGATGGAAGAGCTCCACGTACTATGACTCTCCTCTATCAGCTTCTGAATAACGGGTGACATAGCATAATGCCGCTGCTTGATGAGCCGATTAGAGCTCGTGTCGATATGATGCGACACGAGGTTTGTTTTACCCAAGCCTTCCTTGTTATACGAAGGAAACTGATTCTTGACAAGGTCGGGTTGTTACTTTTCCTGGGTATTATTACAGTTACTATCTTCTACACACCCCTTTTACCTCAAACGACAAAGAGGTTTAGCTTCGGGAGCCTAAACTCACCGGAGATGGGGTGGGTGGGCGCCACTCGCTTCCAATCCCGAAACTAGCTATCGGCCGTCGCCCTGAAGCGAGAAGTATGGCAACGGCTTCGCGTAATCAAACTAGCGCACTAATCAAAGTCGCCCGAAAGGACACACCAAAGTTCACAATTTAATACAAACTTTTATTACTCCGTTTATACGCTATCCGAAGAAAACTACTTATTCACTCAAAAATTCAAATGCACATGATGGCACGGCGCCGCGATTTTCTTTTAAGTTTACTTACTGGTTACACTAGCCTGTCTTTTCCTCTAACTTAATTTATTTTACAATCCTAAAGCTAAACTAACTTACTCAGTCTATTATCCGCTTGCCTCCTCGCCGGTCTGCTTATTCGAATACTTCGTTCGCCCAATTATATCTTCTGCCGATCTCGCGATACACACACATCCGCCGGACGGTCGAAATTTGCCTTGCCTCGGGTAGATTCCGTCGAAAGTATCTCGTCGCAACTCCTTCACACCTTCTCAAGCAAAACTATCCCTCTGCACGGTCGAGCTTCGATCTTATTACTTTGCTGCTTCGGTTCGCTCATCCAATAGGTAAAATATATATATCTTCTGCCGATCTCGCGATACACACACATTCGCCGGATGGTCGAAATTTGCCTTGCCTCGAGTAGATTCCGTCGAAAGTATCTCGTCGCAACTCCTTCACACCTTCTCAAGCAAAATTATCCCTCTGCACGGTCGAGCTTCGATCTTATTACTTTGCTGCTTTGGTTCGCTCATCCAACATGTAAAATATATAGAGTTCGATTCTTTTAATCTATTCGCCGTCAGCAGGTAAATTCCCAAATAGTTCTTACCGTGGTCAGTCAACAAGAGAGCGATCCACGCCATCATCGCCTCGCATGAAACCTCGGCCTCCGCTTGCTGGTCCCGCTTAGACGACGGGATCCTAGATTGTCCGTTTACTAAATGTTCACTCAATGCACTTTAAATGCATTTCGGTCGTTGCACTAAGTTCCCGGTCATTGCACTTTCTCTCCTCAAAAGTGAGGCCTGGCAATGCCGCATGTCGATTTGGCGATGTTCCACATCTCGTCATTCCGCACTTCTGCTTCTGCGCAGGTTGACCATTCGACATGTCAGACTCGTGACATACTTACAAATGTCAGAAGTTTGTTTATTTTTGTTATATCATTTGTGCGAGTTTTTTTCCTAAATCGGGTGTTTGGGTTCCTGTGAGACCGCCGTCGTGCGATTCTAGGTCAGTAGCCTGCAGGGTTTCAGCCTCCGGTAAGTAATTATCCATTCTGCTTTGTTTCGACACTGTTACAGCTCGCTACTTCGTTGAAAACACCAAGAGTTTCGAAATGGTGGCCGGCTCGGGTTTGTTTTGGGGTATGATTTGGCGTAGGTACCCCTTTGCTGTCCAAATGCAAAAACTATTAGTAAACGCTGTCTACCATCAACAGCGGCAGAATGCATTTCACTTATTGAGTTGATATGCATGACGATTTTCTAATGAAAGATCGGATACGGTGGTGAATCGGATCAGATGTGGCGGGGCACGTATGGGATCTGTCTGTCTCTACTTGCGTCGGAATTATTCTGTTGTGAGAATTTTGTGGGCAAATCATCGTCTGTCCGCGATCGCGTCGCCAAGCCATTACCGCGAATTCGGTTCGCATCGGGACGACAAGTTCAAGTATAGTGAGTTTCAGTCGATTTTCGATTCGACAGGCCTTGGTTTTCCCAAAACAATATCGACGAACGACACGCCATGGGCTGGAAGTACCTGGCAGATTGCCATCGGCTCGTTGTTTCAAGTCGTCGTGAATTTTTGCACGAATTTGTGCCTACCCATCTCGGGGCATTTACGGATCGCAAGGTGCGGCAGGGTCCAAACTGCAGATCCTAGACAACAGAATCACTACGATGTATATTCTGCGCCATATCCCCTTTCCTGACTCGTACAACCTACAACATTGTGACTACCTGTCTCTAATTCTTAGTTCTAACTTCGTGTAACATTAACCTGCTACATTGGTGAGTCCTCTTCTGACGCGCCAATTGCTAGTCGTTAGGTCCAAAATATCGATAAACCGTGACAGTATTCAACAAATGATAGCTAAGCTGTGTGGATTCTGTTGGGGCCTCGACAGAATGAACTTGCTTTGGTGCGATTTTGAAAAAGGTCCCAAAAGTCCATGCCTAGGTGGACAGGGTGGATCACAGTGGGAACGAATAAAAATCTCATCCATTTACTCTTGTCAATAAATCGCACCAGAATGCACATACCCAACTACTAGACTCTTCTGACCTGAAGCTGTCTGAACGTGGGTCTGCATCAAATGAAGATACAGGCCCAAGTCCGAGAGCAGATCTAAAGAACCAGCGCCGAGTATGCTGACACTAGCCCCACTGTCAAGTAAGCCTTTTAATTTCCATCACTTGACAATAACTTTCGCAAAAGGCCGATTGTCCCCAATAGCCGTAATAATCGACTCAACATTGGCGTGTTTTAAAAATTTTCTTCTGGCAAAGTATTTTCAGCATCGATGGAAACACTTGGAAAGGGATGTCCCAGGAAGAGCAAAGCCTAACGAACTGGAGGACATGGGCTCATCACCAGAGTCTAAGACTGAAAGTACACCCGGGTTACGAGAACTAGAACGTGTGTTGGATATCGTTCTATGTGAAACTGAATTATTCGTCTGAAGAGTAGTAGATCTGGAACAATTGGAACTTAATCAAGATGAACGTGGTAGCTCCGGGTCAACATTGGTGGCAACATAAACTTTTTCGTGATGAGAAATAACTTGAGAAGCCATAGGTTTGTTTCCTATCATAGAAGCTCCTCTTCCGCCATCTTAACTTTGGCAGTTGGGACACTGGGGCTTCATCATTTCCTCCGTGCCATATCCAAACAAAAGGTCCTTTTGATGGGCACCAAACAGTCTAGGATGGAGTGTCCCAGGTCTTTGAAGCTCCAAAATATACTGAGGTCTGTCGAAAAATACGCTGCACGAGTGTTCAATGCTGACAGTTGCTGAAAGTGACGCAGGACGGAAGCTACCCGGGATGGTGGTGCGACTGCATCCACAGAGTAAGTGGAACCGTCGGTATCAGGCTCTTGCAGCTGGTATACCACTTGTCGACTGTGAGTGCCTTCGCTTCTTTGACCCGACGGATACCATACACTCTCAGTAGCGACACACTGCAGCAGCAACTCTTGAGCATTCCTGAATTCAAGCCCAGCCAAGTGTTCCCGTAAGCTTCGATTCATATTGCGTAAAAATATGCACTGCAAGTTAGCATCCGACAATGGATTATTGAACTGCAGTGCCATTGCTTCGATTGCATTGAAGAACACTTGTATGCGCTCTCCTTGTTTGTGCGTCAGTTTCAAATCGAATATCTACATCACAACGTCGATTTTCGGAGCACTCCCGTAATTCTTGCTGTAGCTCAGCCCACGTCACCAAGTAATGGAGTTCCATATACCGCCAATACCACTCTCTTGCTGAACCTTGCAAAAGCAGATGCAGGTCACGAGCTAGTACAGCTAATAGAACTCCATAGCCGGCCGCCATGGTCTTTATCACGAACAAGAACCGGGTAATAGTGAGGCCGGAAGATGTACCATCAAATCGAATAGACCGCATGGAAGCGGGCATGACCGCCGTGGATCTACTAGAATTGAGTGAACTCGTTAACTCGGTCTTACCCAACCTGACAGGAATCGCAGGACCTTCCTCACCCTGTCACGGTGTTGGCAACTTACTCGAGCTAATCATAAAAAAAAAAAAACTCTAGCGCACCTGAACCGCTAGAAACACTAATGTTCGAAGAACAGTAGAAGAATCGTGCAGGTTTTGAGTGCATATTCCACCACATGAGCTGCTTATTACGGTTAAACTGTTTCAAATGCCACGTTTTACTTTGGTCTCAAGAATGCATTATAACTCATATGGTAGAAGGTTTCAGATATTACCACTGGCATGGGTTTCAAAGTTTATGAAAGAAAAACACTTATTAATTATATTCGTTATCAGTTGCTTATTTCACCAAACTTTGAAAGCAGCATCTCATAAAACATCAATGAAGAAAATGCTCAGTGCCTGCAGCACTGTAACTGAAGTTGGTGTTTGGGGCTGCGATCCGAAAAATTTGCAGAACTTAGGGAATTGAAACATCGGTTATTTATTTTCATTGTAAATGTTTCCGGTATGAGTACTAACTGTAAGCATTTATTGATACAAAAGTAGATTAACCGACTCGTGCTGGCAACCTTTTGCCAGTTTCAAAGCCAAGAATATATCACATCTACTTCACGTTGTTATATTACATTCGAAGTTATAAGAGTATAAAGAAATTTAGGGTTACCTGCAGCGAGTTTTTTCAAATAATCGAAAGCTTAATATTTGCTGTTTATTGTCACTACAATATCATTACCAATTGAAAATTCTACGATAAAACTGCTTAATAAATATATTGCAAACAAACACAAAACCAACAATAGCTGGCAACCCTATCATGGCTTTTCAACCAAATTTGGCTTGAATAATGTTTATTATAGGTTCCATTAAGTGTATGAAATTCGTATTGATTTCATGACTGCACTGGAAGTTATAGAGCAAAAAGTTTTATTTTCCTGAGAGAATTTTCAAAACCAAAGACACAAAAAATACCATAACTGGCAGCACCAATCGAATTTTTCAACCAAATTTCTATCAAACAGAGGTGCAGCTACTGTGTCAATTTCATGAAAATCTGGTTACTAATTCACATTTCATAGGGCAAAAAGCAGTTTTTTTTTCTTTGTAATTTTTCAAGATGGCACCACTGGCACAGAGTTGCCCACAATTCAAAATCGCTTCTATCAGACCTGGTTCTACTTAAGTCCAATGCATTATGTAAATTTCAATGATATCTGATTATTGGTTCGTGAATTCCCGTGAACAGAAGTTTTTGATGCTACAAATATAGGTTAACTGGGAGAGGGTTACCGTTCTTGTTCGACATGAAACTTCAAAAGTTTTACTTTGAACGTGCAGATAAAGCATAAGATTTGTATACAGATTGGTTTTATTGTAAGAAACGGACATTTTTAGGATATTCGATGATTTGAATGTTTTCACTTCCAAATTTTTATTTTTTTCAAATTTAAGACACCAAAATTATCATAGCTGGCAGCTCCAACCGAATTTTTCTACCAAATTTCTACCAAACGTGGTTGAAAGCTACTGTGTGAATTTCGTCAAAATCGAACGATTCAATCAGAATTTATAGGGCTAAAAGCAGTTATCTTTTATAGTGATTTTTAAAGATGGCACCACTGGCACAGAATCGCCCGCATTTCAAAATCACTTCTTTCAGACCTG
This sequence comes from Nemotelus nigrinus, assembly GCA_947369275.1. NCBI lineage: Eukaryota > Metazoa > Arthropoda > Insecta > Diptera > Stratiomyidae > Nemotelus > Nemotelus nigrinus. The sequence goes on along the minus strand of OX376373.1, from coordinate 132,174,820 downwards.
GTCCTATTTAAGACCAATATAGTCTGCAAATTTCAAAAAATTCTGCTCATTGGATCGTGAGTTTCCGTGAACAGAAGTTTTTAATACTAAAAATATAGGTAAATTGGGCAAGGGTTACCAGGCGTGCCCGTTATACCATATCAAATTTTTTTTTTGGTCTATGTAAAAAAAGCACAAAATTTACATATGAGTGGCTTTTTTTTGAAAAAACGGCATTTTTTCAAGAGAAACGATAATTTGGAGGTTTTCACTTTCAGTGCCTGCCCTAGCTTTAGACTTCTTAGCACGCTCTTAAAAAGCTACACGAATCTACAACTTAATAATATCAATATGTATTGAAAATTTGATAATGATTGAATAGCTTTGTCAAAAGTTATCGCAGTTTAAAAATTTTCAATTTTTCCCGTTCTCTTTTTAGGTACCCAGCGCACACATGGGGTTAAAAAATTCCAAAACATTATCCGATTCGCATGTAAAACACGTTCAAAATTTATATTGTTAACTTTAATTTTGCAAAACTTATTTGTGTACGGAATAATAGGTATATTAAAAATATCACTAAAATGGCCGCCGGTGCCAAAGGGTTAAAGATTTTTAACTTTTTCTGAGACCTGGCACTATTCTGCATATACACCAATGTGTCCTAAAAATTTCAGTTCAATCGAATGGCGCGTTCCTGAGATTTTTTCACTGAAATTTTTTGATGATATATAGATATATATATTTATATATATATATATATATATATATATATATATATATATATATATATATATATATATATATCTACATATATATATATATATATATATATATATATATATATATATATATATATATATATATATATATATATATATATATATATATATATATATATATATATATATATATATATATATATATATATATATATATATATATATATATATATATCTACATATATATATATATATATATATATATATATCATCAAATTTTTTGATGATATATATATATATATATATATATATATATATATATATATATATATATATATATATATATATATATATATATATATGTATATGTATATATATATATATATATATATATATATATATATATATATATATATATATATATATATATATACATATATATATATATATATATATATATATATATATATATATATATATATATATATATATATATATAGAAATATGATTTTTTGACCAAAGTGATTTTAATACTAATGTTCTTCCTCGAACATTAGTAAAAAAAGAAATCTCCACCGTCCTCGGAAGGAGAGAACGATGGAGATTGAGCCGACTTACGATGCATTTAATGACCGGATACTATGTTTTGTGTGGTTTAGATTTTAATTAATATAAGTTAGGGGGAAACACAACCGAAACGAAATCGATGACATTGTAACTTAAAAGAGCGTGGCCCGATTACTTCGACCCGGACCAACAGCAAGAACACGATTGGACACCAGATAGTAGCAACTCGCAGAATAAAAGCGCGATATATGCCGAGATACAGATATAGATTCACGTGCCAGATCAGCGTATGGGCCGTGTTGTTCGGATCGGTGAACCCGGACCTAGGCCAACGATTGACCCAATTATAGCTGCCTTGAGACAGTCATCACAGACATGGGTCGTGTTCGAGATCGACGAACGGACCTGAAGCGGCGGCAATGAATACTGAGGCACGCACACCACAGTAGCAATAATTATAATTGCACTGAACCCTAAAAACGCAGAAACGACCGTTCGCGGAACATAGCAACGACGACGATTATTTCGTTGTGAACATAGCATTTTATCTCCCAAATTGAGCTAAGGCGGCGCGGATTTTCACTGGGAGAATGCGACATGACACAAATAACCATTATTTACCTTCATCCTCAGCAGCAATCGAACAGATCCACTAAAAATAGAGCGTGAGTTAACGCCTGTAATATTTATTTTGTTTGTTATTTATTTCGCCACCGAGAACTGTCACGAGATGTCAGCTGACAGTTGAAACGTGAGGTGAGATCTCAATGTCCAAAAGTGGATCTCGTGGTGGGATTGGAATTCAACATCCGGTTAGGAGTGAATAAACTCTGTTGAGTACGATCAACGGATTTGAAAATCCCGCTGCCGCCAAAAATCTTCCTGGGCACCGGGAAGTGAAAAATGGGTCTCTTGCGATTCAACTGGGTAAGTGGACGGAAGTCCCAAAGCTGCGGCGATCGTCCGATATTGGAATTTTATGTCTAATATTTTTTTTCGGAATTGGAATGGAACTGGCACCGTGCTGGATAGGAATCCATTGATCAACCAGGAGACGGATTTACGAATATACGAGGAATTCGGCGGATTCTTTTTGGTGACCAGTAAAAGTACGAGCCAGAGCTACAGTACGTGAAGAGGGCAAAAATCAGATCGATGATTTGCGGGTGATAAATTGATAAATTCGAGCGACGAGTGGAATTCAGCGATCAGAGGCGTTAATCCACGAGCAAGGGCCCCAGCGAGGGAGAATATCGATCCAGGCGATTCAGGAAGGAAAAGTCAAGGTTAGGTAGCTTGTAAGCTCAGTATTAATCACTATAGTTATTTATGAAAGTTAGATTTTGAATTCAAGTGTTGTGAATTTGCGTAGAATTTTATTTAGAATATAAATGGAATTACCATTAATGGTAACGCGTGAATCTATTCTCAAAGTGTAGTGAATGAGAAGGAATAAATTTTCGATATTGTGAATCCGGAATAATTTGGTGCTAAAGATTCGGTGTTGTTATTTAGAAAACCATCACCCACTTCTCGCTTCGGGGCAACGAACGAAAGGCGAGTTTTCAGTTTTTTGAAGCGAGTGGCGCCCTACCCACCCCCTTCTCGCGAGCAAAGGCCGCCTGAAAACCGCCGCCTCGGTGTTCCCACCAGGGTAGTTGATACTTAGAACATGTTATTCATTTAAAAACGGCAACTAATTGGCGCCCAACGTGGGCCTAACGGTCGTAACGGTACACGGAAAAATTTTGATTTTCTTTGTTACGCACTCGTGTGCTGAACGTAAATTTTGCTTGAGCAGGAAAGAAAGGTTATTTTGATAGCTAAATTGGAGTTTTTGGATTTAATTTTACCAGTATTTCATATAAATTTTCATATATAGGTGGAATTAAACAAAAAAGAGACAAATATTAAGTAAAAAATTTGAATTCACACATAACAACTTGAATTCTGGTGTTACAGTGTGTGGAAGTGAATGGATAAATAAGTAAATGTGTATGAGTGTTTAGTACTGAATTCCTGGAGCAGGAGTTCGTTTGTTCGTTGGTTGTTGTTTCAGCTCACGGATCGGAGTTTAGGTTGTCAGTGGCTGAGTTTAACCGAGCTGAGTATTCAGGGTTCCTGTTTGATAGGGAAAAATTAAATATACCCAGTCCCAAATTGTGGGAATATCGGTAGGAGCAGGAAAACTGAGTGTGATCCGATAATTCGGACACTAGGAAAAAAAATCTATTTCGGAAGTATCTTTTGGAAAATCATACGGGAAATTGATTTTAGCTCTATACAGGATTGAGTTCTGGAAAAAGTGAATATGATATTTGTAGTGTGGAATAAATTTGAATTGGAGCGAGTGTGAGTGTAGAAATATAAAGAAATACGTCGGATTTAGCATGTGTTATAGAATTTAATCAATATAGGCAACAGGTGAGGTTGCAGGTAGCTACGGGGATATGTTGGTGAAAAGGCTGTGGACATTGATCCGGTCTTTCAAGGGTGTCATTGTGCTAGAAGTACACATCGAGGTAAAGGTACTTTGTTACTGGGTACTTCTGGTGGTTTAGGGCTGGTTCTTTTTGTCGTGGGCAGTTTAACTCCCGTGGGAGCAATTTCAAATCGTAAGATTAGAAAATTGCGCTAGAAATGTCATTGCTTATTTTTGAGGTGTGCTACGATTCCAACCTAAGTATCATTGTAGTCATCCAGGTCAGTGCTATCAACAATGAAAATTTTAGTAGATAGATTGTCCAAAGACGAACTCGTCTACGAGCTCGCTATTAGGGGGTTTCCAGCTGACACCGTGGATAATATGAGAAAGACCCTGCGGGCGACATTAAAAGCAGAAACGGCTCGGGATACGTCATACATCGAGACGGACTATCCCTTTGATTTCGATACTGATTTCGCGGAGCTATCGGCGAAGGTGGCGGAGATCGAGGAACTAGTGGCGAGAGTATCGGCCGATCAGACAGCTTCAGAGCATGTTAAGGCGAGAGTTAAAATCGAGTTTGGGTTTCGACGTTTAGGAAATTTGTAGGCGGTATCGAGAGAGCAGAAGGATGGGGCGAAAAACTTGCGCAAAAGACTCATTTTAGCGATGGGTGCTCTAGTAGAGAAGGTTGAGGGGCCCAGTTAGGATGAGGGGGATCAGCCTAACGCGACTCAAGACGCAGCCACGCCACCATCCCCCAAGTCTGGAGGTCTGGTAGAAGTAGCCAAATGGGGGTTAAAATTTAGCGGAGACTCGTCAGGCTCAGTTAGTGCTTTCCTGGAGCGCGTAGAAGAATTGCGACTGGCGAGAGGACTCACTAAACCTCAATTGTTTAAAACAGCGGTAGACTTCTTTGACTCGCGGGCGCTAATTTGGTTTCGAGCCAACCGGGGCCTGGTCAGTTGCTGGGACAAGTTGGTGAAAGAGGTGAAAGCGGAGTTCTTGCCATCCGATTATGAGGACCGTCTATGGGAAGAAATTCGGAGGCGAACTCAGGGCGAGAGCGAGTCTATCGGGGTCTACGTGGCTATTATGGAACGTCTTTTCAGCCGTTTAGAAACAAGCTGCTCAGAAGAAGAAAAACTACGCCTGCTGCGGAGAAACATAGCACCGTTTTTCCAACAGCAGCTGTGCTTGACTCCGGTGGCTTCTATCGCGGAGCTAGTAAAGATGGGCCGGACTTTGGATGCCACAAGGGCATCAGTTGGAGCATTTGTGCCTCCTAGTACACGACCCAGGCGATTTCTCGAACCAGACTTAGCGTATGTGGGCCCAGGAGGTAGAGAGCTAGTTTCAGCGTTGGCAGTGACTAGCAGAATTCAGTGTTGGAACTGCAAGAGGGATGGACATATGTCGCGGGATTGTACTGAACCTAGGCGCTGTTTCGGATGTGGTCGTCAGGGTGTATTGCGGTCTGCCTGTCCAAATTGCCGGACTCGAAGCCAGGGACAAGGATCAGGACCTCGACCAAATCACGGTTCTTCGGGAAACGAGCGTCGTGCCCACTAGGTGGTCGGGTAGGCACTACGACAAGGCCGCAGAAAGAAGATAGTCAGCTGATGGTGGATTATGCCCTAGTAAAAGGAAAACAAGACAGCCACCCACACTTCTCCATTTTGGGAGAAAAGGGATGGTCCCATCTGGCGAGGAAGGGATTAAAGCTAAATCGGGAGAACGTTGAAGAAGTGCGACTCGCGAATGGCAACACCTGTTCTGTAGCAGGGGAGATTCAACTTAAGTTTACCTTAAATGGGAGAGCACATCAGCTGGACACATTGGTCATACCGTCCATTCCTCAAGAAGTGATCCTTGGGGTTGACTTCTGACAGCGTTTTGGCGTCATATTGGACATGCAGGGACAGCAGTGGACCTCAATTGCATCGGCTGAAGTGGTGCTAGGGAAAGCGTTGCGGAGTCAGTCCCGCCTGTCAGAACTCGAGTCAGGGATCCTACAGAGTTTGTTGGAGGAGCAGTTCAGCTTAATGGGTAAGGGTCTGGGTTGCGCTAAGTTTGTCAAACATACTATTAAGACAACAGCTAGTCCTATCAAACGGAGGTACTATCCTGTCTCCCCAGCAGTGCAGAAACAAATCAACGTTGAGTTGGACGAGATGTTGAAGTTGGGAGTGGTCGAGCCATCGTCAAGCCCGTGGTCGTCACCGAATTTGCTGGTACGCAAGAAGGACGGGTCGTATCGGTTTTGTGTAGACTTCAGGAAGGTAAATGCGGTATCAGAGAAAGACGCTTATCCGCTGCCCTATATTTCTACCACCTTAGATAAGTTGCGCAATGCAAAATACCTTTCGACATTGGATGTTAAGTCAGCTTACTGGCAGGTGCCAATGGCGGAGGATTCTCGGCAATACACAGCTTTCACCGTGCCGGGAAGGGGTCTTTTCCACTTCCTGAGAATGCCATTTGGTCTACACAACTCAGGTGCGACGTGGCAACGCCTGATTGATACGGTGTTGGGTCCCGCACTAGAACCATATGTGTTCACTTACCTTGACGACATTATTGTGGTAACTCAGACATTTGAGCAACATATCGAGATTTTTCGCGAGGTGTTCGGTCGTCTGAGGGAGGTGGGTCTACGTGTGTCTAAGGAAAAATGTCATTTCTGCCGGACAAAACTTCGGTATCTGGGATATCTGGTGGACGAAGAGGGCTTCCACGTGAACCCAGAAAAGGTGCAGGCGGTGAGTGACTTCCCGGGACCAAATTCGGTCAAGCAGGTCAGGCAATTTCTGGGTATGGTATCTTGGTACCGGAAATTTATACCTAACCATGCGACGTTAGTCGCACCTCTTAACGATCTTCTGAAGAAAGGCAGGAAGTTTGTTTGGACGAGTGAAAGCAAACAGGCGTTTGCTGATTGCCGAACGAAATTGACTACCGCACCAATTTTAGCGTGTCCCGATTTCGAACTCCCGTTCAAAGTTCAGACGGACGCATCTGACGTGGGGATCGGGGCGGTCTTGAGTCAGGCACATCCAACAGGGGAGAAGGTAGTGTGTTACTTAAGTCGGCCACTATCCAAACTCGAAAGGCAGTATTCGACCACTGAAAAGGAGTGCTTAGGGGTGTTGTGGTCTATTGAGAAACTCCGTCCGTATATTGAAGGCACACGATTTGTAGTGATTACCGATCACCATTCCTTGGTTTGGCTACATAAGTTGAAAGATCCAACTGGAAAATTGGCCAGATGGGCTGTTCGTCTCCAGCAGTTCGATTTCGAAGTGGTACATCGAAAGGGGAAGAACCATCTGG
>OX376373.1:132160294-132162794 GCA_947369275.1 Nemotelus nigrinus | reverse complement strand
AAAATAATATAGTTTGTTTTTTATTTACCTAACGAACGAATTAACTTTTGAACAAGATGCGGAATCTATGAACTCGGCACGGGTGACGGTCGTAGAAAATTATCGAGAATTTCTCTGAGAAGAGGATGTGTCACGGTGTTGGCAACTTACTCGAGCTAATCATAAAAAAAAAAAAAAACTATCCACCGTCCTCGGAAGGAGAGAACGATGGAGATTGAGCCGACTAACGATGCACTAAATGACCGGATACTAGGTTTTGTGTGGTTTAGATTTTAATTAATATAAGTTAGGGGGAAACACAACCGAAACGAAATCGATGACATTGTAACTTAAAAGAGCGTGGCGCGATTACTTCGACCCGGACCAACAGCAAGAACACGATTGGACACCAGATAGTAGCAACTCGCAGAATAAAAGCGCGATATATGCCGAGATACAGATATAGATTCACGTGCCAGATCAGCGTATGGGCCGTGTTGTTCGGATTGGTGAACCCGGACCTAGGCCAACGATTGACCCAATTATAGCTGCCTTGAGACAGTCATCACAGACATGGGTCGTGTTCGAGATCGACGAACGGACCCGAGGCGGCGGCAATGAATACTGAGGCACGCACACCACAGTAGCAATAATTATAATTGCACTGAACCCTAAAAACGCAGAAACGACCGTTCGCGGAACATAGCAACGACGACGATTATTTCGTTGTGAACATAGCATTTTATATCCCAAATTGAGCTAAGGCGGCACGGATTTTCACTGGGAGAATGCGACACGACACAAATAACCATTATTTACCTTCATCCTCAGCAGCAATCGAACAGATCCACTAAAAATAGAGCGTGAGTTAACGCCTGTAATATTTATTTTGTTTGTTATTTATTTCGCCACCGATAACTGTCACGAGATGTCAGCTGACAGTTGAAACGTGAGGTGAGATCTCAATGTCCAAAAGTGGATCTCGTGGTGGGATTGGAATTCAACACCCGGTTAGGAGTGAATAAACTCTGTTGAGTACGATCAACAGATTTGAAAATCCCGCTGCCGCCAAGAATCTTCCTGGGCACCGGGAAGTGAAAAATGGGTCTCTTGCGATTCAACTGGGTAAGTGGACGGAAGTCCCAAAGCTGCGGTGATCGTCCGATATTGGAATTTTATCTCTAATATTTTTTTTCGGAATTGGAATGGAACTGGCACCGTGCTGGATAGGAATCCATTGATCAACCAGGAGACGGATTTACGAATATACGAGGAATTCGGCGGATTCTTTTTGGTGACCAGTAAAAGTACGAGCCAGAGCTACAGTACGTGAAGAGGGCAAAAATCAGATCGATGATTTGCGGGTGATAAATTGATAAATTCGAGCGACGAGTGGAATTCAGCGATCAGAGGCGTTAATCCACGAGCAAGGGCCCCAGCGAGGGAGAATATCGATCCAGGCGATTCAGGAAGGAAAAGTCAAGGTTAGGTAGCTTGTAAGCTCAGTATTAATCACTATAGTTATTTATGAAAGTTAGATTTTGAATTCAAGTGTTGTGAATTTGCGTAGAATTTTATTTAGAATATAAATGGAATTACCATTAATGGTAACGCGTGAATCTATTCTCAAAGTGTAGTGAATGAGAAGGAATAAATTTTCGATATTGTGAATCCGGAATAATTTGGTGCTAAAGATTCGGTGTTGTTATTTAGAAAACCGTCGCCCACTTCTCGCTTCGGGGCAACGAACGAAAGGCGAGTTTTCAGTTTTTTGAAGCGAGTGGCGCCCTACCCACCCCTTTTTCGCGCAAAGGGCGCCTGAAAACCGCCGTCCCGGTGTTCCCACCAGGGTAGTTGATACTTAGAACGTGTTATTCATTTAAAAACGGTTTTGGAGTGGAAGTGGTGAGGAGCCGATGATGGTCCAGGAAGAGCGCTTGGAACCATTTGTTGCGGAACAGTGCTGGTCTGCGGCTGGAGTGATTGACAAACGTTCTTGTGCTTGGCTCAATCGTTCGAATCCAGAATCATTGGCTGTTGGCCGTCGATTGCATTTCGCGTGAGGCTTTTTTATCTCATTTCATTTTAATATTATTAGATAATAAATAGAAAAAATGCAATAACACTATCCTTCACAGATAAATTTATCACCCTGCCAAAACGATTATTAATTCACCTGCTAACTAAATTTTTCAACTGCTACTATTAAATAACACAAACATTTGCCGAAAGGAAAGCTCAAATAAACACTTTGAATCAACAAAAAACTATCTCGTTAATACTGAGTTTAAGTTTTCAAAAACTAAACCAAAATGATTCCTACGGATATTATTCATTACAGAAATTCGAGATGGAAATGAAAAGGTATAAATGTTTACATTAAATGATAAAATGAGGAAATGATACAGGAATCACAAGTCAGGAGTTGAACTACTCAGCTGAGTCAGCAAAATTTAGTGATTACTTCTCGTGAGCTGCTCACTAGGTTTGCTTTCATGTAAACTACACCAAAAGCCGGTGA
>OX376373.1:132150294-132155294 GCA_947369275.1 Nemotelus nigrinus | reverse complement strand
GTGATTTTATATGATATGCTGCTTTGAAAATTATGTGAAATAAGCAACTGATAGCGAATATAATTAACCCGTGTTTTGTTCTCATAAACGTTGAAATTCATGCCAGTGGTAATATCTGAAACCTTCCACCATATGAGTTATAATGCATTCTTGAGACCAAAGTAAAACGTGGCATTTGAAACAGTTTGGCAGTAATAAGCAGCACATGTGGTGCAATATGCACTCAAAACCTGCACGATTCTTCTACTGTTCTTCGAACATTAGTGTTTCTAGCGGTTCAGGTGCGCTAGAGTTTTTGAATTCATTCCAGTCGAGCGGTCGTCAGTGCAACATTGGCGCCCATTATCCTGCCACCTTGTGTGGTCTAATATTTGACAGAAGGATGCCCCTCTTCACTCGTAAAAACTGACTCTCAGCTTGAGGTGAAGCAAACTCGAGTTGAAAGTCACTTAAATATAGTTCGCTTTCAAAGTAGCTTAATCCAGATTGAGAGCATTTTATTTTGATATTTACAGTGATTCTAGACTTTTACTTCTTTCAGGGGAATTCATTGGCACTATTTTGTGACTGAGTTCACCGGCTTTTGGTGTAGTTAACATGAAAGCAAACCTAGTGAGCAGCTCACGAGAAGTAATCACTAAATTTTGCTGACTCAGCTGAGTAATTCAACTCCTGATTTGTTATTCCTGTATCATTTCCTCATTTTATCATTTAATGTAAACATTTATACCTTTTCATTTCCATCTCGAATTTCTGTAATGAATAATATCCGTAGGAATCATTTTGTTTTATTTTTTGAAAACTTAAACTCAGTATTAACGAGATAGTTTTTTTGTTTATTCAAAGTGTTAATTCGAGCTTTCCTTTCGGCAAATGTTTGTGTTATTTAATAGTAGTAGTTGAAAAATTTAGTTTGCTGGTGAATTGATAATCGCTTTGGCAGGGTGATAAATTTATCTGTGAAGGATAGTGCTATTGCATTTTTTCTATTTATTATCTAATAATATTAAAATGAAATGAGATAAAAAAGCCTCACGCGAAATGCAATCGACGGCCAACAGCCAATGATTCTGGGTTTGAACGATTAAGCCGAGCACAAGAACGTTTGTCAATCACTCCACCCGCAGAACAGCACTGTTCCGCAACAAATGGTTCCAAGCGCTGTTCTTGGACCATCATCGGCTCCTCACCACTTCCACTCCAAGGTTGATGAAGGTCCTGCAATTCCTGTCAGGTTGGATAAGACCGAGTTAACGAGTTCACTCAATTCTAGTAGATCCACGGCGGTCATGCCCGCTTCCAAGCGGTCTATTCGATTTGATGGTATATCTTCCGGCCTCAATATTACCCAGTTCTTGTTTGGGATAAAGACCATGGCGGCCGGCTATGGAGTTCTATTAGCTGTACTAGCTCACGACCTGCATCTGCTTTTGCAAGGTTCAGCAGGAGAGTGGTATTGGCGGTATATGGAACTCCATTACTCGGTGACGTGGGCTGAGCTACAGCAAGAATTACGGGAGTGCTCCGAAAATCGACGTTGTGATGTAGATATTCGACGTGAAACTGACGCACAAACAAGGAGAGCGCATACAAGTGTTCTTCAATGCAATCGAAGCAATGGCACTGCAGCTCAATAATCCATTGTCGGATGCTAACTTGCAGTGCATATTTTTACGCAATATGAATCGAAGCTTACGGGAACACTTGGCTGGGCTTGAATTCAGGAATGCTCAAGAGTTGCTGCTGCATTGTGTCGCTACTGAGAGTGTATGGTATCCGTCGGGTCAAAGTAGCGAAGGCACTCACAGTCGACGAGTGGTATACGAGCTGCTAGATTCTGATACCGACGGTTCCACTTACTCTGTGGATGCAGTCGCACCACCATCCCGGGTACCTTCCGTCCTGCGTCACTTTCAGCAACTGTCAGCATTGAACACTCGTGCAGCGTATTTTTCGACAAACCTCAGTATATTTTGGAGCTTCAAAGACCTGGGACACTCCATCCTAGACTGTTTGGTGCCCATCAAAAGGACCATTTGTTTTGGATATGGCACGGAGGAAATGATGAAGCCCCAGTGTCCCAACTGCCAAAGTTATGATGGCGGAAGAGGAGCTTCTATGATAGGAAACAAACCTATGGCTTCTCAAGTTATTTCTCATCACGAAAAAGTTGATGTTGCTACCAATGTTGACTCGGAGCTACAGCGTTCATCTTGATTAAGTTTCAATTGTTCCAGATCTACTACTCTTCAGACGAATAATTCAGTTTCACATAGAACGATATCCAACACACGTTCTAATTCTCGTAACCCGGGTGTACTTTCAGTCTTAGACTCTGGTGATGAGCCCATGTCCTCCAGTTCGTTAGGCTTTGCTCTTCCTGGGACATCCCTTTCCAAGTGTTTCCATCGATGCTGGAAATACTTTGCCAGGAGAATATTTTTAAAACACGCCAATGTTGAGTCGATTATTACGGCTATTGGGGACAATCGGCCTTTTGCGAAAGTTATTGTCAAGTGATGGAAATTAACAGGCGTACTTGACAGTGGGATTAGTGCCAGCATCTGCTCTCGGACTTGGGCCAGTATCTTCATTCGATGCAGACCCACGTTCAGACAGCTTCAGGTCAGAAGAGTCTAGTAGTTGGGTATGTGCATTCTGGTGCGATTTATTGACAAGAGTAAATGGATGAGATTTTTGTTCGTTCCCACTGTGATCCACCCTGTCCACCTAGGCATGGACTTTTGGGACCTTTTTCAAAATCGCACCAAAGCAAGTTCATTCTGTCGAGGCCCCAACAGAATCCACACAGCTTAGCTATCATTTGTTGAATACCCAGGAAAAGTAACGACCCCACCTTGTCAAGCATCAGTTTCCTTCATATAACAAGGAAGGCTTGGGTAAAACAAACCTCGTGTCGCATCATATCGACACGAGCTCTACTCGGCTCATCAAGCAGCGGCATTATGCTATGTCACCGGTTATTCAGAATCTGATAGAGGAGAGTCATAGTACGTGGAGCTCTTCCATCACCTTGATGAGGAAACCCGGCAAGGTGCGTTTGTGCCTTGATGCTCGACGCTTGAACGAGGTCACCTTAAAGGATGCATACCCATTACCTCTCATTGGGGGACTGTTGGCACGTTTACAAGATACTCGTTTCATCATGAGCTTAGACCTGAAGGACGCTTTGTGGTAGATTCCGTTAGACGAAGCTTCGAGAGAGAAAACGGCTTTCACAGTCCTTGGCAGACCTTTGTATCATTTCACGGTCATGCCGTTTGGTTTGTGCAATGCTCCACAGACGATGTGTCGGTTAATGCTCGTTACAAGTTCAAGGTTTGATGAGCATTTGGAACTCTTGAGCACGGTTGCGAAACGGCTCATGGATGCTAATTTGATCATCAATGTTGAAAAGAGAAAGTTTGTGCAAACGGAGATAAAGTATCTTGGCTATGTAGTTAGTGATGGTATTTTGCGAACTGACCCCGAGAAGGTGACAGGTATTCTGACATATCCAGAGCCCTGAACGTTAAAGGACGTGAGATGATTCATGGGAATGGCGGGATGGTACAGAAGTTTTATCCCAAATTTGGCTGCCGTCACCACCTCATTTACGGATCTGCTAAGAGGCAAGAGTTCCTTCAACTGGTCTTTGACTACTAACGATGCCTTCAATGAAGTGAAGAAACTGTTTGTTACCGCTCCAGTTTTAGCCCATCCAGATTTTTCAAGTTACTTTTATATTAATTGTGACGCGAGTGCACTGGGTATTGGAAGTGTCTTGTTCCAGAAAGATGATGATGGTGGGGAGCATCTCATCGCATATATGTCAATGAAACTTAACGCAGCGCAACGCAACTACAGCGTTGCCGAGCTGCGGTGCAAAGCCTTAAGAGGTTCAGGGCGTACGTCGAGGATCTGCCGTTCACCATCATCACAGATCATGCTAGGCTGATATGGCTCATGCACCAGCAAGATGTATCTGGACGATTGAGTCTCTGGAGCTTGAAGCTACAGGGGTATAATTTTAAGACAGAGCATCGGAAGGGTAACCTCAGTCTCAGACGTTCTGTCAAAAGCTTGCTTTTCTGATGCCCAGGTGGCATCGGAACGCATGCATTTGGGTGTAGTTACTCCGGAATCGGTATTTCAAGAGTCTTCTTATAATTTCTTCTTCAAACGGCCATCGAAGGCCCCGGGCTTTTTTGCGAATTGCAGTATGTCCTTCAGTCTCTGCTCCGTTACATGTGAGAGATCCACCAGATAGGGCTCACTGAAGCTGCGTTGCCTGGTTTTTCCCAGTGCTGGGCAGTGGCACAGAAGGTGTTGGATTGTTGGAATAGGCTGCAGTATTCTTCGTAAGTTTTAGTCGCTAGCATAATATCGTCCATATAGATAACAATATTGTTACTTTCTAGTAAGTCCTGAAAGATTGCGTTTATTAACCTCTGAAATATTTTAAACCACAAGGCATTTCTACTAATTTTCGAAGAAAATTAGTATTAAACTCGTTTTGCCGAAAATTCATATTTCTTTATATATATATATATATATATATATATATATATATATATATATATATATATATATATATATATATATATATATATATATATATATATATATATATATATATATATATATATATATATATATATATATATATATATATATATATATATATATATATATATATGTATACAGTGGCGGCTCGTCATGGTGGGCAAGATGGGCCGGGCCCACCCTATAAAACACATAAATAATAATTTTAAATAAAAGTTTGATTCATCATATACATATAATTCTTATACATTTAACCTATGCGAATCAACTTTCACGTTAAAAAACCAGTCTATGCATTTTATCATTATCAGCATTTTATCATTCATTCATAGTGTCATACAAACATTGAATGTCCATCGTGCAATGTATCAACATATGCTCATATATCTAACACAATTACTACAATTTGCTTTTTGCTTGCGAGCATAAACTAT